>VZRJ01012100.1:462177-824873 GCA_013397565.1 Ptilonorhynchus violaceus | reverse complement strand
AGCTGCCAGCAGCTTCTCACAGAAGCTACCTCTGTGCACACCCCCCCCCACCCCCCCACTACCAAAAACCAGGCCCTGCAAAACCAACACAGCCCTGTATATTAAGGTCAATCCTCCTGATTATAAGAATTACTACAAACTACTTTTCATAAAGAATCATTCTATGGTTACAATACTTTTACAGTAACATAACTGAAGAACAATGATAATTCTGCTAAAAGTATTTTAAAAGAGTACTATTGCATCCATGAAGTTTAGTCCTCAGGTGTTTATTGCACTACTATAAGTTTTGCCCCTTTGCAAGTGTGACAATAGTCTTAGTTTATGTCATTCCAGCTCTTTTTCCCCAGAAGTTCTGCGTTTATCCATGGACAGGTTAGATAGTTCTCAGTTAATACAAGTACCCAAGCAACAAAAGACAACTTTCAAATTGACATTGCTTTCAGCAGGGCATTAGACTACATGATACAAGATTCCTTCCAGTTTATATTATTCTATCATTCTTTTCAGTAGTTTTTCTCCATTCATATTTCTGATTATATAAACCTGGATTTTATTATTGAGTAATAAACATCCATTTAGAATATGCAAACTTTCTATTATGACACCACCCTTATTCCATTTTATCAAATGGGAGAAGAAAAATAGAAACATACCCAAGATGAAGCAGGAAATATAAAGAATAATGAAGGAAATTGATTCAAGTCTCAGGATACCATCATATATACCATTTCAACCACACTGAGCTTCAGTCCACTTTTTAAAATAGCTGTATAACCATCTATGGTTTTAAAAGCTGAAGCAAATGAACTGACTCAGGGTCCTCCTTTTGGAAGATAACAGCACAACTTTAGAGAACTTTTGCATTTCCAAAAATTGTCTTCCATACAATTAAGCAGTGGTCAGAGCTTTCAATTCAGTATGCCAAGAAGCTCCATTTTCCTCCTTTCAGTTATTTTCTGGCAGCTGCAGCCCTAAATCATCATATTCCCAAAGCCCAGCCAAAGCAAATCTTAAACTCTGATTTAAGATACATTTCAGCTAGGTAAAAGAATCATTAGAGTGAGTCATCAGATTTATATTGATAGGAGTCAAATGACAAACACTAAAAAGTGTTAAGTGAGAGAACTGGCCAAGAAATTCAGCTTTCAAGTCTGTTCCCAACACCCTCTTGATAGAATTCTTTGCATTTTTTTGCTATTAGTTCTTCTTATGAAAACTTGAAAATTTGGTCAGAATTAACATCTTCATGTATTTGCATGACTGTATTATCTACATTTAAATCAGGGTCATATTGGGGGTTCATTTTTTTAATTATTATTATTTTTCAGAAAAATCTTCTTTCTAGGTAACTGGAACCCTATGGCAAAAAACCGGCTACCGCTGGAATTTCATTTTTCAAGGTTCTCTGAAGATGTATAATAATGGACAGGCAGGTTCGCTCTTTATTGTCTCAAGGCCTTCACCAGACACTGTCCCACTGAGATGGCCTACTCTGCATCAAGTCCAAGCTCGGGTTTCTGTAGGGCAAAGTAACCCCACATACTTTAACACTTGGATCTGAGCTTTTGACTACATATTAAGGGTTTGTAGCCTGACTGTAATTATTTAATTTTTTGTAGACATATAATTCTGTTCAAAGTCCTCAGAGCAGTGAGGTGGTGCTCTTGCATTGATTTCACTGATATTTTTTAGCATGATGCTGAAGGTGTGGTCCATTACCTTCTCATGCTAGGAAAACATATTGAATATTTCAGTATCCACATCCTTCTGGGACAGAGCTGGAGGACTCCTATGTGAGGGGAGCCAAACACAGTGCAGTCCTCATCCAGATTGTTTAGCTGGAGAGGCCCTTTGAACAAATGTCTGAGTCTGTATGTCTTTATGCAATGAACAGGCTGGCTTACTCCAGAGGTGACCCTGGCAGCCAAACAGAAGCAGCTTACTATGTGGATAATCAGAGGACAAGGGATCTGCAACAAGGCAGGGAAAGCAGCAGCTCATCTATTTAGATCTTGCAGTTGAATAAATTTGTTCTAGAAATGTAAATAACAGCAACTGTGAGATCCTTGATCCTGAGCTTTATTATTTACAGAAGAGTTTAAACCAAGTAGCAAGAAAGTATTTTAGAGTTTTCCACTGATTTAGCAACTTCTAACTGTGCACTGAAAACCTAATTTTACCATCACACAATTTACTTAGTCAGTAAATAAGATTCACCAGTATACAAGTACATGGAGAATATTATGCTTTGCAAAACAATGAATCCCAAGCAAAACATTACTTCCCCACAGAAATGTTTATAAATGTTTTATCAGAGAGACACAGATATTTTCCTAACTCATTTTGCATGTGGGCAGTATAAGAAATATTGATGCCATGCTACAAAAGCTACAGAGAAATTAATAATCATTACCTGTTCTACAATATGTTGTTCCATTTTAAATGACTTCTTGTGTGACTTAAAAGCTTTCCCTAGCTTCTCTTTCATCATGGCATCAAATTCTACTCTTTCATTTGCACAAACCTGACAGTTTGTTAATCTAGTGAGCAGATGAAATTTACTTGTTAATTTACCCTTTTACTTGTTACCTTATTCATTTAGCTACATTTTTATTGAGCATTTCCCTGTATAGTCACCCTGCCTTCAAGAGAAAAACATTAACACGTTATGGCTGGGAGAGTTCATTAGCTTTAGAGGGTCCTCCATCAGTGCAAATATACCTTCCACTCTAAATCTTTCTGATTCCCTCAAAATGTGCCTAATATTCTTCAGCATTAACCCAAAGAATCCACAGATATGAATTCAGCATCTTGTACCATAGCCATTAATTATGTATTTGTATCCAAGACAATTCTGCATGTGATTAATAATATAAGAACCACATAAGAACAATCTTGTCAGCTTGCAAATGAACAAAGAGGTCAGTGTTCAAAAAGTTAGTAGAAACTTCAGTGAACAGTGACACTAGAACAGGTCATATGCAAAAGCCTTAGAGCCCTACTTACATGGATATTGCTGATCTTTATTTTATTCACTGAGCTCTATCCATTTCAAACTTGATGATATCAATGGTATATTTTTTTCTATGATTCTATGATATACACTGTGCTAATGACACACATCAAAGAGCTTTAAAATAATTACATAATTAAAAACACAAATTACAATGCTATCTAAATATGTACGCTAAAAATGTTTTGTGGGCTGACTCAAGCAATACTACAAGATTGTCCTGTTAAGAAAGTTCCTGAGAACAGGTAGAAAAAGAGGGAGGTGGATCAAAAGCATACATTCCCACTTCCGAAATCAGTTTAATCTTTGTTTTTCAAAATGGGGTGCAACTTTCAAGTGAAATTGACTGATCCTTATTTGAAAGACATCTGAGATAGACTAGACTAGGTTAGACTAGACTAGAAGAAGACAACACAGTCTAATCTCAAAGTGCTCATTAGTTGCACAGTATTTAAGGTCAGAAGGTATTTCAGAAATCACTTTCACACCCTAGCAGAGGATAGTTTGCACAGGCACCTCTGTATTGAGACAAGCATCTAAACTGTCAGTAATTTAATTTTCCAACAGTAGGCGTGGATGTGAAGACTTGAAGGGATGCAGATTTCCAAAGGAAGAGAACTGCATTACTGTGGTGGTCACTGCTAATTACTATTTGAATGTAACAATAAGAATCTAAACTAAATCTGATCAGTGGTGTAATCAGTGGTTCATCTATAAATAGCTGATGATAATTATTTTAGTTAACATATTTAGATCAGCTATTAGCTATGAATTATCTATGACTGACAATTGTGTGCAACTGAATGGGTTAAAAGTTTAAGGATCACAGAACTAAATGAAATTTTAAGTGTTACAGAATGATCAACCCGTGGGTTTCAAATGGATATTCGTGAGCAGTCCTATGCTCCTGGTTTTTGTCCAGCTTCAAGCTGCCCAGATTTTTCACTCATTTCAATTTTATGCCGTGTTTAATCTGCTGATGCAACAGTTCTTCCTGATTGACACCAGTAATGAGTACAAAAGGAATTAGTCCTTCCATCCACAATTAGTAAAGCAAAATAAGCACCAAGAGTAGTAAATGAAGTTTCATAAATATTTGCCATTAATTAATTTTCAAAACTTTTCCTTTTTTGCTTTGTTTTTTGCTGAACCAACAGCCAGCCATCATCTGGCTCTACTTCCCCCTAGGGAATTTGGAGACAATAAAGCCTTATGTCTCCTACAGGAACACAGGAAGGGAACTACCTATCTATAAAGTCTATTGGATTCTATCCTCTTTCCAGGTCTTTTCCAGTTTTCAGAAAATTTCCAGGGCATTTTAAGACTGAATAATTTAATTTTCTTCGTTATGTCCTTCCCCTCCCTCTTCCCTCTATTTCTAACCAGCCCCCAAAGGAATGTTTGTACTTTTGCTTTTTAATTAATACTAATAAAAAATGAAAATACTTATAAAAAAACCTAAAACCCACCTTCCCCAACCTCCCCACCCCCCAAAAAACAAACCAAAACAAAAGAAAACAAAAATCAACTCCCCCAAACCTTTACTGTTCATTTGTAAAAGAAATTTAGCATGAGTTTTGTGTACCTCTGAGAGTATTTCAGAGAGATACATGCCAATTGTATAAAGGTCTAAGTTGAAAGGCTTAATTATTTATGCTCAACCTTCTTCCAGAAATAAAACCAGAATGAACAAGGAGACTAAATAAAAGAAAAAGGAAAAAAGGAAAAATAATACTGAAAAAATAACAGCTACTTGAATTCTGTATTTCTGACAGTCTTTAAGTAGAAAGACTGTCCTTAGACCTGTTGGCCCCGTAACAAAGTGAATTTGTTATGATTTCAGAAATATACTTTGTTATAAAATACACAAAGCCTTTCTGCCTCCTCCTCTCCCACTCCCCAAAGGAAGCTGGTAACTGTAGCTCTTTGTGTGATGCTTCAGCGATTTGCACAGCAATTTAATTCCTTCTTTGGTCTACTGAAGAAAATCCTTACATGCATTTTATTGAAGGATGTGAGGAAGAAAAGGAGACCGAGAAAAATATAAAGAATGGTTGAATGGAAAAGGGAACAGTAATTGGAATAGCCTTCTAGAAAAAGCAAATATAGTTTTAAAAAGACAACAACTAGGAATCCGGGGAGAGGAACAGTTTGCTATTATTAACTTTCAATAAATGTTGAATGAAAGCTCATCTAGGTGTCCTAATAGTTGTGCACAAAGAATAACTACTATTCTCCCTTCCCATTAGCCAAAACAGCCGGCAAACCTGGAGGAGACCACATCCATTTGCTTTTGGCAGTAGCTGTATACAGTCCACATCCAGTTCTTAGAACCTGTCTTGGTAGGCAATGGATAATATTGGTCAGGAGTTGGTCCCTTCCAGTTCAGAATATTCTATGATTCTCTGTAATTTGCTAATAAACTCCATGTTATGCAGTTGAATCCTACACATGCAAAAGTGTCCTAGTTTGAATCAGCCTAAACACACGAAACACAGCTGGAGCAAGATTAATATTACAAGCACAAGACAGGAACTCAAGATAATTTTGAGTTATGATTATCTCAATGAACAGTGATCAGACTCCATTAATGTCAAAAATTTTGCAGGATCCATGAGAAGTAATTCTAAGGAAATATTCCAAGAAAGATAACACATTGATACTGCATATTTTTATTATGCATCTGCTTCTAGGAGAGGTCTGTCTTGGTTTGGCATTTGGAGAAAACAGTAAAAAATTTAATTTAACCTGATCTTTCTGCTGATGCAAATGTACAAGGCTGTAAAAGGAGATCTAGGAAAGTCAATTTTTGTGCAACAGAATGACACTTAATAGGTATGAAAATGACCTGTATAATCTACTAAGTGTATCTGGTTTAGTTTCCAAGTCAATAAGTGTAAAAAAAAATGCTTGTCTTATTAAAAAGAAGAATCAACTTTTTGTGTGTGTGTGCGTGCTCAGAGCCCTCAGAGGTTAATTAGAAAGAAGCAAGAATGAAAACTAGATCTCTATTTTTTTTTTTCTTTTTTTTCTTTTTTTTTTTTTAGAATATCTTATTGTTTTTCACCAAGAATCTTTAGCAATGCATCTTGGGGTAGTTTGTTTAAAGTCTATATCCCTGAATAAGAGAACTGTAAGCGCCAAAAACAATGTAAGGAAACTAGAACAGGTTATGACTTGGGTAAAACTATGAGCTGTCCTTCACTTTACTAAATGCAGAGCAGGTCTGAATTTACAGAAAAATTAAAGATTGGTATGAGGATTAAGTACTGTCTGATCTCAGTTTTATCCTCTACTGCTTAAGAAATCATGTTTCTTTTTATTGTGAAGACTCTTCTACAGCTGAAAGGATTGCAGGAAGGTTACTTAATCCTTCTACAGTTGGTCTCTCTAAAGAACAATTGAAATTATGTATCTTAGTAAATAAAAAGGGGTGCAATTTTTAAAAGAAAACACATCCAAGCAAAAACTAGAAAGACAGTCAAATCCTCTGGGTGTTGATACTGATGGCCTGCAGCCATACTACTTTGGGTTATGATCTTAGAGTCTCCTAGGACAAGCAAGGTCAGGCTTGGTCAATACTCAAACAGGACACCCACAAAGTAAATCCAGGTGCTGCAACACAGGGGGTCAGGAATTCAATAGCAAGAACTTTTCTTCTGTCTTGAGCATTTAATCACTGCTGCAGGCATGGTCACTGGGGTCATTCTAGTCCTAGAAGTGCTGCTTTCTGAACAGTTATAAAATTGCAGCCTTGACCACTTGAGGACATTAAGAAAATCATGTCACTTCCTAAAGAGCAAAGGCTTGTCTACATTTCAATGAGATATTAGAAACTTCAGTCAGTTTTCACTTATTAAGTAAGTGTTCTCTTCACCTCTTTTCTAAGGCAGAGTTCTATTGCTGCTCTGTCTATTAAAAGAATGCACACTTAGTAACAAATATACTGTGGGTACTGTCTGGTTTAAAAGTTCAGTTTAATTAAAAACAAATGTGTTTTCCTCAGAGGACTAAAAATATTTATCACTAGCGATATTTCAAGTTTACAACCATTTTCACTGCAGAATTCTCTTTGTTATTTCACTGTATTTATATTTTTCATCAGTCCTATATTACTATAGTATTCACTTGACATGTGCTCTGACTCGCTTTTTGATCTTCATTCTGTGGTATTTCCTATGTTTAAAATCCTTTTGCTTTCCTAATACAGTAGGAACTTTTATCATATCTGTCTTCAGAAATTATTTCCTTTCTGAGAATCACCAATGGCAATACTTTGACTAGCTCTACTGAAGTCTTATGTGACTGGTTCCCAAAAGCCCCAGAATATCTTTGTCACATTTAATTACACCAAGGTTTCCAAAAGCTAAGCAGCCTGATTTCAGATTGCTTGGTACACTGCCTAATTTAGGCATCAGAATTGCTAGGGTTTCCAAGTTCAAAGTAATAATAAGCAATTTGTCCATCTCCAGAAACAGGAAAAGTGGCCTGATCCTGGTTCAAAGGTCATGTTCAGTTCACAAATATGACAATTCCATACTGATTGTTTGTTCTCTTCTTGTTTCTTGTTGTTGTGTTTTCTTCTTTTTTCTTTGCTTTCTTTTTTTTTTCCCTAGTTTTTTTTTTTTTTCCTAATGGGACTCCCTATCTGGTGACGAATACAAAATCCTTTCAAGGATTTACCAGTAGCTATGAAAAAGTTCCGTCTTTATGGATGAGTTTTTTGATATTGTTGGGATAGAAAAGTAAAAGAGAAGTTACTGTTATAATGTGATTTGCAGTTCAACAAAATTTTTTCTAAATCAAGAAAATATATATGGGCATAGTGAAGGCACTGTCTACACTATAGGACCCTGTTTTCAAAAAAAGTGACTCAGAAACGCATTTTGGGTCATTGCACTTTGCCAGAAATGCTCAAGAAAAAGTATGATATTTGAATATATAAAATGTAGCAACTATCCCTCTGATAATTGTAAACTAGTTCTAATTTCCTCTCTAAATTTGTGCGTAGCCAGAATTTGGGCTAGTAGATTTTTCAAGCTCTGCTGGCTGCTCATAAGGTGTTCCAGTGTCTGGGTTTTGTTGGTTTTTTTTCTCTTTCTAAATGTGACAAAATGAACTTGAAAAAAGACTCCATACTAGGGAGCAGTGATAAATAACTACTATGACGGTTTACTAGAAAACTGGTGGATGGACTCTTCTCCCACCATTTAGGATCATAAAAATGAAATTATATTGTCTGACTCAAAACTGCATTTTTACTGAGGGCCTGCACGAAGAAAAGGAGGGCTAAACAGACATGATAATCACTTTGGCTAAGAAATTTTTTAATCTATAAATTACTTTTTGCTTTCTGGAGCCTCAGGGAAAACAATCATTTGTACTGCCTTCATCACTTATAAGTCTTGAACTCACTTTCTCTCTCTCTCTCTCTCTCTTTCTTTCTTTCTTTCTTTTCTCTCTAAAAATTTAAAATATTCACACTTGGAGGTTTATCTCTCTGACAGCTTTAGAAATTGGCTTGTGCTAGAGGCAGCACATCTGCACACTATTTTGTGGCACCTAAAACTGACTTTTTCTGGTGTTTGGCTACTGTCATTCTGTCATTCTGTCATTCTGTCTGGACCAAGTCAACACACTAGATCCAGAAAATGTCTACTGTCAATTCTGGGGTAGTTTGTTGGCAGAAAGGGGAAAGTGGCTTGCTTTCCTTTGCAGCCTGGAGAAGATACCAGCTGCCATGGGCAGAGCATACCTGACACATCTTCATCTGTTCCAAAAATTTCAGGTGCCGTAGCATTTAAGACTCACCGAAATCCTGTCTGTAACATGCATATCTTTGGCTCTAAGGACCCAAATTATTAAGTTGAAATTAAAGGTCTTGCTTACTGTGTTTTATTTTGATGAAGTTTTGATGAAGATGTATTTTGATGAAGTTGCTGAAATACACATCTGGGGAGCAAGCCTTCTACCCTATAAGTCAGCAAAAGTGAGTTAAAAGTATTGTGCAGAGCTACACAGCTGCTTTTTATCTTTTGGTTTGATGAGCAATCTGATTAAATCCGTCTTTTGCTAACATGAAATACAGAATCATAGAATCATTAAGGTTGGAAAAGACCATCAAGATCATCAAGTTAGACCTTCAGCTGAATACCACCATGACCACTAAGCCTTATCACAAAGTGCTATGTCTACTCCTTTTCTGAACACATCCAGAGATGATGATTCTCTCACTTCCCTGGGCAGTCTGTTCCAATGCTTGAACATCCTCTCAGTGAAGATATTTTTCCTAATATCCAACCTGAACCTCCCCTGGTGCAACTTGAGGCCATTCCTCTTTCCTCTCACGAGTTTCCTGGGAGAAGAGGTCATATGTCACCTGACTAATATACTTTGGACAATGGGAACAGTCCAGCCCAACAGGAAGTAGAAGAAATTTGGGGATGCTTCCCTTGAGTGCTATAATCCCACCCTGAGTACATGCAATATCTTACAGAAACATATCTTAACAAAAAACTGCAAGCCACACATTACTACTCTTTACATATGAAAAGTTAATATATGATAGTGTCAAGAGCCTTCTTTCATAATTTGAAAAGCACTGAAATAATATTTCCTTTTCTTTTCCTACTTTTCTTTTAATGTAACTCAATTTTATTCGTGCTTTGGCTACTCAGAAAGAAAATAAATAGCAAAACCAAACACAAATTGTTTGCATTTCTATAAAAGATGTGTGTTTAGATTTCCAGGTGATTTTTATCTACTGGATTAAACAGAGCCATGATAATTTACACCACCCTAAGAATCTGATTTCCCTGAAGTCAGATTTGATAGTCAGGTGTTACGGTCATCATAGAATTGTTCAGGTTGGAAAAGAGCTCTGAGTCCAACCATTAACCCAGCACTGTCATGTTCACCACTAAACCCAAGTGTCCCCAAGTGTCACATCCACACACCTTTTGAACACTTCCAGAGATGGTGATTCCACCCCTTTCCAGGCCTTTTGGGCAACATATTCCACATCATAGAGAAGGTCTGACAACACAGAGACAGCTGTGAGAAGTATAGAGAGAATAATAGTGAGGAAGAGAGAGGCAGATGAAGGAAAGAGGGAGAGGAAGAGGAGAGAAGAAGGGAGGAAGGGACAAGAAAGGAGCCTGCTTTTACTGGTATCCCATAGAAAATGACTGAAATACACACTAAAGTGTTTAAAATATTTAAATAGATTATGTTATACTAAAAAATCTGAGGACCTATTGGAGGAAGTGTTAAAGCTTCATGTTTGCCCAGCTTTCTAGCTCTATAGAAAGTTTCAGTTTCCTACTTAACGTTTCCAAAATTGGTGTGAGGTCTCATACTTCTTGTGCTAAAGTTTAACACTTTGGTTTTAGGCTGAATTTATAATAAAATAGCATTACAGATACCAAATTATACAATGCATTGTAGAGCATAAGGGTGCATGCAAATTATAGTGTTTCACAATCAATAATTGACACAGGGAACCCTCATATATTTTACATGATATAAAAATAACCAATTAAAAATAAATAGGCCTTTTAATGTTGTGATCCTGATAAAGTTCCATCTCTTATTTTGCACCTGTTTTATTTTCTTCTTTATCTTCCCTAACTCAGATTTTTTATCCAGGAACACATACTTTCTATTAAGACATATTTCTGGCAAATGTGTTGATTGCCTAAATCGTGAAGAGAAAAGCATGAAGAAGCCAGGAATTTTAGATTTGCTTTTGCACCTGTTGTTTTTGCAACCAGCATTCCATCTGGGACTGATGCTGTTATTTTGTCTCTTGAAATTGAGTTACACTGACATACTTTTAGAGGCTGGAGGAGGAGGAAGCTGGCTTTATGTAGTCCTGGTTTCTGAAGCTACAAGATCATCATCTGCATTAGGAAGATTTTCAGTACCTTATTCAAGAACAAAGCAAGCATGGGCAGTGTGAATTATGGCCCACAGGATGGATTTCAAAGACATCAGATATTAATTTCCCTATTAATATCCTTATATCTTTAGATTTGACTGGACATCCACATTCTGGATGCTGAAAGTTGACTGAGATAAATCTCATCCAAAATATTTATCTTCAGTAAGCCTCAGATATGTGTTACCCTGGCACAGCACCACTGAACTTAACTCAGCTTCCTTTGTCAAAAATATGAGAACATCTTTCAGAATTTTAGTAACAAACATTGAATTTTTCTGAATACAGTACTATTCCCTAAATATTAGACATCCCTGAATATTGTTGCCTAACTGAGAGATCAGAAAACTTCCAAACTAGATAAATAAACTAAATATATCCCTCTCTTTGCAAAGAAAGAAAACCCAGATCCCGGTGCTCTTAATCATCATGGGAAATGTGTCATTATTCCAAGAGTTAAAGAAGTTAACAGAAATACTTATGGAGTAACACAGAGCTAAGTGGCAGAACAGGAAATCAGAATTTAGATATTTTTATTTAAAACAGAAACCTTGAAACTGACAACCTGCGATGTTTGAACAGTGAAAACTTCACAACAAATCATGGACAAGGCAGAGCCAGCACCTCCCAGTAGGAATGCTCCAGTACAAAATCAAGTTGTCCTATTTTCAAGAGTTCACCCTCTCACGGTGTTTAGGAGCTTGCTATTTTTCTCATCCTCCAGGAACGCAAAATGAATTACAGGTAAACTGCTTTGGGTCTCCCCTTTTGCTGTGAGAAGTACCCTCAGTGCTGTTTTGTAATGAGCAGAACCTGACTAGAATACAAATATGGTATTTTTCATGCTCTTCATGCAGTCTGGAAAACAACAACGTGGTCCCCAAGCAGATTGGCAGACAAATGGCACCAGAGCACTCTCTTGGCAATGTGTGTCTCTGTTAGGGCCCGAAACTCTTTGAGCAGTTTCAGCTGTCAGATTGCAGCAGATGAGCCAACCATTATCCCACTCAACCCCACAGGCCTGATTAGCACCTGCACTGTCACTCTTATATCTGCAAGGAGGTAACAGACCTGTTCAACAGCTGCCTAGGTGAAAGTAGACCCTGTGGTGTATCTCAGCATCCTGCTATTTTAGAGAGCAGCACTTAGACACCACAGCACACATCTGATCAACTGCTTAATGCTTCTGTCTTTGGCAATGGCTTTCTGGTCTGCAAGAATTTCCAAGGTGCTTCTTCCCCACGGGATGCAGTGACACAGGGCAGATTCTTCACTTAGCTCTGAGTGGATTTGAAATGGAGTCATGTGACACATACCTGACTTATGAACAGTACCATGTTAAATCAGGCAAGACTAACTAATGCACGCAATTCTATGATGATATGGCATACTGAAAAACAGACTAATGCCTGCATGTGGTAATACAATGAAATCTTTAGACATAGGAACACAGTTTCTTACAGCAAAACATTATTGCAAGCTGTTTCATGGTTACAGCTACACTGAAAATAAGAAACCTCATTGGAAAGCTGTCATTGTGGCATCTTTGGGTAGTGCTCATGTCTCTTACTGATTGAAGACAGAATTCAATTAACTGTACTAAACTAAATGTTTCAGAAAAATGTTTAAAGATTGGGTAAAATGAAATCTAGGCATAGATTTTAATATAGTCCAAATAAATTATGACACTGTGCATAACCATCAAAATCAACTATACTAGAGCAATTGGGTTGTATTGACTGGTTTGACATTTTTCTTACTAAAATAGTTCATGTATTTCTTACAAAACTCTACTCATGGAAATGATTTACTGACACATAAGTAAAAGAATTTACAAAATGTGTTAAAGGTTTTTAATTTTTGTAAGATATGGTAAGAGACCAAATGATCCAACGTAAAAAAAAGTCTTCTCAGTGAGAGAATACAGTGTTTTATTTCTTTCACAGGAAGAAAAAAACCTGCAGAAAGCAAAAAAAAAACCTGTGGGTTTTTTTTGCTTGGTTTGGTTTTAGGGGTTATTTTGTTGTTTTTGTTTGGGTTTTGTGNAGGGGAGGCGTTTGGTTTGTTCTTGTTTTGGTTTTTTTGTGCCGAGTTCATAACAGTGACTATTATTTAATTTCTTTAGTGGTAATTTTAACATTGCTATTATACCAATTTCTGGAGTAAGTAATTCATATTCCCTACATGTCAGAGAGAATTGTTCTTCATGTCACTCTGGAAAACAGAAATAGCCTAGGATGTTTAAGTATTTTCTTTGCTTATATACTGTAGTCTTTTATAATTTAATGTGGGATGTACCATCCTTGGTCTTAGACTAAGAAACACATAAATGACAGATTAGAAACTTTGGATTCTGGAAATTTTGAATTTAGGAAGAAATGGTTATGTGACTTTCAAGTGAATAAGACTGTTTTCACAAGGAGCTATCCTTGCCCAGTGGAAATGTTTTTAAGAGAAGCAGACATAATTTACACTCATCTATGATTTCCTACACTGCAAAGGCATGAGCCTCATTGTCTCTGTAAACTTATAAGCTGATGTGACTCTGTTACTCTCAAGTCTTCCCTAATTTACTCAATGCTACGTCAAATCAGTCCATGCTTATTTTTATAGCATATTGGAAAACTATGCAAAGGCATTTGTGTTGTAATTCTGACACCATACAGAACAGTTTCAGAAAGAAAGTGTAAGGCTGTAATGCACTAAGGAAAACTCACTAATGGTCTTTCTCATAGTTGTAAACTTAAATTGCCAAAGAATACTAATAGAAATTTGCATATAGCAAATGACATTTTTCCTATTACTTAGTAAATTGCACAGGGTGTCTGAAGCCAGCCATAAGCAAAACACACTTTAATTGTCAATTTAAGTGGAATTACAATGATATTGTTTCTAAAACTCAATGTAGACCCTTCTAATAGGATTCATAACTGCACAGACACACTTTCTTATTCGAGATGAAATTGTCTGTAAACTGTTCTACTCCAAATAAAAGGTTTTTATTTAAGTTACGTGGTTACTTGAACAATGGTGGAACAATTGGGAAGTCTAGAAAACTTATCTTCTAATGTGTATCAGGATTTTCTGTCTTTATAAGCCATCTCTGTAGCAGTCACATCCACTGTTTCAAACTGGGATTTTGTTCTTCACCATCTCATGGTGATATATAGAAACTGTAGTCTTTGCTAAATCTAGCAAATTTTTTCATAAAGTTTATCATAAGATATATTGATATTAAGGAGATTCTTCTATGACATTCTCCAGGTAGGCTTTAAATCCAATCCATTATAATTAGCACAAGATTCAGTAAATCACATATTTGAGCATAGAGAATAGAATTTTGAGTAATTATGTATATTTTGAGTATAAACTCAGAGAATCATAGACTGCTTTAGTTTTGGAAAGACCTCTAAGATCATCACATCCATCCATTAACCCAGCACTGCCAAGTCCACCACCAAACCATGTCCCCAAGTGCCACATCTACACATCTTTTAAATACCTCCAGGGATGGTTACTCCACCACTTCCCTGACAGCCTGTTCCAGTGCTTTACAACCCTTTCTGTGAAGAAATTTTTCCTAATATCTAATCTAAACCTCCCCTGGTGCAACTTGGGGCCATTTTCTTTTGTTCTGTTACTTGTGAAAAAAGACCTATCCCCATCTGGCTACAACCTCCTTTCAGGTCTTTGTAGAGAGTGATAAGGTCACCCCTGAGTCTCCTTTTCTCCAACATAAATAGTCCCATCTCCCTCCGCTTCTCCTCGTCAGACTTGTGCTCCAGACCCTTCACCAGGTCTGTTGCCCTTCTCCGGACACGCTCCAGCACCTCAGTGTCTTTCTTGTAGTGAGACATTCAGAACTGGACGTGGAACTGAAGGTGTGGCCTCACCAGTGCTGAGTATAGGGTGACAATCACTTCCCTGGTGCTGCTGGCCACACTAGTGCTGATATAGGCCAGGATGCCACTGGCCTTCTTGGCCACTTGGGTGCTCACTGGCTCATGTTAAGCCACTGTTAACCAATACCCTCAGGTCCTTTTTTGCTGGGCAGCTTTCCAGCCGCTCTTTCCCCGGCCTGTATCACTGCCTGAGGTTGTTGTGACCCAAGTGCAGGACCTGGGACTTGGCCTTATTGAACCTCATACAACTGGTCTCAGCCGATTGATCCAGCCTGTCCAGATCCCCCTGCAGAGCCCTCCTGCCCTCCTGCGGATCAACACTCCCACCCAAATTGGTGTCATCTGCAAATCTACTGAAGGTAACGCCGATCCCATCACCCAGATCATCAATAAAGATATTAAATAGGGTTAGCCCCAGTATTAAGCCCAAGGGAACACCGGTTGTGACCTGTCACCATCTGGATTTAACTCCCTTCACCACTACTCTCAGGGCCATCCAGACTGTTTTTTACGCAGGAAACTGTGCACTCAACCAAGCCATGAGCAGCCAGTTTCTCCAGGAGAACGCTGGAAAATTTTTCCCAAGTGGGAAAAGTTTTGACATTGAAGGTTGGTTTAAATGTATTTGCATATGTTTTTGAGGTAGGTATCTAACAGTGGAAGTAATAGAACAGAGAAATCTCACTTGCCATTCTTTTCAGTAGCCCAACAATTTTGGTTCAAAACAATGATGTTATGAGAATTTCATTACTGATCTCCAAGTGGAATAATTCTCAAGTTCCTGAACGACAGGGACTTCAAGGCAAATCCTGTTGACATTAACTGATCTCAACACGAGATTCAACATCTGAAAGTCACTTACTGGTTAGTGACAGAAAGAACAATAAAATAAAGATTCACAAACTTTTCAAAAAGCCAAGAGACTCGATAAAACGACGCTTCTCTGTAATAAAATTATTCAGATATGAACAATATTTTGAAACCCAGACAATAATGATAGTAATAATAACTACAAACAAAGTAATGAAGTACAGTGAAACTGTCGTCATGTAGTGCTTCAAAAAAATACATCACACCTTTTTCTTCAATATAAAATAAATCTGCAGCCCTAAATGAATGCAATCTCTGTCTCAGAAAAGCTTCTTATGCTTTACTCCCACCACTGAGTTCTGTACAAACTTAATAAGGAGTCCTATGAATTAATTTCATATGAGAATACAGAGAGTTCAGGCCTCTTGTTTGCAGTTTTTAATTGTCCTCCTTGATCTCCCACATTCTAGATTCTATATCTCAATATGTGAAACACTAAGAGAAGATGTCATGTTGAATAGACAGAAAATGAGACCATTCTTCAAAACGGTTTTAGGGAACACTAATGTAACTGAGAGTCAGGGTATTCACAGTAATATAGCATAAACAGACTAACAAACACAAAGCTCTCCCAGCACAGACCATTAGAATTTATCATATACTGTTCATTTACAGTGTGCTGAAAAAAAAGAGGAAACACTTGGTTCTCCAAGGGCTTCCCATAAACTGCATAAATATTTCAACTAGGTTTTTGTGGTTTGTTTTCTTTGTTTAGTCCTGACCTGACTGGAATTATTTTATTATTATTAAAAACTAAACATGGAGACTGAGATAGCAAAAGACCTGAGAAAGAGAAAGAGAAAAGGATAGAAACTCTTGTCAATAACTCCAGATATTTGTTGGTCACCTTTTAGAAATCAAGCCAGATTGCCAGTCTTGAAGCAACTGAGTGTCAAAGACAACTAGGTAAAAGATCACATACACATTCAGCAGAGACTTGAATGACTCTTTGCAGCAGATTTAGCTTAGAGAATGCCAACATTCTCCACCTGACCCAGGAGTAACAAACTCCACACATCTTTCTCAGGTTTGGGATCAGCCATGAGGAATTGCCCGGTTTCAGGCAAGGTGGCAATGTAGATAAAAACCACATCATGCTCTGTTACTTCAGCCATACTCCCTGATCAGCTTGTTACTATACTTGGACTTGAAACTCAGAGAGGTCTTTTCATGAAGCGGGAAATACTGGATTTCCCACAGTTCCAGCTATCAACCACAATAATTTCAAGATATACAGTATTTAGTGACTGTGTCATGGACTTATTATTATTTAAAGGATTGAGTTTATAGCATTAAAAAATACACAGAGCAATAAAATTGCTTTTGAGGTTGATTAAATACCTCAGCAGAATAGATGTTCATTCCCTTGAGAATTGATGCAAAGAGAGCAAGACTAGATGAAAGGAAACAAAGGATTTAATCAACATCATTTCAGGATAGGAGCTAATTTCCTACAGACACAAATGCCTTTCATATTATCTGTACACTCCCTTTGTGTAGGAACTTTTCATATCATTCACAAAATCTTTTTCATCTGTGAACCGTCACTGTCATAAAGGACTAGAGAGAAATCTCTGAGTTTTGAGTTTTTGCTTCCCTTTCTTTCCTTCTTTCTTTCTTCTAATTCATGTCCAAGCACTTTGATTTAGCAGTTCTGAAGAAATTTATTAAGAAATTGTTGCATTTTGAAGGGATGCTAAAAGCAGGTTATTTTTTCTAAGAAGATAAAAGAACCCCAAGAAAATCTTTCAAAATTTAACATTTTGGGAACAACTTACTTCTAACCCCAGAACTGTCACATCTTTTAGAATGGCTGGAATTAAGTAGAGAGGTTAAATGGGAAGGCACTTGTGGTTTTGCCTACACTTCATGCTGACATTTGTCGAAGATAGATATTTTGAACAGACAAGGAGAGGAAAAGCAGATACAAAATTTAATTGTTCAGCCAAAGAAATGTAGGATTTAGAAACAGTGAGTTGAACTCTGAGTTTTCTTAAAATCTGTCAGATGTAATTCTGCTGCAAATCAAACCAGTAGAGTGATGTCATCTCTGACTTGCAGTTTCCCAGGAAGATGTGTCCCAAAATGGCTGAAAGCACAGCTGTCCCTGGCATTTTGTAACTACATTTGTCATTACATTTTCAAAACTGAGCTATGGTACTGGGTATTGACTTTGAACATAGCACACAAACTGCAGAGTGTGCAGCACATCACACAGAAGTAAAGCATGGAGTATTTCACACATGCTCCACTGGTTCTCAATTAAAAAGATTCAAACCCAATTCAGTGTGGCTGTTTTAATCTCCAGGGCCGAGGTACCAAGAATTCACTCCTTTCTTTGTGAGCCATCTAGACAGATGGAAGACAGGGCACAACTTTGAATCAGAAATGGCTTAGTGGTGGAATACAGAGTGTGCAACTCCTTATCACAGGAAAACAGAGTCAGTCTCGGCCTGGCAATCTTTGGAGCAGAACGCTTCTCCTCCTCCTGAACAACTTATGCCAAAATAATGAAGACTAGATATGTGACAAGGGAAGGGATATAACGGAGAGTGAGCGGAAAAGCAGCTGGAAAAGAATGACTGAATTGAATAAAAGACCAATATAGTTCCTTTCTGGCAGTGTCTGTGCAGTTCTTCATTTTGTTGTGGTAGTTTAGTAATGTGGTGATGAAGGAGGTCTTAAATAAACTGAGGTTATCTGAACACCATAATTCATAGCCAGGGAAAAAGAAAAATCTCAAATGAGCAAGGATTCTTTCTTTTTTATTCTTCAAATATAAGAGATTTTCAGTGCTTCACTGATTCTACCAAATTTTTTCCCTGAAGATTACAAAATCTCATATTCCCATTACCTAATGAAATATGAGCTTTTTTTCATTGTAAAGATCAAATTAAACAAAGAGATTCTATCTATTTGAAAGAATTGTAGTTTGCATAGGATAAGTTGATGATTGTCCCAATAAATAAATAAAAATATCTTGCTGTGAATCTTAAGATATTATTGAAACAAAGCAGCAAACAGTAGTAATGTATTAAATATAATCATATTTCTAAATTACATCTTGAATTATTGATGTACTATTGACCCACATAGCGTATCTCTAATAACCAATTCTTAGCATCTACACTTACAAGTTGATACACCCTACCAATGTATTAACAGAAGAGTAGATGAAACTATAAATTCAATCTTTTTATCACTCTTTTATTAAAATCCATTAGATTATTTTACCATGTACAAGGTTAAACCTAAAAGTTATTCAACATTAGTTTCACCAAGTTACAACACATAGAAGAGTTTATTAGGTTGTCCTCAACTTTAAAAAAAAATTAGTTTTGACAATCTATCTGAATTAAGAAAAATAATTTGTTTTGGTTTTGATCACAAGAGCAATAAGATTAGGAAAATGAACATAACACTAACCAAGTGTGATGATTGTATTTCTTTAGTATAAAAAATACTAAATGAATAAGAAATGTACCTCTTTTTTGCTTTGTTTTGTTTTGCCATGCTAGCAAGGAACTAAATTTTGTTTGATTTTATTGGCATATAAACAAAACAGAATCAAAATAACTGCTTCATTAACATCTCCTGATCCGATCCTGATCCGAGCTTGTAGGGTTGCCAAAAACAGAAGAAAATCAACCATTCACTAAGAAACAAAAAGAAAAAGCTTGTAACATTCTGATGTTAAAACCTGTTTTTTGATTTATAAATTAACAAGATGACTCTGGAGTCAGTGAAGAGTAATAAATATGATCTCACTATAAAGTAGATAACTTGCAGACACCAAAGCACTCCTGAAGAATGTGCTTTCATATCTCCGCAAATCTCTGTACAGTTTTGCATATATATACATACATACATAAATATGTGTATAACTTGGGTAATATGTTTACCTGTTTTTGAAAACTTTTATTGTATTATTGATTTATATACCTGATGTTAATTCAATATGCTAACACACTAGGAGAATTAATATTCTGCATTCGAATTTGGATAGCGGTAGTGAATCTGTGTGAGTGGCCTTTTGGTCACTTCACAAGCACCTGATTAGTTTTATTTCTCGTATTCTCTAGTGAGCTTGATGTGAAATGGGTGAGGTTCAGGACAATTCAGTCAGAAGTTGCTGGGCTTTTGAGGTCCACAGTCATGATACAGTGCATTAGAGCATGAGCAAAGATTATGGGGATTGTCTGCCCTTTCAGAAAAGCCACAATTTCTTGTGGCTAATACCAAAATAAAGTGAAATATCACTTGTATGATAATTTCCAACTTTTTGGTCTACTTGATGAAAAATGGGCTAAAAGATATTTCTAAAGAGAAAACAACTTACAGAAAAAAATTAGCCTTCCTAGCCACTGTGAATTCAAGTAGTTTACTGCCTGGGTCTCCAGCACTAAACTATACACTGGTGTTCTATTCTTTGAGGGAGGCAGAAAGTACACAGATTAAATATTTCTATACAAATAGCAAACCCCACTGTTGTCCCAAAGCTCGTCTTCCGGATATGCTATGTTGTTAGGCACATGCCTATATCCCTGTTTCTCCTCCAGCTGTAGATTTTCCTCTTGGATCTATTATCCATAGTGTCAGAAAAAGCATCCATCCTCTAAAAAGCGTAAGATAGAAAAGCTGACTAATGTAGCATAAATCTCTGTAAAATACTTCACTCATACAAGTGTGTGCGCAAACACACACGGAGGGTTTGACCAAACTGTTTGTAATACATTGTTTCAAGACCAAACAGATGTCTGTATAATAATTCTTCTTTTCCAATCCTCAGGGCTACCTGAGCACTGCATAATTGCTTCAGAAGTTAAAAGTCCCTTTCTTACATTCAGGATCAGAGTAGTTGTTCTACTTTTCAATAAGAATCCATATAAACAGAGAGAGACGGTGGTGATAGTACGGGAAAATACTCAATTGACTTCTTTTTGAAGTTTCAAGTCCCCTGCAGTGTGACACAATTTAACCTGGTGTTATTATAAGAATTGATTTAACCTGGGACCAATTCCGGCTTGTTGAGTAGCACAGAAATAGGAACTAATTATTCTTACATTTTTATTAGTGTTAGAAGCCAAAAGCTAGCATTTGTCTCAGTCTCCCTTCCAGATAACTGTAAAAGGTTGTCACTTCTTATTTTGAGAGTGAAGCAAATAATAGAAACAGATAAATTACAGTTTGAAACAGATAAATTACAATTGCACTTGGTGTAAAGAAAATAAACCAGTAAACCAATAAAATATTGTGAGCTCTCCAAGACATTTCCAAAGAAGGGTGTCTTGCAGTTAAATTTCTCCAGTGACCTTCTACAGTAATGCTCCATGCTATATAAATTAGAAGAAATCACTTGCATATAAGGAGGAATGGTGTCATATATTGCAACTAGAAAAAATATTTGTAAAGAAAGTCATCTGGAAAAACGTCTCCTGCATGTTTTCCTACAAATAATGTAGAAATTTTGCAACATGAAGACAAATATTTACACTCTCAGTCAGAATTTTCAGAGACATGACCTTCGTCAAACTCCATATTTTATAATAATAAATTGATTTTCATTAGGAAATGAAGAGTATTCATTCACCTGCATTTAAGCAATGTGACAAAATCAGAAAACTCAGAAGGTTCTCCTGGGTTTTAAAGTAAATAGTCTGTTTTATAGCTTTTGAGGCTATCCACAGAAACTTATTCCCATAACTACCATAATTTTACACATATTTATATAATGTTGGAGTGGGAGAGTTTTCCAAGTTATTCACTACTATACTAATTTGTCTGGCTTTCATTGCATTTTCCTGATATATTTTTAGAAGTTAAAATCTTGACAACAGAATTGAACAAAAAGGAAGGGCTTCAGAAATCCTGGATTGCAGAAATGGAATTCAAATAACCATATATTTATTGCTGACTGCTGGAATCAAGTGAATTTTAAACCCATATCCAAATATAAACAGGTTAGATCCTCCCAAAGCTATTATTCTGATAAGGAGTGTGGAGGGAAGATAATGATTTTACTAATTTTTTTGTTGTTGTTGTTGGCTTCTCTATTAAGAATGGGCTGATTTTATGTTAGTATTGTAAATACCATGGCAGAGACCTTTGAAAGAAGGTCCATTCCTATGCATCCACATAATTACTGCTCCAGGCGTAGAAAAATAAATAATCCAAATTGCTCCATGTAATTCCAAACCAGAGACAAGAATTCAATCTTGTCTATAGAATAAACAACAGGAGTCATCAGAGTTGGAAACTAATAAAACAGAGAAGTTCAACAAAACACTGGGCAATTATTTTTGTTTGTATCAAATTAGTTGACTAGCTACCTCTAGCTATCTCAGCTTAAAATTTGATAAGATACAAAGACAAGGCAGTTTCTTCCTTGATGTTCCTTGGGCAGATCAGTTTCGTACTATCCATATAGATGTAATTTTATTCGGCAAAAATTGCCTCTGTCTCCAAAAACATTCTGCAGCATGATGTGTATTTCAAGCCAAAAACAACTTTCCCCCCAAAAGACACCCACGTACTTTGAAGATGGAGAAAGGTACAGGTTACAGCACAAGAGGTTATTACTGCTGAGACTGTGGCTATTTCTCTGCGTGGACAGATATGAACCTATGAAAGCAGCTGCTGGATGCCCTGTTTTCATGCAAATGTCCCCAGCAATAGCAGGTTGTGCAGCAGATCCATGGCCAAGGCACAAAGATGTACTGCAAATCCCCCTCTCTTCTATCATGCTGACATCTGAAGCACCCAGCAGAGAAAAAGAGAATGTGGCTTGTAAACAAATTACTTCTTCACTTATTATTTGGGAAAAAAAAAAAAGAAAAAGGTAATAGATGAGAGAGAGAAATATTGGGTAGTATTTTGGGGCCAGCTGTGACTGTCATGCAAGGCTTGGCTGATGCTGAGTGAGACACAGAGCAAGAGCTCACTTCTTCTACAGTTACTTGCCTCATGCTGGCTTTACTTTTCTATAAATACAATACCGAGGCAGGAGAAGAACAGGTGCAATCTGAGCGCTGACTTGACAAGAGGGTAGTGATACCTTTTTCTTGGGAATGTTCCCAATTAAGGGAATGATGAGGCATGATGACTGGTGCTCAGTGCTCTGGTTGGAAGGTGTTTCATGATGCTCCCCTTGCCAGGGATGGCAGTGGTAGCTCAGAGAGTAGTTGGGACCATTTAAACTTCATCAAACTGAGCACAGGTGGAGAGTTAGCACTGCATTTGCCTGAACCTACAAAAATACGCCACATAAGCCCAAGCAGATTGTCTGTACAGAAACAGGCTGTGGCCAGTCAAAAGCACCTTCAATCAACCCTTCTGCTTCAGGCCCTCATTTTGTTTCCAACATGCACATCCAAATGCTGTTATTTCACTCACACCATCTCTGCTCTTAAATTGTGGATTCCTTCAGGCTTTTTTTTTTTTTTAATACTCATATTTCAGAGCTGTATCAGCCCTTGTGTGCTGTCCATAAAGTGGCTTTGAAATATACATGTGTGCACTTAATTCCCAAAAAAGAAAAAGATTCTTTGCAAAGTTTCCAAACTGTCTATGAGAGCAGTACAAGCATTTTAAGCACTACTAAAGCTCACGTGGACATGGGCCAGGCCCATGAACAACTTCATTGCTTTGTGCATTATGCAAAAGGACCAATTTACATCAGCAAAAGATATAGCCCAGAAGATTAAATCAGGCAAACATTGCTGTTTGGATGGGAGAGTGCTCCTGCCTCAGCCTTGCATGTGATGGCTCCACTGTTGTGAGCATTCAAAGGTGTTATGAAACAACACCCAGTATGAGATATTTGCTGGCACTTGTTCAGGAAGAACTCTGTCCTTGTAGTCAAAGAAACTTACTAAGTTCAAACACCCATTTATCATGCCATTAACTTTGTACCCAATTTCGTAAGGAGGAAAGCAGCTTTGTGAGGGCAACTCACTGCTGAATTAAAGCTCAAACTGTTGTCCATTGTTCCTTTGCTACAGTACACAGGTTCCTGATGACATTCAGCTAATGAATTTTCTTGATGATTAACTACCCATTCTATGGGATCATTGTAATGGAAACATATTAGCTCCTGTTACAAGTAAGGTGGATGTGTCTTTACTATGAGTGAGCTGATTTTGATTTTTTCCTCTTCCTCCTCTTCCTCCTCCTCCTTTTCCTTTCACAAAATCAAAGCAAAGCTTGGGAAAATATCATCAAAATTCAACAACATGATGAAAAGGAAATGCCACTCTGCTGAGGAATGAAATGTATTTAGGTGCAGCTTTTTCATTAACTGCTGAATTAGGAGAAAACTAAAATGCAGACAGGGGTGTAAACTAGCTCCTATTTGGAGTTTTTACACTTATGTTCATTATAATCATAATTATACAGAGCATGATCCAGAAGTGAAAAAAAAAAACACAAAAAATAAATCATGTAGACATTTTAGATGTATTTCTCTGAGAATAGGTCTTAAAATTAACTGCAGATCTTCTCTTTCTTTTCCGTTGCCCATTTTCATCGCAGTTCACATTCTGAGTGCTCTGCTGTTGCTTAAACTGCACTGACATCTTGTGGCACTGAAATAGAAGAATCCTAAAAATGAAATTTTAAATCTTCCTAAAATATGAGTTACATTGTTTACCTGCATGCAGGTGCTGCTGTCTTTAACTCCAGAGCTGTTTAGTGTTAACTTGCTTGCAATCAGAGCTTGAGTTAATCTGACACAATCTACCCAAAATTTTGAGATGTCATGACAGAATTATAGAATGGTTTTGTTTGGAACTGGCCTTAAAGATCATCTAGAATAACATTTTGTTCTGTAAAACTGAACGTGTGAGAAGTCTGTTGACTAAAAATCCCATGTGTATGAGCATGTACACTCAGACCCTCACACACATGCACCAAGAGACAAACCATTAATCTCTGAGCTGGTGTTTTATCACCTTGGCAACAGCAAAGTGTTCAGAAAGACTTCTGATCTTTTCATCCCTGAAAATGAAGAAAAGATACAGGCAGCAATCATCAGTTGAATAAAGATCTCCTAGTGGAAGTCCATGTACAGTATGGAGAATTCAGCAGCAAATTAGGCTCCAGTTAATTCCAAATAAATATTTTTACCATCTTATCACAAGGCGAGGAAACGGTTTGTGATGCTCCATCAGAGACAAAGTAAAAAACAAACTACTGCTATGTATAAAGAAGGTTTCAAGGGGAGGTAGCTGCAGCCCTTTTTTTGTCTGTCATTGTATTATTTCCCCACTGAATGCTCCTTAATCCTTTATTATCAGTTTTATGCTTGTATCAAAGAAAACCACATGTCCCTAGGAAAACACGAGAAAATAGGCACACACTTAAACTCCAGATGAAGCAGAGTCTCCATCACACTCCTGTTTGTATTAGGCATTGCTGCTGCAGTATTTGAAAATGTCTTGTAATATTTTATTTAGCTACACAAGACCCTGTAGAGATAGAGAAATATTATTATACTTATTTTACAGATGGAGAATTGAATCAGAGGAAGATTAAGTTTGTTGTCTAACAAGAGATAAAAAGGATGTGAAGTGAGGAATTTATATGAAAGCATCAAATGAGAGTGAAGCAGCCAGTCTCTGAATTAGCTGTCCCATTGTTGTCCAGCTCATTTCTTTCATCCCATTGTTTCTTCAGATAAGATGTCTAATACAGCTGATCAAAGAATCACAGAACCATAGAATGGTTTGAGTTGGAAGGAACCTTAAATCGAAGCCAATTCCAACTCCCCCTGCCATGGGCAGGGATTCCTTTCACTAGACCAAGTTACTCAAAACGGTGTCCAGCCTGGCCTTGAACACTTCCAGGGATGAGGAGGTGTTCAAGTATCCCATTCTGTAGTGTTTGCAAAGATGCTGAAAAATGGAATCTAAAGGAATTCCTGCTGGGCAACTAATGAGGAAAAAAAAAGGAATACTGACTGACTAAAGTAAAATGAAAGAGTCTGATTTCTGAAAGCACTTGGCTTTGGGAAAAGATCTTTTCTTAAACACATTTTCTGACTTTTACTTACAGTTCTGATTACATCAACTGTATTTGAACTTTTGTGTGAGGTTTTTACAAGTATTTCAGAAAACCTGCTTTATTTCCATGTGTGCTTGCAGAAAGACAATAAAGATGACTAAAGGACTTTAGTCAAAGTCCTTTAGTCAAAGGGGAGGGGGGACTCAAAGCAGGGGACTGAAATTTTCCCAGTCACATGCATGAAGGTGTCCAGCCTGGCCTCATGGGGTCTTTTCCTACTCTGCATGTATAATATACCTATAATGCTATTGAAAGGAAATCTAGAGTAGTCCAGTTAGTTTCTTGATTTTTGTTATGCTGTTTTTAGGCTTAATTGTTCTTTTTGCTTCCATACTTCAGGCAGAGCTGGCAGTAAAGACATGCATGAGGGACATCTTGATGGAACCTGGGGTTCTTAATGCAGGATGAGTAATATTCTAATACAGGTCACCCAAGCAGTTGATAAAATGTATCTATTAGTACATAGAATATGGCATCATTGGAATATGTCTTATAAAACAAGGCCTTCTATTAAATAAAAGTCCTCTGGACTACTAAGGTTTCTTTTCCTAAGAATTAAATCAGCATAATTCTATAAAGATACTGGGCAATATTGCAACAATAAAATAACCAATGAATAATCTTCATAAGTTTGTGTGTTCATTTCCAGAAGTCTGACACACCAAGAATCTTCTCACAAGAGACTATTATATTACTTCTTTATTTCTCCTCTAATATTTTCCTTTCTGCCACTAAATGTTTTTATTTTACTCTATTTTTTCTTGCTTCCCATGTTTTCCACTTAAAAACCTAATAATTAGGAACAATGAGATAAAGCTGCACTATACATTCTGCTTTAACAGATTTAACTACAGTAAAATACAAATTTAAGTTAATAATGGAAAAAATTTACTACTTCCAGAAGAGTTTTGACCACTCCCACATGACCAACTGTTTGCCCCGACAAATGCAAAGTCCTGCATGTGGGAGAGTTGAAAACCCCTCATTGCCAAATATCAGTGTTTGAGGATTGACTGTGTAACAGTTCTGCAGTAAAGTCTTAGGGCATGAGCCAGCAAAGAAGAGCAGGAGCATCCTGGGTTTCATGAGCAGGAGCACATTCAGAAGATGAAGAGAAGAGAATTGTCCCTCTCTAATTCGTACTTGTGACACTCTCTGGAGTTAAAGACACTGCATCCACTTTCTGGCACAGGTTCATTTTTCACTAATGCTGTATTTTCATAAATGACATGTTCCAATATCTATCCCAAGGAATTATAAAAATCAGCGAAAATTAGTTCATTTTGGACCTCACCTATCTCTTTTTTGCAGAAATATAGATGTAACCAGGCTATAAAAGTAGGGGTGGTAAACTAACTACAAAGATATTTATGCATAAGAGTATTCAAGGGACAGTGGTTTATATAAAGTTAGAGATTTCTCACTAAAAAGATCCTTTTTGCAGGAAAAGAGATGCCAAATACCCAGGAGGAAGCTTGATTTTGCCCTGCAAAGCAAACCTAACCAACCTACTTAAGTTCATGTTGGGTCTTGGAAGCCTGCAGTCTTCAACGTGTTTGATGTGGGTTCTTGGGAAAAAATGAAAATCTGCGTCAAGGGGAAGCATCATCTATTTTAGACTTCTTCTGGGATATGAAATCAGTGGGACATTTTTTAATCCTTCGTTTTTTTCACGCTGAGTAAACTTTTTACATATTTCTGAGTTTCACTACAAATACTCTTAAAGTGTACTTATTTCATGTTACATTGGGTAATTATTAGAGGTACCACTGCTCTGCACGGACTGACTTCACTTTTGTGCTAATTCAACATAATCCTATATTTGCACCACTGCCGCTCACAGCAAGTCAGATCCTCAGAGTTTAGAGAGCCCTTAGTTCAGCATGCCTAAGAATCTACCACAATATGACATTCCATTTCAAAGCAAGAGAAGAAATCAGGTTTTAAATACACAATATGATGTGATGTGATATTTGTTGTGTACATTTCCTCTATTTGAACGACATTAGAGACATTAACATTTCTGTTTGCTATTACTAGAGACCTTTTAGTGCTATGATAAGGATGCTTTTAAGAAATGTAAGTAAAGTCAACATAACGTCATGACAGACGGAAAAGACATGCATTATGCTCTTAATTTACCCCAATTAATATAATATTTCAGGTTTACAGTTAAAATAACAGGAGAAATTAATTTGTTAATGTAAAACTTTTTGTTTGGAAATATAAATATTACTGGGTTTTAGAGTCATAGTTTTAATATTTTTTGCACTTTCCCCCCAACACTGATTTTATTTTCATTCCACTCAATCAAAAACTGATTTGCTTCAGAATGAAGGCCACGGGCACTGGCATTTATGTTTCAGTTACTGCCTCAAAAACAAAGATTGTGATATCCTGAGGAAACAGTTCAGTTACAGCAACATGACCACGGAGAGATAATTTAGAAAAGAACTTTTCCAAAAGTTTTCATTTTACCAGTTTGTCACAGTCCAGCTGGGTGCACTGCTCTCAGTTGGCTCTGTGGAAGTCTCTTTCAGCACATTTGAATAAAGTATACAGTTTTTCATGACTGAGAAAATTTATTCCAACAAAAATTAAATTGAGAAGATAATGATTCAAAAGCAAAAAGGAGTTGCAAGAAAAATAATATATGATAAATGTAGATGTTTAATGTAGTGATTCTCAAGATTCATCTTATCACAATGGACACATCACTTTCCTCAGATGCAAAGACAACTTCTTAGAAGCTGGAAGGAATTTGAACTTGGTTAAAGTAGACTGTCTTTGCAGGCATCCATGTTTCTTGTCTATTGTGATGTCTTAGAGATAGAAGTGCAATTTCATCTGCTTGTTTGTCCATAAAAAAAGATATTTTCCTTTGACAGTCATGTTTCATGTTAAAGTGTGATGTGTTAGAAAATGTTTTTAAGCAGCACTCAAAAAACCCAAAACTTTTACAGAGACTACATTGCATCAATTTTTTGTTTATATCGTCTTATATTTTACAAATATAAATTGCAGTGGATAGGGAAGTTGTTTTGAGACTGGCTGATAGTACAGAGACTTTTGCTTGCTGAGAATTTTGGAGTCTTTTTTTCTTTTTTTTTCTTTTTTTTTTTCTGGTGGGGTTTGGTTATTGGTAATGGTTTTTCTGAGATATCAAAAGAGTTTCTCAAAATCTTAGTCTGCAAGAGTCAGCCATGCAGTTTCACACAGATAATAGCAGTAGGGGCCATCCAAGCAAGAATCTAATTTGTAAAAGCCTTCACTTTATCACACCACCCTAGAAGGATGCTCTATATAGTAACTACATGAGCCATACATAATAAATGACCCCGAGGGAAAAGTGATTAATCATATTTCAGTTGTTAGTTTAGCAAGGTGAAACACATTCCAGTGAAAGAAGATTGCTTTACTAATACATATTTAGAGGCATGAACTCAGGGGCCAAAGTAAATGGGCATAAAATCTAGAAGTTTGCAATTTATTTCAAAAAACTTCTTTGTTAAAGGAAGGCTGTGGAGAGTTCTTTTTAAAATGCAGTCAAATGAACATTGGAGAAGAGTGATCTCTTCTGGCACATACATGGACTGGTCATATGGTTGATATATGCAGCAAGCGTAGGATCACTTTAAACAGATGGCACAGAAAACACTTCTTTTTTTGCTCTACTTCCCAAAGGAGAAAACAATTGACACACAAGATATGCTATGACATATTGTCCCAGCCTGCTCTGCATTCAGCTGAAACTTTACATACTACTGTTTTCTTGAAATGGGATGCTATAAAACAGTCTCGGTCTCAAAGGTTTCCACACCAGTTTCTTAGGTTTCTGTTTGTTTCTGTCTTCTGACAGAAGTTTAGTGGTCAAAGTCAAGTCAGATTTCAGCAGATGCTGCAAAGAGCATTACTCTTTCCCAGCAGTCTTTTGTAGTGGTTCATCACCACTCATCCCATGCAATGGAAGCACAACATGAAACACAAATCTACTTGTGCATTTCATTTTAAGTAATTAGTGAGACATATAGTATGTGTCTGCATCCAGGTCTTGTATTATGTATAGCCACTGTTCAGAATGAGATCTGAGCACTGTGACAGTCAACATCTTCCATGAGCTTCACTGGGCACTGGATTTCCACCTGGTATTTCTGGCAGTATCTTATAACTTGTTTTTTCACATAGAGGAAGTGGTTGAGAGCAAAGAGTATTGATTTTGTTTCTAATCTAGCATAAGTACAATGAACGACTCAGTAATATTCATGGACACTAATACTCCATGATAATTTAAGTGTTATAGCAAATGGGTTTAATCTTCCGTTCAGATGAGTCCTTGACAAAGTTCCCATGAGCTTCTTAGAGAAACCACATGTTGATTTTCTCTTGCAAGGGCTATGGAGTAGCATTAAAGATGCTTGACTGAAATAGATAATATACACTCAGTTATCAGAGCCAGTTATCAGATAGATTTTTTAAATTTTCCCACAAATACTTTTTAACAATATAATTTTTCTTGTAGTCTCTTTAACAAATGAACAGTTTATACATTTTTATCAAAAAGATAAAATCTTTTTATCGTATCACGATCCTCCCCAGCCTCTGTTTCCTTACAATCAATCATTTCTGTCTGTGAGGTTCTGCCCTGAAAACCTGTATACTGAGATACTGTATTTCCCTATTGTCAATTGAATAATTCCATTCACATTATCAACTCACTGAAACATAATGTGTTTACTATTTATAGCTTATGCTTGTCTCATTGCATTATATTATTATTGTTATTATTAATCCCTTCATCATGTAACATTAATATGTGATAAATCAGTCCTCTGTTACCAGTCTGTAATTGTTACTCCCTAAGTGCTGCCTTTTACCTCTGATAAAAATCTTGCATTAAATTTTCTTCCAGTAAAATCCTTTAAATCATTAATTTAACTGAGGAGTGATGCAAATGACCAATGAAGAGATTTTTCTGTTTTAATCCCAGTAATGAATCCCTTATCTGTAAGTAGGCAGCTTTTCTATTTTCAATATGGGTCTGTTTAAAGTGTTACAAGCACACAGGATGAGAACTGACCAGGTTTTTTTTTCCTTTTGCATTAAAGTACCTCTGAATGCACACAGATTATTTTTTAAATTTCTAACTTTGTAATTTCAGTGAAAGGAACAGATTAGTTTTGCACAAAGACATTAGCAAGGGGGTTTTGAGATACTGCTTCTATGATATTAGTCATAATAATTATTGTCACTCTGGGCAGTGGTGGAGTTTTTTGTCCCCAATTGAAAATGAGGACAGAAATGGATTTTTTCCCACAAATTTTGTCTGTTTTTTTTCTATTTAGACTTAGAGGTCTTTGTGAGTAGGAGGTCATGATTGCATCTAGGTATTTTAGGCCTCTTATCTTTACTGGGACCCTTACAGATTGTCTTGATATAAATATATGGTATTAAGAATACAAAAACAGAGAGAAAATTAATCACTTAAAATGTAGCATGTGAGAGTGAAATTGATGCAGTTTTATCCTTATCTGGCTACTGTCTGTACAAATTCTTGATTAAAACCAATTGATACAAATTATAATCTTGGATGCTTTTCATACCATCACAGCAAAGTCATCATAACTAAAGAATATTTTTAAATAATTTTACAAATAATACATATTGAAAGTTATTGGAAATAGGCTAAAGAACATCAAAACAGCCATTTAAACATCAAGTTCAAACTTCTAGTCTTTACTTTCAAGGTCCTGCGTAGCTTATTCAACACTAAAGAGGAGGTTGAAGGGTGACTGGATCATTTTGTTGAAGTACATTAATAATAACAATAACACCTATTTGGGGAAAGTTCTGCTTGAAAAATGTGTAAAAAACATTCTTGAAAGTGGAAGCTGGAAAATTAAAATTTGAGCTATTTTACCTCAGTAAAGTAGTTTGTGGGAGTGAGAGAATTGAAATAGTTATTATTTAACTACATTAACTTGAGACGGAAGCCTCACTGTCCTGTGAGAGGAGAGACAGATCTCACTCGTAGACATCAGGAAAAATTTTTTTCAAAGGTAGGGTTGTAAAGCGTTGGAACAGATTGCCCAGGGAAGTGGTAGCAATTCCATTGCTGGAATTGTTCTTAAGAAGTGTGGATATGATAACTGAGGACATGGTTTAATGGTGAACATGTTGGTATTAGTTTGATGGTTGGACTTGAGAATCTTAAAGGTCTTTTCCAACCCTAGTGGTTCTACCTTTTTCTAGGAAAAAAAAAAATCAAAGGCAAATGGTACACCCAGCGTCAAAAGATGTTGAAAGGACAATGCAAGGAACCACAAATTGGTAGGCACCGGGTGCCTGGAAAAGCCACGGAGGTGAGTGCTGTAACACATTTCAGTGTTATGAAGAAGGAGGTGATCAGGCGCAGTTAGCATAGATCTGTCAAGGTCAAATCAGAGTTGATCCAATGATTACCTTCTATGACAAAAATGGCTGGATCTCTGACTGAGGAGAGAGCGCTGGCTGTCGTCTGCTTTGTCTTCAGCAAGATTTTTGGCCCTGTCTCCCTCCTTGGAGACTTTCAAGATTCTTTCTAAGCAACCTGGTTTGAATTCAGGTTTGACTGTGAGGAAGTGTGGTTACCTCTTTTTGGAGTTCCTAAAAATGCATTAGAGTATGGTATGCTTTTCTCCAACTACTAGTAAATTTTGTGTAGTTTATGAGGGATTTTGTGTCTCTAGACAGTGAGGAGTGCTCATTCTGGACATTGCAACTATAGCTCCTTCTTTGCGTGGCTACCTATGGACTTTTTGGGTTCCTTTTAAAACACTGGTGTTATTCACAGATCCATTCTAGTTCAAATCTCACAGGGTGGAGCAAGACCACAAGGGAAGACTTAAAAATAGGCCACTGGTAAATCTCTTTCCTCGATTTATTTCCATATTAGATGTGTAACACTATATACCAAACAATTTTAAGCACAGATAAAACATAACTGATTCTACTGGGATTATGTTCTTGTGGCCCTTTTAAGCAGACATGAAAGAAGTTATGGACAGAACATTGTGAAAAACCCACACAAACCTTATAATCAAAATAGCTTGTGGGTCTATCATTTCAATTTAGCTTTGTTCTTTCATAACACGGGACAATCATAGCAGATTAGGATTTGTCGTCACAAACACTGTATGTGCTGCACCACAATTACCTTGTTACTCGAGCGTCACAAGGCTTGTTGCTGCCTTAGGCAACATCCCTCGTGCTGTGTCATTGTGCCTTATCATAAATTATACTCACTAACAGCATGTGAATAATGGTGACTTGCAGATAATCTTAAATTTTATTTAAAACGTTATTGTGTGGAAGCCTACCTCCTGCTGGATATCCAAAGGCCATCCATATTAAATTGTTTATTTTTCAGTTTGTGGTTTTTCCTAACTCTGTTGCCTGTTTTACAAATCCTTCCCCAATGTATTAGAGGCATAAGTCATGAAGAGTCCTGGTTGTGCAACTGAAAGTGAAACAGCATGAAAGACAGCAGCAGCTGGGACTAGGACTCAGGAGTTTTGAGCATTTTATAGTCTCTATCCTATTAATCTCAGGCAAATAATTTTGTCTTTGAGTTCCCACTGGTTGTCTCCTCTAGAGAACTTATTAGTTAATGAGATACTAAGACCCTACATTCAAATAGGATTTCTGTAATACAATATTCTATACTACTAATTTAGGTTTCCTAAGCAACATGTGGGGGCGGGGGGGGTGGGGGGGTAGAAAAAGATAAACTTCCATACAAAAAACCAACTTCTCATCACAAAAAAACACCCCAGGAAACAACCAAGATTTCCAAGCTTAAGAATTTCTTTCTTGCAAAGGGTTGTCTTATCTTGGCAATTCAGATCTATTGTTAAACTTCAGAAGAGATTAAATAAAAAACCATGCAGTTTTTCTGGACCTCAGTGTACGTGTTTTGTTCTGAATACAGAACTGTAGCTTGATTTTTAATGTTGCCTGAATTGTCTTCTCAGCATGCTAAATTGCCATTTCAAATTAAACAAATATATAGCAAACAGGAGAGCTTAATTAGCTGTTTCACAGAATGTTACTGAACTAGATCTTAAAACCATTATTTATATTTGCATTTCAAGTTATTTACAGAAAAGAAAGGCATTTTTAAAACACAGTGGGCACTTAACTTTTTTTCAAATGACAACAGATTCTGGACAAATCTCAATCACCCAGACTGATATTCAGTCAGAGAAATTTTCTGCTGTCACAATATTTAGAAAGACCAGAGTTGTTTTTCAAAATCCCAGATTTTTCAAGTTAGCTAGAGAGAGGGAGGGAAATCACTATTTAGATTTCAGGAGCAGTTACCTGAAATGTCATACTCATCTACCGTGTCAAACTGAGGTGCAAAGGACCTGTCTTGGGCCCTTTATGGTGACTTCAGTCCTAGCAAGCTGGGACAGAGACACTATCTCAAAGAGCTCTGACCCAAAAATGACTGTGAAGTTTTAGTAGAAACGACTGCAAAGTTTTGGCATACTATCATGTTATCGAAATGGAGTTTGCATCTACACATCAACTATCCTTGCTTCTTTAAAATTAGTGCAATGTTACCAGATAAACTTGGTATTGTCTTTTACAAAATATATTATTCCACTTTGCACTGTAAACACTATTTCAGTATATTGATCAATAGACTTGTTTGCTGCTGCTTTTCATGGGTAAGACTCAGCATTCATCAGCTGCACTTTTTAGGTCAGACACAGCTAACAGCTACTCTTTTGTCACTAGTGTTTGTGGATGTAACAAAGAAGCAGCAGGATATAAAATCTATTTCCACGGCTAACGTAGATTTACAAATGCACACACAACATTGAAGCTGTCTCTTCTGAGTTGCTACTAATTTATTATATTTTACTTCTTGAATGTATTATGTAGGGTAGACAACTGCTCTATAAGGTCATCTTGAGAATCAGAAGGTTGTCTGTCATAATATTGACATGATACTTCTTCAATGTTCCTTTTTTATCAGGTTAAAATAATGTTTGATTATCATCCCTAATTTAGTTTTCATCATCCATAATTCCAGTTGACAGATGCTTGCAGATGTATCAGAAAATCACCTCTTTCCATTTGTAAATAAAATATCTGCATATATATCTCATTTTAAGAAATTACTCTTTTTCCTGGCAAAAGCATTTCAAAGCTGATTGTGATAAATATTGTGACATCTAGGTTATAAAGAATGAGGGTAGAATTCACTGTGTTTATAAAGTGGAGTCAGATTCTACCAGAAGAAGTACAGCGGAAGAGGAATAGCCAGTATCAACATGTTAAACCACAGAAATTTCAAGTGACTATGAAGAAAAAATAGTGCACAATGAGAGTGATGAAACATTGGCAAATGTTGCCCAGGTTGGCTGTAGCATCGTCATCCCTGAAGATAACCAAAACTCACCTAAGCAAGACATTGAGCAACCAAACCTGTCCTTGGAGATACTCTGAGATGAGTACAGTTTTGGAACAGACAATCTCCAGAAGCTTCTGCCCACCTAAGTATTTTTAATTGGCTGTCCAAGTTTCAGTTTACGCATTTGGGAACTATCTACCCTAAAATTTTATTATTTTGAATTGTTAACAATGAAACAGCTCAAAGCTTTCACTGAAGGGACAAAAACTTAATAAAAGATTGGCAAATGTTAACGGGACATGGAGATGTAGAATATACTTTAGTGGATAAGTTAAGAACAAACAGAAAACTGGACTTGGATGGTCCAAGGTTGATATGGGAAAACTAGGACTCATCATGTTCACAAAAGTAATTCCCTCTGTTTCTGAAAAATATCACAGAAGGCTATAAAACTCCTAAGTCTCCCAGTAGAAACAGTTGCAAATTTTAGTGTTTTCTTGGTATGCAAATATTTTCTAATATTTTAAGCCAAAATTCCATCAGTGATATTTCAAAAACTTTCATTTCCCTCTTTTCAGTTTACATATGGTGAATTACTATACTATGGTATTAAAAATTGCTTTGCAGATGTTAGGCCATCTGAAGAAACCACAATCACTGGCCCTTTGCTCAAAATGAGGAAATAAATATAATTCCTGAAAATCAATCCATTTTGAGAGAATGCACAAGTTTCTGTTCCAACATGAACTTACAAATGCCCTAAAGAAGGTGTACAAACCTGATAATGTTCAAATAGAGACTGAGGAACTGAAAGTGTTTGTGAATATACTGATGTGTTTAAAAACAGCAGATCACCATGTCGCGTTTAGGAGCAGTTCTAATTGAAGCATTCGGAATCATCCTATTTGTCTGACTGCCAGTGAGGTGGGAGAGAAAATTCCAGTGACCAATTCATGTCAGAGGTAGAATGAATTGCCCTCTGGAGATGTTTCTTTACTAGGCTAAGCTAAGTAGCTAAAACTAGCTAAGAAAAGAGCTTACTCCTCACTCAGGGTTCCCGTGTTAGTTGAAATTAATCCAGGCTTAATTTATCATACGGAATAGCATTTTTCTGCTTCAGGAGCTGAAATGAACAGTATCATAAAGCAACTCTACAAATACTAATGGGATAAATTCTGAAATTGTTACCTAGTTACATAAAAATTATTGACAGAGCCCTACAATGTTATTTAACAAAATTATTGCATTAAAGTTATTTGAGTAGAACTATAACACAAATGTTTGACACAGCAAGGGCCAGAATCAGAATCTGACCCTTTATCTAAGTCCACACCTATGGGTACATCTCCATCAGATAAAGCAATGGATCAATGGCCACTCATCACTACTGAGGCCAAACCACACAGCACACTTCTCCACGCAGCCGAATTATTTTCTGTAGTAAAATGGGGCAATTCCAGTCATGCTGCCAGATTAGAGTAGACTGTGGTTTGTGATATTCTTCAGACCATGATGGACATTTGCGGGAAGCACACAATGCATGACAAAGTATATGACACAGTCTAGGTCTTTTCTAGTTTAGTAAAACAGATGGATCATAAAATCTAGTTTGACAGGGAGAGGTTGTAGAACTGGGATGATGTTCTGCCACAGATTTTTTAAAATTATGCTGGATGAAAACAAAGTTAAGGGAGATGATCTGTGACATCTAGTTTTGGATACCTCCTTAATCGGGTCCTAAAATTTATTCAACAAGATTAAAGCTTAGTGTTCTTACATAAACGTCACTTTTTCAAAGGAACTTTCTTATTCTGGTTCTTATTCTGGCAATATTTTATCTTCCTTCCTAAAGACTTTGGTAAGTTGTTTTCTAGGGGAATAGCTTCCTCATATGCAGGTACCACAGCTGCACTGGGACCCAGTATCTACCTATAAAGTGAAAGGGAACACAGTGTAGTCTGGAGAGGCAGAGAACAAGCCCATAACACTGTATAATTCACTGCTTGATTTGATTTCTGGTCAGTGGTGTGATTTCCCCAAAACGAACTGTGACATTTCCTGCAGCTGCCTCCTCAGCATAGAAAATAGGATTCTGCTAACCTGGGACAGCCACAAGGGAAAAGGCTTGCCAGCTCTAGTGCAAGACAAAAAATCCAATTCAGCTATGTGATGCAGCTCAATCATAATAATTACTTTTGGAGAAACAGAAAGACAACACACAAAAATACATGGTCAGGACCCATTCTTGTTATCATTTGATATTTTCATATAAACATAATCTTTTCTCAAGATGAGTTTAAGATTGCAATCTTATTTCGTACAGACGCCAAACTTAATCGAAAAAAAGGTTAAAATTAGCACCTTCCTGATGGCATTTATTTGTGTGTTAATAGAGCCATCTGTGTTACTTTCCTTTCCACCTTAGTTTATTTTTTAACATGTATATAATTTTATTCCTTTGGTTTGGTTGACTTGCTTCATCACTAGTAAAAGAGCTCTAAAAAGGCAAATAAAACAGTAGAAGTTTCAAATACAAATGCTCCCCAACTGAAGCAATTTCACAGAACTAGATTTAAGTGGTTTTGTATAACGTTATGTCTGTTTTGTTTCCATAACATTCATTTGCTAGAGAGTACATTTTTCACAGCAAAGTCACATAGTGCTATTTGATGCAAGTATTTTACCAAGAATCCATAGGCAAGCTGATTGGATGGCCTGTCCTTATATAGCAGGTTTAATTTTTGAAAAAATTATTGAAAATAATTATTTAATTATTAATTATTTAATTATTTAATTATTGAAAAAATTTAATTTTTTCAATAATGCCTTGAAATGATGGATACCTCAAGTTATAGGTGCAAGAGCAGCTTAAAATAACTAGGTTTGTATCCTGGCACAGTAACATACAGTATTTTGTATCAACCTGCAGAAATAACTTGGATCATATATTCGTGGATTTTCATTTATTATTAAATATGTTATTAACTAGGTGTTTTAAAAGTTGTTTCTGTCAAATAATAAGATATCAATTTGATGTTCTTTATTTTATTTTTCATCACATCAACATACAACAAAACAGTAAAAAAACACATGGAGATAAATGGCTAAAATCCTTAGTGCTACTCCAGCTGAAAATTTTTTACTGGAGATAATAAAAATAGTTTGAGTATAATAAAAAACTACATTAGCACAGAGCAACTTTTGTGTCAACTTTAAAACAGAATAACCCAGCCACCACAGAAGTGGACAGAAAGCGTTCCTTTGACTGGGGTGGACGAGACCCTGCAACTTCTCTAAAATACATCAGATTTGAAATTCTGTGTATGTACCATAGCTTTGAAATCCCATATATTTCTGCCAGCACAGAGTATGAGTTTTAGGAATGACTGATGAACTGCACCACTGAGAGAAGCTGGTCAGCCTCATCCCCAATGTGCTCAGAGACATACTCAATTGACTTAAAACCAAGTTATGTTGCAAGAGAAAAAGGTAAAAGTTAAATCACTTTCCTCTGATGTGAACACTCATTTGCAGTGGCAAAGATTAACTTTTGAAACCCTGATTGGATGATTTGCTAGTATTAGAATGAATCAAATCAATGCTTGAATTAAACTGCATGTTATGATGGTCTTAAAAGAACAATCCAAGAAAAACAAACATTCAAACAAAACAAGTTGAAAATATTAAACTATCTTAACTTAAAACAAAAGGACTTACCAATCTATCGGTAATATTTTCACGCCGGTCTTAGCAGCAATTGGAGCCTGGGGGAAAGAGAAAACAGAGATTTGTCTCAGTTGCTTTATACAGCAAGGTAGGAGTCAGAGGAGGGTGTCAGTGAATCATATGCCTCAGGTCAGTGGAGTCACCTCCAACACAGAAGTGCAGCTTCCCAAATCCTCTGTGATGACACAGATTTGCACCTGAAGAGCATCTGAGAGCAAGTATTAGTGCAGAAATTCATGTTTTTGTAATCTTATATCTCTGTAGATGCCTTTATAGGCTAGAATTTTATAAAATATTATAAAATTACACATAGTTAAATTTCTTATATTTCTATGAAATCATATAATGACCATTGACTAATTTCCTAAAATCCCATGACATGTGGGGCAAGTCAAAAATCTTGAACCAAGTTCTACTCTTTGGCTTTATTTATCAGGCAAACTGAACAAAAAGATATTAAACATGGTTAAGACTTTTTTGGTCTTGTTGTTGTGATTTAACCCAACAGGCAGCTTAACACCACACAGCCATTCACTTGCCCCGTGGTGGGATGTGGGACAGAATCAGGGAAAAAAATATATGTGGGCTGAGATAAGGAGAGTTTAATTGGAAAGAAAATTAAGGAGAAGGAGGAAGAGGAAGAGGAAGACGAAGAGGAAGAGGAAGATGAAGACGAAGAGATGCTGTACCATGCTCACAATGCTGATGCCCAGAAAGTTCCCAAGCAGAGCCCCCTGGTCAGTTTTTTCTACAATTTATATGTTGAGCGTGACCTCATATAGTGTGGAAGATCCCTTGTGTCGGTTGGGGTCGGCTGTCCTGGCTATGTCGCCTCCCAACTCCTTGTGCACTCCCAGGCTCCTCACTGGTGGGGTGCAGTGAGGAGCTGAAGAGTCCTTGGCTACATCTTAGCAAAAATGGAAACATTATTTTGTTATCATTATTCTCACTCTAAAGTCAAAACACAGCACTGCTTTGGCTACTTTGGCACTTCCGGCTACTAGGAAGAAACTTAGCTCTATCCCAGCGGAAACCAGGACACTTGTTCTATGCCAGTGTGTAACAGGACTACCGTGAACATAAAGACCATTTGAATTTGTCCCTTGATGCCATACACTGAAAAACATTAGCATATAAACAGAGAAATCCGTATACATCCATACACACATACATATGTACTAATTTATATTTTATATGTATGTAATCAGTTATACAGATGGATATTGTTTATACATATATACACGTTATACACGCCCTAACCTTAAAAAAAAAAAGAAAAAGATGTGATTTCCGATCTCAAGCTTAAGTTAAGCATTTGAAAATTTATTGAAAACATAGCATCTGAGTAGAGAAAATTCAGCACATTTTGAAAATCTAAATTCATAAATGAATTACAAAAATGTAAATTGCCTAGGAGGGTAAAGAATGAAAGTCACTGAACTGTTACAAAAGTTTATAAAAGAGTTCCCACTGGCTTTAACAGCTGAAGACACAAGTCCTGGTTTTAAGAACAATAAACAATATCTAAACTGTAGGTTCTTTAGGAAAGAAATATTTTATTGTAGATAGAATTTTTCCATAAATGAGGAGCCAGGATATATTAAAAAATGTTATACTGTATTCAGTGATAAGACAACATGAAATCAAAATGTCTACCTCTGAAATATGGCATATTTGGTTAGAATTAAATTCTGACTAATAAAAAATAAATATTTATAGTAACAGAGTAAGACATTCCTAGCCTATAGGATATATGCATCGTATATATATATATATACAAGATATATATATGGGTCTATTCTCTCCTTCATGTCCCTATAGGCATCATCCGACTCTCCACAAAGCTGTGGAGAGTCTGGTAATTCTCTTAATAAGAAAATTAATGCTAATAATTATAAGATTCCATTAATTTGGTGGGCATTAGTGCATTAGGAGTGCACAGACACTGAAGACAGAATCAAGCTATTTCTCTGTTTTGCAGACAATCTATTCAAAACCCCGTCAACTTCACCAAAATTTATGTCAGACAAGAAATTACAGCTAAATTCAACATGGCTTTAAGCTGCACTGAAATATTTAAATCAACTGAAACAAATTTAATGAGGGCAGTGAAGATGCTAAGTGTTATTGGACTAAAATGCCAATTATTTGTAAACACAATGGACAAATAAGCTTCTTCAAACCCATTATTTCAGAGTATAAAGGCTGTTATATGAGAAGATGAAATGTTCTATATACAGGGGTTTAAGAAATTGTCACTAAAACCATTATGATACTTTAAATAGTGACAACAGTAAAAAATGGCACTCCACAGAATGTAATCTCAGCTCTGTTTTTCTTTAATACCACTCACTGCATCAGACCTGTAGTCTGTGTAGAGAGGCTTAATACTTTATCTGAAGAAATCCCACTCAGTCTCCTTCACAAGCAGATAATGACAGGAAGTATTCCTAACAGCATTAGTCATTCACAAACACTGGTAAGTATTATGGGATTTTATTCCAACATCATTTTATGCTTCTGTGGTTCAGAACTTTAATGAATTAGATTGCATTTCTAGTAGGAGGCTCTGTGGGATAAGAATGTCAAATAAATATCTACTTAAACTGTCTGTTTCCAGGCTTTTTACAAATTCTTTCCTTCAAACAAGCTGATCACATCATAAAAACAGACAGATAAACATAACAAATCCATGCAAATAATGTGGGGTTATTTTCTGGCTATTTATCAACGTTAGAGCTAAATTTTGATTAATTATTACTAGTGATGGCTTATTCTTATCAGGATCAGAGACACCAAATTTAAGGACAACATCAGTCTGAGGAGGTTTTCATGTCGCTTTTTGGTTGTTATGTTGCTGTTTGGTTTATTCCTTCTATCCATTATTTGATTTCAAAACCGACTTTGCAGCTGGTTGTGGATTTGTGTCATTATTAGTCTGAATTTTTCTGCAACTCACACCAAGCAATTCTCTCAGTTTTTACCTCTACTACGTAGCTATTTACAATGAAAACCACTACTTATTTTCAGCATGGCTAACCACACACTGAAAGTAATGGGGTAGGAATAGCATCAAACAGAGGGAAGAACCATCTGATACAACAGAACAGCTGTGAATAGAAACACAAAATGCATAAAAGATTCAACTTACACAAAAATTAAGAAAAATAAGGGAGTTTGATGAATTTATTGCCCTCTACAACTACATGAAAGGTGGTTGTGTCAAGGTGGGGGTTGGCCTCTTCTCCCAGGCAACCAATGATAGGACAAGGGGAAACAGCCTCAAGTTGCACCACAGGAGGTTCAGGCTGGATATAAGGGAAAATTTCTTCAGGCTGGATATAAGGGAAGTGGTGGAGTCACCATCCGTGGAAGTGGTCAAGAAAGGAGTGGATGTAGCATTTTGTGATATGATTTAATGATCATGGTGGCATTCAGCTGAAGGTTGGACTTTATCTTGAAAGTCTTTTTGAACCCTAATGATTCTATGATTCTATGCCAGCTGGTTTATGTTGTGGAATACTTCCCAAAAGGCAGGGAGTATTCAAAAGTAGGGGAGAAAAAAAAGCCATATAAGGTTTTTATGGAGCAGTCCTGTTCCTAAAGAATTGACCTAAACGTCCAAACAGTCTTTTCTGTCTCTGACTCTTTTGAACTGCTATGAACATAAGGCAAAAAAAAGTAGAAATTCTTTCGAGTGTCAAATTAGGTCCCACTGTCAGACTGTGAAGCATCTATTTAGGTGAGTGTCCAGTAAGTCCATGGAAAGGATGATTTGTGAAGAACCTCTTGATCGTTATTATAATTAAATGTAACTCAGAGAAAAAAAGATGTGAATTCCCAGCATTTCACCTTTTCTTTCAGCTTCTGTATTGCATTCTGTATTCTCACATTTAGCCCATAGTAGTGATTTCTATCCTGTCTATTCATACACATAAGCTTTACTGAGATATTCAAGACAAACTTTGCCATTTTTTTTACCTTCTTCTGCAAGAAGAATTAATACTGATATTTCACCGAGAATGATGGAAAACATGTTCTCCCCCTAAATTAACAATTACTAAAACAATCTATGTTAAAGCCAAAGAAGTTTCAATTTACAGAATGATGACACACAAATTGCTTAGATAAAATAGTAGACACATAAAAAACGTGTTATGAGGAAGGTGAAAATAGAGAAAGTTGCATTTGACCCATTGCAATGACGAGAAAACAGACAGCTGGCAGGAGTGACCACACTTAAGACAACAAATCACAAAGAAAGACATTTCAGGGGCATCTGCCGTGTGCAAGAGAGTCTGTTGAAAAGGCAGGAGTACAACAACAACCACCCCAAATTATGTGTCAGTCGTGCCCTGATACTAATTCTGCCTCAAAAAATGTATCGTTGTAACACCAGCACCACAGCATAAGTTAATTAGCCATACATAAGTTAATTAGCCATACATAAGAAACATTTTATTAAGAAATCAGAGGGGTCGCATTTAGAATACGCTGTATTTCAGTGTGCTGATACAACCTTGAATCAGTCTCCTTGTGCATACATTCCATGAGAGTCCTGAATTAAAGTGCCAGAGCCTCAGCCTGTTCACAGACAAACAAGGGTAAGGATTTGCAATTATTTTTGCACAGGCTTTCCCTTTTTTTCTGCATAAGCTGATTATTGATGTTCTCATGTCAGTCCTCCAGTCTGCTGTGCAGACATAAGAATGGAGGATCTGTTCATCTGATTATTCTGAAATTCTAAGTAATTTTGGTGATAGTGGGAAAGCTCTAAGTAATCATTCACTTTTTGAACTATGTAATGTAGAGATTATCCATTTGCAATTGAACACCACAGGACTGGGATTCATTTTATCTACGTTTAGCCACAGAAAACTTAGGCTCTTAGTCTAAATTAGGCTTCTAATTTCTTTCTATAAGTGATGGAGAGAGACAACCAATTCCAGATTCATTCAATCCTAAAATAGACAATTAAGATAAATGGAGGACTGTCTGAGCAATCCTGTCTCACTTAGCTGGCCTCATGACTGGCTTAGAAAAGACCCCTAACATTTATATGGTTAATATGACATGATTGATTCTACCTCAAAATACACAGATCTCACTTTTCTTCCATGTTCTACCATGTGTTTGCAAGGGAGCATTAAGTGTCCAGATGAAAATAAATTGCTGGCGTTTTCATAAGGATAGTGCAATAGATGTGCTCATAAAACCATGCAGGAAAAGTGAGGAAATCTTGGTCCATTTGTCAGCAAGGGACATGGATATTCCACTACAATAGTTGTTTGGTGGTAGGATTTACACTGAATAATCATCTCTGCTGAACAGAATAAGTAATTAGTATTAATCAGACAGTCAAAGATCCTGATGTAAACCTATTGTAGGCTTTCAATGCTATAGAAGCACACATAGGTAAAACTAAAATGCAAATCTGTTAATGCATAATGAGTAAAATGACGATTTCTGCATATTCCTTCTAACATGCATAAGTAATTGGTAGCCCATTACTAGATAATTAGGAATAACGATAAACTGTTTAACAAAAAACTCAGATTTCAGAGGGGGAAGAATGTGTCTAGCTGTGAATTTTACTAAAATTTTCAATTGCTTTCCAAAGATACAGATTATGCAGATCAAATCAGGCTATTTATGCATGACCTCAGTCCCATGACACTAAGCTGCTTCTTCACAGGGCACTGGGGTTGGCAGCTGTGGCTGTGCCACCACCCAGCAGCCTTCAGGAGACGCCAGTATCCCCAGTAGGGACAGGTTTCCAACATCCTGACACATCCATGAAGGTAACACTTCAAAATACAAAATACACTTATTTTGACAAAACTACACCTGAGGAGCACAAAACTGAGTTCTTATGTGCCTGAGACCCATACGCTGGCAATAACCAAAGCAGCATCTGAGAAACTTTGGCATTCACAGATTCATACAATCATAAAATGGTTTTGGGTTGGAAGGGACCTTAAGGATCACCTAGTTCCAACCCACCCTGCCATGGACAGGGACACCTTCCACTAGACCAGGTTGCTCAAAGACCCATCCAGTTTGGCCTTGAACACTTCCATTAAATCTCCATTTATAAGTAAAGTTGTGTAGTGTGGGAATGCATCTGAACAAATCCAGATATTAAATTGAATGTATGTTGTGGCATAGACAGTGGTTTTTTTCAGTCTTTTGCAGCATAGCACAAGTCTTGCTGTGATTCATTTAGTCAACAGCAGGTCTTGTTCCTCAAATCAAAATACTGGCGTAGAAACTCCCCACCCAGAAAAGTTTAAAAGAAGGAAATTATACAAATTATATTATTTGCATTTACTAATACAAGAATAACATACTTCAAACTTAGGATTTTTGAAGACTACAGCAAGAATGAGGAAATGCAAAATGAAAATCAGCTGGCCACAGCAGGCAAGATAAAATATCTGATTTGATGCAAGAAATTAATTCTGTTTAGCACCTATGAGCTCATAAGGAATAGCTTATGTGAACAACAGAGTGGAAGAAAAGAGCAAAACAACATGCTGAGACCTTCTGCCAAGGCACAGGACCTTATCAAAGCACAAAAAAAGAACCTAAGAACACAGAAGTTCAGATTGTCTTAAATCATCACATTATGTCTGATCAAATCTCACTTATAGCTTTGTCTGTGTTGGCATGCAAATATTTGTAGACATGGATCTCCATGCAGAGATTCCCTTCCCGTTTTCCATTGAACTGGTGAGTGGGATGCCATTTTCCCCCTACCAGTACAGCTGATAATGGAGTGGCAGCAACCCACAGCTGACATGGAGCAGAGGTAAAAGCCACTTCTACCCTGTGCTAAGATGCACACAGTGGGATTTATCTCACTTTGCTTTTGATGCCCTTAGAGAAGACACCTGCATTTGGGATTATCTCTTGAGCCTTCATCACAGGCACTGGCAAGAAACAGGCACTTTCAGAGCTTAACTACTAAATCCTTATATAGACATTTCTCACCTTGTGCTTATACAAATCTGCTCCCACTTTTATTTGAAATGTCTCTACCACGTTTCCCAATCTGGAAGAGCAGCTGCATCTCCTGCAAGGCAGCAGACACAGATAGATGTGGGCTGCTTAAAGCTTGCTGCTGTCGTACATTTAGTTATTTTTTTCCCCAGGAAAAAAAAAAAAAGAAAAGAAAAAAGGAAAAAAAAAGAAAAGTGCTGGTTTTGTTATCCGCAGAAACATTGTCAGTTATTTTGAAGCCCTTAATTCAGTAACCATTATCCCACATAAGGCACTTTTATAGTTTTTGTGATAACCTCTTCAGCAAAAGTAACTGTCATTATCAAAAACATTTAAAAATACTTGAAATACAGCTCGACATTGATTTCCTGTCCTTTTATGGGTTGTTTCATTAGAGTGTTAGTTCTTTCATGCACTAAATCTGGTTTTGTGCCTTGAAGCAGAGATGTTATCTTGCGAATGGAAGTGTTTCTTACACCTTTTTCCTTCCTTCTTTGCAAGCGTGCAAGGAAAAGATACAAATAGCTTAAAATGAAAACGTTTACTCAGCACTCAGCAGTAAGGCCTGGTTCATGTAGTGGGTTTTTTTTCTGATTTAGATTAATTCTCCAACCCAGGAATTTATGAAGGTTGCTTTTTATGGCTGCATAAAGTTTTAAGCAGATGTATTTTCTGCTTGATTACTTTGGTGTTTCTTGGTTTTTTTTTTCTTTTTTCTCTCTGATGCTTTGGGATATATGTCTAATTAATATTCTATGCTCTTCACACAGGCCTGTCAGTGCTGGGTACATAATGTCCTTGTTTCCAGGAGTGGGTAGGTCATTGTAGGGCCTTGAGGATCCCAAGTTTGCCTGACCTTGTAAGGCCTCATGCATCTTGTAGCCTGCTTACTTTATGTAAGAAACTGAAAATAATTGGTCCCTTTTGATATTTTCCCCACGCCATGCAATATCCATACCCATCCTTTTCTGTCTGTAAGAGGATTTTTTATTGTTAATCACCTAACCGTCCTCCTCATCATCATCATAATAGCAACCGGAGGGTTTTGCTGAAATGTCTGTGCAAAACCAGTTTAAAGACAGAAGATAAAAGAAAAATCTCACCTTTAATATTTGACAGTCTTCTAAGAAAGAGCAGGGGAGGAACTGGAGAGAACATGAGACCTGAGGCGCTTCGACTGCAGGTCCAGTGAAGCATAGGGAGACATGAGCTTGCTTTAAACAAGCTGTCTCAGATGCCACAAGCACCCAGAGAAGACCATAGGCTAATTTTTCTCTATTGAGAAGCAAATTAAATTAGTCCTTGTGTTTGTCTCTGCTTCCTTGGCTCAGCTGTTTCCAGTGCGTGAGCTGGAGACAGGTATTGATGTGCAACATCGCAACACTGACCAAGCTTAATGCCAAAGGAAAATCACATCTGCCCCAGCACAACCAGGAAAAAAACCTCATGCTGCATCCCATTTCCGTATTGTGGATGTTCGAAAGGAACTGTCAGGCTGCAAAGATCTGAAGTAGAAATGAAATTAGTGTGTTAAAGAACTGCCTTACCTTTGGGATTCTCTAGAGCCTGACCCTGCAGCAAGGTCCGTGCCATGGTTCCCTCTTTACAAGACCCAAGAAGGCAAGACAGCAAGTGTTTTCACCAGGAAAAGCACAGGTGTATCGTGAATTTATACTACAAGTACCCATCTGCCAAACAGCTGTTTGAAGCTGTAAAACCCAGGAGAAAGCCAGGCAGATTTTGTTTATCTTTAGTGTTGCATTTAGTTAAAGAGTCTTTTGGTAGCTCCATAACTACACTCAACTGTTGATTTCTTTTTAGCTGCTATAATTGATAGATCTCCCCACCACCTCTGGAACTTCAGTTATTAATTATTGATTAACAAAAAAATGAGGAAAAAAAGATAAATATTTCCTATTTTAAGGTTAAATCCAGTTTTGTGTGTTTAAGAAGTAAACTGTGAAATACATTCAACATCTCTGATTAGCTGTTCTCTCTCAGAAAACAACCTCTACCATATATGCACAAGCATAATAATATACTTCTTTCACACTTTGTATTTCAAGGGAATATTCAAACAATAAATGACTATGCTAAAGGATTAATAAATTTTAAGATTGAAAGAGACAATTAAACAATGACATCTACATGTCACAGTTTTACCCAGTAAGCTTAGTTAGACCCATTAATTGTATTTAACTAAATCATTATACCAGGACGGCCCTCATTTTTGACTCAAACCCAGTCAGACACAGAGAATTTAGCAATTATTTCAATGGTATTTTTTAGCAGCCCATGGCAGCCACTTGTAAATATTTACAACTAAATTTCACTTCTACCTGCAGTATCATGTTCTGTCTGCTATTTCCTTTTATGCCTCTAGAGTACATTGCATTACCAATAAAGCAAAAGTTTAGTATGAAGACTGTAAGTAACTCTCCTGTCCCCAGTTTCACAAACACAGTAAAAATGGTACTATGGAAATCCTGATATTTTCCTTTTTAGTACTGAAAGTTTTTACTAGTTTTTGGGATGTTTTTTCCCCCAGAGTTGTTCAAAATTTCTTCTTTATAATTTCACTATTAAGAAAACAAAAGCTGATGTTATTAGAGGATCTTATAGAAATGCCATGCAGAGAAGAATTCTTATGGGATTCCTGAAGCTTTACTAGCAGAATCAGTGGAATGTCTCTCTGTCCTCTCTATCATGCCCTATCATTCGGGTTTAGGAAAACAAAAATCCCTTTAAAATAATCTCACTTATGTGAAATCAGTCGCCTATATTTTAATAAAAATTAACATGTTTCCTCGTTGATTATTCACAATATTCATGAATTCGTCTCCTTTTGGGAAAAGCAATGCCCTGTGTTTCATTTTCTACCACAGATGGTACTTGCTAAAGAGTCATTATCTAAATACATGAGATAACACTGATTTATGTTATCTATATTTTGGAAGGCCGGACAATGGAGAATTGAACAATTTTTCCACTTCCCACTGCAGCAGAGCAAATTATTAATTTTTTTTTTTTTCAGTATTCTCCTGCCTCATTGCTGTCGCATTCTGAACACTTTAAAATTAGCTATGATTGTGTATCTACCCAGTTCATGTGCTTGGTGAAGATGTACAACTACCCCCATTTTGACAGATAAAGAGAAGAGGGAGAGAGCAAAATCAAGTGAGGCAAAGTCAGGACCAGTTGTCTGAACAAGAACCTGCTTTATGAGATGTGAATTTTTGACATGTTTCTACAGTGACCTTAAGAAAACCATGTTGCTGAGCTGCTCCAGGGTATTAGCTATTGCTGTATGTAATATACCTCACAAGACTGGAACAAATATCATTCTAATTTGCTTTGCATTATACCCACTGTTAAAAAATGGCACTGCTATAACAAATACTCCTTAGTTTCTTCATTTGTAGCTAAATTCATAAATCTCAGTAACTATAAATGTATCTCAAGGTCAGAGTTACTACAATAACCCATTCATTTTGTTTTCCTTTCACTAAATCCATTATCTGAACAAATCATTAGGTGACCTTCTTAGTTACAGCAATTCAATAAAACTTACATTAGATGGAGTTTCAGGAACATTAGTCTAATGTGCTTTAAAAGATCACCTTCTCTGAGCAATATAATAAGTTTGTGTGAAAAGCATAAAGCATGTAATATGTAATAAAATCTAGCCTTTAATGAACCATCTAGAAAAACTGACTCGTGTTATATAACTCAGTGGAAACCCTCCCTTAATTAATGGATAAGAAACCAACAGTAACCACTGGATGTTACTTTTGATTATAGATTCATCTTGTTTTTCCTTTTAAAATGTGTGCTCCTGATTTATGCTGCTCAAGAAATTACAGTTTAAGTGACCTTGGATACAGGAGTAATATGCTATGAAAAGCCATACTTAAAGCTAATTAAAAAGGGTTCTCTAATTACTAGTTAGTACCAATTGCACTAAGATACTGCTTAATTTTCCAAAGTGGTAGTCAGTCATGATTGTTAATTTATTAAACTGTCTTAAGTGTCGAATGGATGCTGGCTTTCCTCACCAGATACCAGACTAAAAAATACCTTGAAGCCAGGCAGATAAGCAATAAATAAAACACAGCTCCAGCTATCAAGTAGGAAATTTTTATCAGGGAAGATTGCACAGGCTCACTAAAATCCATGATTTTCACTAAGGATATAAGACATTAATCTGACTCTCTTTGCAACTAAAACAGGAATAATCACTTAAAAAAACAGCTGAAATTCTCTACATCTTGTGCTTCCAGACTGCGTTAAAGAAGAAAACTAGTTTAACTTTAATTTCTAATCAGTCTAGGGAGGTCTGTATGCAGAAAAAGAAGCAATAACAACTTTCCACCAGTTCAGCATCAGCAATCAGTCATTTCTCCTGCAGATATATGCACACAGGAACATAAGCCACTTTGAGTAACAGTCAGGACACATCAAAATATCGAACTAAATAAGTTCCTTTTGCTACCAGCGTTTATTGAACAGATTTGCATTCATTCAGTCTGTGGGCATTTCATTTAGCTCCACATTTTCTCAAATACTTGTGTGTCTGTCATCCACTGAACCAACTGGACACCTATAAAATTTTCAGGATCTTCTCCTAATTTCTCATCCACAGAAGAACTGCAGCAATTATTTCCTTTTCCCAGTCAGTACCTCTACTAATGATTTGAGACAGATGCACTGAAAATATTCACAAAATTATAGAATTTTTTAGAGAATTGCTTTATAATTTACAAATTGGATGTCCCATCCCTGGAAGCATTCAAAACCAGGTTGGATGGGACTTTGAGCAACCTGCTCTAGTGAAGGTGTCCCTGCTCATGGCTGGGGGTTTGAAACGAGATGATCTTTAATGTCCATTCCAACCCAAACCATTCTAGGACTCTTTGGTTCTATGAAATAAAACCAGTTCTTAATTTCAATATTACAATTCATTACTAGATAGACTGTGTGTAAAGAAACAGTCCAAATATGACAATTAAATAGTTGCTTTATTTTTCAAGTTGCACCTTTAGTTAGTAGATTTATTAAATCACACAATAAGTTTAGGAATACCATGAGGTCATATTGCTTTCAACAACAGATACATATTTTTTTGTTTCTGTGGTGAAGCCAATTGCATAATGTATGTGTCATCTCCCATCGACCACTTTCAAATTACCAAACAGTGCATTTAGACAGCAATCTCTTTGATTACCTTATCAATAACTTCACAGCACTTCTCTGCTAAATTTTTGTGCAACATATTTACTCAAAGTCTTAAGAATGAGAAGAATGTGAATTCTTCTGCTTGGGCTTGATAAGCAAAATCAAAGGATCCCCTAGTTAATTTTCCTCTCTCTTACAGTAGCCAGTAGCTATTAATTAAAATAAAATAAAAAAAGGTGTAAGGAATACTCTGTTTTCAGTTACAGATTTGGTTCATAATCCTTTATCACCATGAGCAAACTTTCCTGTATGGCTTCTCAGATGCCTTCTCATGTAATTTTTTTTCCTTACAGATATTGTGCTTTTCTTGTAGGTTTACTTATTATTGTTATGCAAGTTATTGAGCTATGTTAAACAGTCTGCTAGTTTTACATTGCTGTTCCGTGAAATCTAAGAGATTGAAAAAGTTGATTACTAAAGAACTCCCGAAAATATGCTACATTGCATGTTGATAGAGATCAGCCAGTGAGCTATGTTTATTTTTCTTAAGTGAAGAATTACCAATACACAAATGTAATCCAAAAAACATTCACCTTATCAGATGCTTTGCATATTTTTCCAGATCATAGACAACTCAGTTTAAGATTAATCGACAATGTCATATTATCTAAGCTATATCTGCTTTTCATTAATGTCTAAAATATTAATATCATTTCATATCTACGCATTTAACTCATTAGAGAATTAATACATCATAGTCAAAAAATATAAGGGGACTTTTTTCCTCCTTGTTGCTAATAATACCAGTTTCAATTAGCAAAATAGTGGTCTCCTTTAACTATTTTTAAGTCAATTATTTTTTCCTTGCTAGATAAATTCTTTGAGATTTGTGCAGGAAATCATAATGAAAATTTGTACCATTTTAATTATATTTTTTCTCTTCAGTAATGGAGTAGGTCTTAGAAATGTCACACCAGAAAATCAGAAAAAATACAAAATTTCAAAGACAAGGCAATAAAGTCATATATCCACTTATAGTTCAATTGTAATAACACTGTAGCTTGAATGAAATAATACAGCAGTAATACAGTATGACTCATCAATAACAACGATCAATTTGACTACTAATTTTAAAAACTGTATCTTCTAAAAACATCCTTGAAGTAAAAATCTATGTATTTACTTTCAACTGCAACCAAACTCCCCAGGAAGAACCACAATGTTTGTCCAATATGAATGCAACCTGCTAAAAATATCTAAAACACTTTCCCTGAAACTGTATTTTTGTCAATGGAATAAATTAGATACACACATATTTTTGAGAATACCTTGATAATTTAAGTGCAACAAATAGTTGCATATATGTAACAGAGATGCCAAGAAAAAAGCAATTCTACAAAGACTTTGCAATTGTTGATCCAAAATGCGAAGTGCTTGGCAAATTAAAGGATGAAGCTGTGTTTACTAATTTTCTAGCTGGGAGGTTAAATAGGAAAGAATCAACTCCAAAACATATGTGAGCAGTCTGGCTTACCCACTTTTGTAAGTCCCCAAACAGCTGGTGTGGAGAAAACCTACTGTTGTGTTGCTGAGCCACTGATGGGGATGAAGAGAAACAAAGTCAGTAACAGTTTTCAAAGGTCTCTAATGTAAATGGATGAAATAAAGCCCTTCAGGAAAAATCTCAGTGTGGTCTGGCCTTTTACTGGAACGAGGAAAGACTAGGGGTTTAACAGATGCCATAGTGACTAACTATCCATATAGGCAGATGGAAATAAATTTCTGAAGTCCATGTTAATAAGTGAATAGGCTTTAGAGAGGCTGAGGGCACCCTCTTATAAGGACATCAAAGAAAGAGAAAAGCCTGGTACAATAGGCAGAGAAAAAAAGAAGCATGAAGAGATGCTTGTGTTCGATATGTAGGCAGAATACATATGCTTTACAACTTCGAAGGCAAACAGGAGGAGCTGGGATTTGTTATATATATCAATTTTATGTTTAGGGACAAGCACATAGAAGAAACAGGAGGCACCACAGTATGGTGACAGACATTTGACTGAGCTGGTCAGGGTCAAGCCAGTATCAAAGGACAGTACCTCTCTATCTAGCAGCATGGGGGGTTACTTTAGGAAAAAACAAATCTTAGCAAATTCATGAGAAGACATCTACCAAAGATCACCGCAGGCAAGGCCAGATCCCAAATGTTTTGAGCCATCTGTGCTGCATTACATAGTCATAATGAAGACAAATACAGACATGTTTTATGCACTGAGACCAATTGCATATCTGAATTACTGGAGGGGAAAAATGGTGGTTAGGGGTTTTTTGGGGTTTGGATTTTTTGGGTATTTTGTTGTTAGGTAGGTTTTTTCTTTGTAAAAACAAACAAGCAAACCCAAAATACTAGTGCAAAGTAGCAGTTTCATTTCTGTGCCCTTCATTCCAGGCCCTCTGGATAAGGTTATACCACCCTCACCAAAAGTACAACTCCCGCAATTTATTTCCCAGTTAAACTCTCAATGAATTCTGTAGCATGCAGCTATGAAAACAATTTTGTGTGTAACACCCCGTTAGATTAAACAGTCTCCTTTTTTATACTTGCCAAATGTTAAGCTCTTCCTTCTTGCCTCCCTTCTGTCTTTCTCTCTAGGTGCTGCTCTTTACCTTCCTTTCCCACAGTTTGCTGTCCATGCATGATGTGATTATGATAGTTCCTATGATTCTGTTCAACTTTTGGACCATTCTAAAAGAATAGCTCTTGACAACCACTTGCTGTTCAGAGATATTGTGAACTTGTGGCTGCCTCATCCCTGGAATTGTTCAAGACTAGGCTGGATGGGACTTTGAACAACCTGGTCTAGTGGAAAGTGTCCCTGCCCATGGCAGGGAGATAGGAACTAGATGATCTTTAAGGTCCTTTCCAACCCAGACCATTCTGTGATTCTATTAATTGGTCCAAGATTCTTGTCATTACCTCATAGTAGGTATATATGTCCAGAGACTGATGATTTAAACCTTCCGTGTCTCCTGAGGTTTTCAGAAAACAGAATTAAACAAGAAGTATCAGACAAGAAGTTTAGAGAATACTTTTCCCACTAAAAACATATAGCTTTGCTCTTCAGTTATCCCGATTAGAGAATTATCTCTTCTCTTATTCAATTGCTCAAATACAAATACCAAGGTTTCTAAGGTATCAGGACAGGTGTGGTTATTTTGTTACTGACAACACGTAAGCCCTTATTTCTTAGCTTATAGCAGTATTTCCACACATGAATTTAATACTGATGGCAAAAGCAACCAGAAAGCCTTTAATTCACTACTTCGAGAATGCTGCATGAACAAGCTGAATCTGAGTTAGGTAGAATAAGAGGTTCACTTAGACTGGCAGGAAACAGTGATGCCAATTATTCCAACCTTTGCTCCAAGTTGAGCTAATTTCAGCTTTAGATGGAGTTGCTCAGGGCCTTTTCCTCTTCACTTCTGAATTACTTCCACAGCTGAAGATGCACAACCTCTGTGGGCAATTCTTCCTTCCTTTTTCTCTCCCTATGATTTGTGCACATTGATTCTTATCCTTTTGCTGTGTCTCCCTCAGTCTCTGTTTTCTCTCTGACCCTTCACTAGGTATTTGAAGACAGGGATAAAACTTTCCCTTGACTATTTGTTTTTCAGATTGAACAAACCTGGTTCCCTCAGCCACTCCTTGTACATCATGTAGCCACCCCTCCAGCCAACTGGACCCACATCAATTTGTCAATCTCTCTCTTATGCTGGGAAGCCCCACCAAGGACAGTACTCCAGACGCAGCCTTACAAGTATTAAACAGAGTAAAATAATAATTTCCTTCAACCAGACAACTATACTTCTGTGAAAAAAGAGCTCACTGTGGAGTTAGCTTTCAACACCAAGAGCCCAATGTGACTTGCATTCAATTTGTCACCCACCAGAATTCCCGGGACATTTTAATGGAGCTGGTTTTTACCAGTTGTTCCCCAGTCTGTATTGTTGTACAAGGTTAACTGCATCCTGGTTTCAGAACATCCCATCCACTTTTGTTAAACTTCACAAAGTTTCTGTCAGCCCATTCCTGAAACTTGTCAAGACCCCTCCGAAGATTTTCCAGGCCCTCCCATGTATTAACTATTCCCCTCCAGTCTGATGTTGTTCATGAGTTCTCTGAGACTGGTTTCTGTCCTAAGGCCTAGGTCACTAATGATCAGTGACAGATCAGAATCAGTCTCTGAGGACTGCCACTCGTAATGGCCACCAGCATGGCTTTGAATCCCTAATTACTACCTTCTATCCAATCTGCTCTTCATCACTTGCCCATTTGCTCATGAGGAAAAGGTTCTGGATTGACGCAACCGCTTTTTTGATTGACACTACATTGATCTTTCTTGCTTTATATCTGGATTGCTCTGTACTTAGGTCATAATTCTGACTTTTAACTTGAGTTTTAAATTCCTGACAAAGATTCAAGCATTTGTGTCTATACGAAAGGTAGAAAAAGATAAAGTTCCATTTAGGTAATTGGCTCCTGAAGATAAATTAATGAAGAAATATTACTTTGCATTTTCCTCTGTCCCACTTCCTAATGCTAATGTATTATCCCTAAGAAATTCTAGTTTTCTTTGCAGCTCTAGCAATTTCTTGTTTACCTGTTTCGTAATGATTACTTGATTTTTTTCATCAGATTCTCTTCTAGAACAGAGCACACACTGCTTGCTTTAACTAAAGATAACTGTAGTACAATACACTTTCTATTTGATCCAATTGTGTAACAATCAACACAATTGACCCCTCAGTTGAGTACCTGGTGTAGGAACACTTCATGGCAACACATCTGCCCCCAAAGGCAAGGGAAAGACAGGTCTGAGACAGAGGGAGAAAAGGTGTAAGTGTGCAAAGAGAAGATATGGGACTGGATAAACAAGGTCATGCTAGACCATCAAACATTTTCTGAACGCTTTACACAAACAGCCAGGTATTAATAATTTAATTCAAAAGATGGTGCATTACAGAAATAACTTAGCCAAAAAGACAAAGCTTTTATTTTTCTTTTTGTCCTCCATCCAAAGAGATTCAAGGTCCAGTTCTTGAATTGTAGCATGAAGGACATTAATTTATCAGTCAAAGCTAACAGCCCATACACTGAAAATTTCATTTTGCAGGAATGGATATTACATGACGTAAGAAATTTATTTGAATGCTCTTATAGATGTCCATGCAAAATTTCAATGTCCACAAAGACATTTCTAAAGCTGCTGACTGAAAAAATCCACAGAAAATAAAACCTGACAAAGCTTTCCCTTTGTAGGTCTGTATCTTATTTGCACTCCCCCACCCTTTCTCTAGAGAGATGCCAACCCATCCTGTTCAGGATCCTATACATGCAAATCAGGAGATGGAGAGTCTGATTTACAGATTTACTCAAATGAGAATATTTTCAGCTTAAAATGGGGCCATGGTCTGCTCCATAAACCTGGGGTTAAACCACAATTTTCACTGCAGTTGGTAACAAACCTCTTGTCTTCAACAACAGGTTTCCATTTTAATGACAGCTCTCCCTCACAGAAGGGGGCACCTTACCACTCCTTCATAAACATTTCCTTTCCTACTCCGAGTAAGCATCCTAAAATGACTTGGTGCAAGTAAATATGTTAATAGTTTGCTCAGAGGCAAAAAAAAAAAACAAAAAAACCCCGGAAACCTTCAGTACTTGTTGATTGCCCAAATTTCAGTTCACGAGCTCTTGGCAGAGGTGGAACAATGAACTGCTGAATACTGCATGGAGTGGAGATACAGATATGATAATAAAGGAACACGATGTTTTGTGAGCTGATCGTGTCAGACAATCTTAGTCCTTGAATACACACTTCTGAGTTCTTATTTTTCTCTGGACAGCAGTAATTTTTCTAAGAATTTACGTTTGTTCACTAAATGATCCTGTTGCAACAGTGAAGTCAGCACTGTGAGCGCACCTGTGGCTGCCTTCTACCTGATCCCCTTTTGATCTGATTTTTTAATATTGGACTCTTCTCTAGATAAGTCTACAAAGGTTACTTCTTCAAATGTCTCCTGTTCCAGTGCTGAGACTGAAGTTTCTGTTCATGAGTTGCTCACTGGTACTTGTAGCACTTTTCTCTGCACTCCAGGGTTGAACAGTGAAGAAAACAAACATGGTTCTAGGGAAGTTGGAGGAGAAAGTCTCCATATATTTCACTGAGCAAGATGAAGAAGCAGGGTACTTCAGTTTGAAAGCCTGTTATGAACATTATTACTGTAGGACTCACCACTTAACACTTCAGTATTCAATTTCAGTACAAAACGAGGGGAAAAAATTTGGTCCTTAGATGTATGAAAAGAGGATCATCATGGAAAACTTAGGAATTGAAATTTTGCCTCTATAAAACAAATTTAGTAACACTACAAGAACACTGAATCAAGGACCAGCATCATCCCTGGAACATGAATACATGAGTGTTATGAAGAAGTCAAATGGGAGCCACAAAAAGTGACTTGGGAATTGGAAAACAGACACCTAGAAGGTGAAATTTCAGGACTTTATTTTATTAAGATAGGAAGTGAACAGGCATTTCATAGTGTTAGCTTTAAATATCTCTGATAATAGTGACAAGTATTTCAGTCTTGCTGAAAAAACTCTAACAAGGCTCTATAGGTAAAAGATGCAATTTTCCAGCAGCAAAAAGATTAGGTTATAAGGAAAAGGTTGGCCCTGGATTTTCCTGGGATCATTAAAGTCAGGTCAATTATGTTCCTAAAAGGAATATAGAAAGTATAGAAACTGGATTGACATATACAGCTTGTGTTAATGAAAGCTAGATGACATCTTGGCCAAAGATCATACCTGATCTTTAATATATGAATCATAAGAGTCTTGTGCATTTGTTACACATCATCTCTTTTTGTTCCAGTTTTCTACGGGATGTCAGCAAAACTTTAGCCCATGGTGGACACATGGTTTTGTCTACCCTTAGTTATTGCATTCCATGTTGTTTGAATTAAATTGAAGGTTTCTTACATCTGAACCTTAAAACTCATAAATATCTGATCTTTAGATGAGCATTTAAGCAAGGGACTATCTTCAAACCCCTATAAGGATCTGGAATAAGTCTGGAGGTAATATTAGAAAATTCAGACATAGTCAGAGACAGCCGGGCTCTTGTCTGAAACAGCGACATTGGCAGGGACAGGATGACAGTTCAGTTTGAGCCATTAACCAGTCTTGGACAAGAGAAATAATTAAGAAATGAAAAACAAAAGAAACCTCAATGGGAAATGCATAGATCTCTCTCATTTTCAAAACAAAACAAATAAAATACCCAGTCATGTATTGCTACACTGGTAATAATTTTTTTCCTAATTTAAAATATGAAATAAAAAGAGCTCTCTGCAGTCTGATACTTGATCAGCCAAAGGTGTTGGAGCTACATTGGTGTTTGGACTTGATGATCTTAAAGGTCTTTTCCAACCTTAAAGATTTTATGCTTCTATGAAATATACTAGAAGATGCCAGTGGGGTTTTTTTATTTTATTATTATTATTTCCCCCTCCTATGTTTTTTAGTCAACATTACCCCTGAAGGTTTCCCTAAGGCTTAATCATGTAATCATTTTGTGTATCACACAAGATGTCACCAAGCCCTGGTGTTCACTAACGTCTGTCACACATGGATTCCTGTTTCTGCAGCCAAACTGCAAGCATGGGTTCATTCAAGTACTATTCAATCTGCCCTGGTCCAAATCCAGTTCTTGCCAACTACCTTGAACAGTGGTGGAAACTATAGAGCATTTGCGTTTTCCAGCATTGCAGTTTGGCTGGAAAGACTGCAAGGTGTTAAACACCTTTAGCCAAAAAGACATCAAACTGCCTGTTTAACCAGTTGAATGTAGAAAGAAAGCTTTTGTGTGACTTGATAGACAATAGACTACACTGATTTAAGGAGTGAAAGTTAGCAATTAACAGTACTGAAAATTAGCACACGGGTGATGAATATTCTGACTGCAGTTCTAAGGGAAATGTCTCCACTTGGAAAAAAAAAAAGATTTTCTCACCAGAATTTGGCAGGACATTAGAGTTAATCACCACTATTCTTCATACAATCTTTAATGATCACAAACAGCCAGGACCTCCAATTTACATCTCATTTACAAGATGGCATCTTTTTAGCAGCATGAAGCTTCCTAACACGCTCTCAACTATTAAAAGATTTATTCCTACAGTACCTAGATTTTCTCAATCTAACCTTACTTACATCTGCTGCAATTACAACATGAAGACACTTAGCCTGTACTTACAGAAAAACAAGGATGTGTTTACACTTCGTGAGTTTTTTCCTTCAAGAGGCTAAAATTGATCCTTATGAGAGAAAACAGCATCCTGTCCTTTCCTTCTAGCAAAATATGACAAAAACCACTGTGCTAGTCTCTGTCAATGAAGCACTCTGCAAAGAAGCAGATGAGCAGACCAGATGTACACAGCTTGTCTGATACCTTGCTGCTTCAATAATTTTCATTGCAGTAAATGTTGCTTAATGCTGCTATAATTTGTTGCTCAAAGGAAGCAATTTTTGTTTCCTTTAATACCATTATGATGATCCCTGCTCTTTTCCTGAAAGACTCAGGACCTCTCCTACCCACAAAGCAGCTTGGAGGTGAATCTGACTTTACAACCCTGAAAGAAAGCACGCAGCCAGGGACATCTGAGCATGGGGTCACTGTGAAAAGCCATGAAAGCCTGGATAGCTGTAAGCCAGCACAGTTCATGCTGTGCATTAGCAGACATCAGCAACTGGCAACTGCTGGGGTAGCAGTCCTATATTTACTTGGCATGCAACTCCTTTGTATTGACAGCTCAATTTGATTAATGGTCACAAGTAGTTGAAATGCTATTTGCATAAAATATACTTTGCACTGAAAGTTATTTTGTATAGGAGACACACATACTTTGGAAATGTTGCTTGGAAGACTGTTTTTCTTGGAAGAGGATATACAAATAAAAGCAAAAATATACATATTAGTGTGTGTATTTATATCCTCCCCATCCCCAATTTAAGCTCTTTTCAGATGTTCAAAGATGATCTTGATGCTACTGAAATCTTCCATTTCAGTTCATGGCAGAAGGATTTTTAAGAAGATTCTAGTCTGAGCAGTTTTGAGGATCAAGTAGGATTACTTTTCTGGTTTGGAGAACTCACCTGCCAGGCTCAGGACTTTGTCACTCTAGAACATCCCTTAGAGTTTGCCCATCACAGCACAGAACCAGTGTTCGATGCAGACAAAGCTAGTGAAACTAACCCCACAAAGGAATCAGTCACTCAATATGCTCATGGGACTTTTTCGTTATACTTTTTGCAGGTCGATGTGTCCCTTATATCCTCTGTCTTAGTTGGAAGACCCTTTTTTGAGCAAGATTATCCCATCAAAACTAAACCTATATCTTATACATATTTACTAAATATGCAAATACATAAATGTTCTAATAGAAATATTTAATAAATATACTGAACCTAATAATACATACCTAATCATAGCTCAGTACCATGACCTTTCCCTCTCTTCTGTGCTCCTGCAATGTAACGTTGCAGAAGAGGTATAGGTGAGCATGAGAGAGGAAACATAAAGCCAGGACACAAATTTGGTAAAACTTTTTTTGCCACACACTCATGCAACAGCTCTCCCTTGATACATTATTTGCGCCCATTAGACACTCATCTGTAGTGCATTGCTGCTGGCTGGATGCCAGATACCCACCAAAGCCTCTCTCTCACTCCCCTCTGCAGCTGGACAGTGGAGAGAAAATGTAATGAAATATTTGTGGGTTGAGATAAGAACCAGGAGAGAGATCACTCATCAAATACTATCATGGGCAAAACAGACTTGAATTTGGGATATTAATTGAATTTATTACTAATCAAAATCACAACAGGATAATGAGAAGTAAAATAAATCTTAAAAACACCTTCCTCCCCATCATCCCTCCTTCCCAGCTCTACCTCATCCTCCACCAGCAGTACAGGGAGACAGGGAATGGGGGTAATGATGGTTATGGTCTGTTCATCACCCATGGCTTCTCCCATTTCTCAGGGAAAGGAGCTCCAATGTGGAATCTGTCCCACAGGAGACAGTTCTCCACAAGCTTCTCCAATGTGAGTCCATCTCATGAGCAACAGCTCCCTGCAAACTGCTGCAACGTGAGTCCATCCCACGGGCAACAGTCCCCCTCAAACTGCAGCAGCATGGGTCACTCTTCCACGGGGTCCAGTCCTTCCAGGACAGTCTGCTCCTCTCACCATGGACCTTCTATGGGGTCACAACCTCTTCTCAGGCATCCATCTGCTCTGGCATGCCTCTCCTCCATGGGCTGCGGGTGAATCTCTGCATCCCCCGTGGACCTCCATGGGCTGCAGGGGAACAGCTGCTTCACCATGGTCCTCACCACGGGCTGCAGGGACATCTTGGCTCTGGCACCTGGAGCACCTCCTGCCCCTCCTTCTCCACTGACCTTGGTGTCTGCAGAGTTGCTCCTCTCACATATTCTCACCTTGCTCTTCTCTGGCCACAATTACAACCTCACAATAACTTTTTTTCCTCTCCTCTTAAATCTGTTATCACAGAGGTGTTACCACCATCTCTAATTGGCCCAGCCTTGGCCAGCGGCATGTCCATCTTTGGAGGTGCCAGGGATTGGCTCTGCTGGACATGGAGGAAGCTTTTGTCAGCTTCTCACAGAAGCCATCCCTGTAGTCCTCACTATCAAAGCTTGGCCATGCACACCCAGTACATCATTTACAAAGCAAAATGGAAATCTGAGTTTATGAGATGAGAAAATTTGACATAAGGGAAGATAAAAGCATAAAAGGCAGGTGCTGAGAAGGAAGCATTGTCTGAGACAACCTCTGGGAATATCACTGGGAAGCATGATGTGATTCCTGTGAATGGGCAGTTTTCAACTTTTTTTTTAAGTTCAGAAAGTCATTAAATGCTTTAGTGGCAGAAAGATCCAGCAGCAACTGTTAAACATCATGGTCTAGTGTCAGTTTCTAAAAAGTCCTGTTGTTCATTGGCAAAGCTACAGTATGGAGATGAGATAGATTTTTGATCATTTTAATGCATGACTGTGTAGGGATTTGTATGTGCTCATTAAGAAGGAAAAATCACCCCAAAATTGGGGGTGAATGCATTGACACTTTCTTTGGTCTTCACTAAAAAGTTGACCTGCAAAGCACCAATTTTGCTATGGTGCTGTCTTGTCAGGGAGTATTCCTGAGCAATGTAAAAACCCCACAGCTCCTCATATACAGCCAGGGCCTTTATAAATGATCAGAATGCAGAACAAATGAAATTTCATAAAATACATAATACTGAAATAAAGTATTGCTGCCACATGAATGAACACAGTCAGACACACAAGCTCAAATAGTGCTGTTTGGGTCATTTGAGATCTCTCATATGAAATATTTTCCCTGCTGTTAACCAGTGTTTACTTTAGTGCTTTCATGTGGACGAGATTAATGACGTGAGAATGACAAATATGAATGTTATTTTAAAAGATTTATCTCTTCAACATATAAGAGCCACAAACTTCAAAGTTAATACAAGCTCGTTAATCTGTCATGTATGGGCTTGCACTTTTTCCATTCGCAGAAGAAGAGCAGTCTCATATTAAGATATGGGATTTATCTGGCTTTCCTAAAGTGTTGGGAGAATATTTCCATTATATAAATAGCATTTTCTGTACAAATAGTGGTCATCCCTTGGTTCATTGCCCAGAGAAGACATCTTCTGTAGCTCTCTCATGCGCTTAACAGGTGTTTTTTTAAGCACACTGCCCTCTTTCATCATGCACTAACCTTCAGTAAATCAGAATTGTTTACAATGCAAGTTCTGCTCTCAGAAGTCTGCTGCTGTAAAAGAAAGTTCCAATGTGATGGGGCAAAATTCGGTTAACTGCAGTGCAACAATGTGAATCACCAAATTTGAAATGAATGAGCCTTGTGATGCCTCAGGCATAACATTTTAGTGGCTGAAGAATTTGACACTACATGCATTTTGAGTTTCTATAATCCTATAGTTATCCTGACAGCAGCGAATCTCTGCTCAATAACAGTATCTACACAGAGGAAATTATTAAAATACACTGCACATATACAGAAATGAAAGTCAGCTACACAGCTGGAGCTCTGCATTTCATACCTGTGACGTGGAATCAGCTTTTAAGTGACCCATTTATCCATATTTTCCTCCTAAGATCCTCAACAGCTTTCATATTTAAATATTTCAGCCCTTTGAGAAAAGAGAAGGACTTCATGAAAACTTAGGTTTTCTTTCAGACATGCTAATTCCCAAGAGGAAGAGGTACACTGAAGACGCTGGAGTTGGAGCTGGCATAAATGAAAGCACCAAAAGGCAAATAAATTCAACGAATAACAGAAATTATTTTGTCTAAAGAACAACTGGGTTATTTCCATCAGTTCTGTAACCTATACAAAGCTCAGCTCTTGTCTGTTCTCCCATGAAATTAATTTAGCCCACAGTTTCTCTAGGCAATACCATTCAATTGATGAGAAGCTTGTTTTTAAAGACGAAATACAATTGTACCGCCTTAAAAGATGCCCAAAGCACACTCAAAATTATTGACATTTTTGCCTTCAGAACAAGTGTGGAGTAACAGAAACAAATTTATAGGTGGTGTTTGGATTTGAAGTGTAATACCCACATCCCAGCTAAATTCAAGGAAGTGTCTGAAGCAACTAAGGCAACCCCGTAGCTGCAGTCAGAGTAGAAAATCATTCACATTCAAAGGAGGATTCAGTCCATCCATTCTTTCTGTTGATTACACAGGGAGTCTAGAGTGACTGCGTGCCATAGGAGATATCTCAGTGTTTGCAGCTACTGGTATTTTCATCTTCAGAAAAACCTCTTGGCTCTTAGTATTGAAGTTAGGCAGATGTAAGCTTCAAAGGTCCAAAACTGAGATTGTCTAGCAATGGCAACATCGAGAACTGGTGAGAAGTTTCCCTTAGGTCATATTTAGGTGAACAGATAAGAGGTAAGAAAGAGCAACTGCCCTTCAAGCTGCATAATCTGTCTTTTCTATTCTTAACAAAAATATTCTTTATCACATGGATTTGAAAGAGCTCAAGCAAGCATATGGCAAGCGTAAGTCCATTTAGATTTATCTTAGCTCTCAGCAATATGCTAAAACCACTCCTACTTTGTCTAACAGTATTTTATTAGGGAGACCACAATGCAATTATTTATTTCCCCAAATAAAATTAACCCTCTATATTCTGATTTGCCCTAAACAGAGCTGGGCTGAGTGGACTGTGCCAACACTGAAAATGAGGGCACTCTGCACTGAGGGACGTCCTTGATGGTGTAATAGGGATTTGCTTCCTGTTTCATTGTGCTTCATCACTGATTGTTGGAAGAGATCAAATATGTAAAAAACTGTGAAAATACGAGGGACAGTGCAAGTAATGCACAAGACAAGATTTCCAATATTATTTCCACACAGGGTAAAATACCAGAACTAATAAAAAAAATATCTAGCAGCTCTAGGTAAAAAGCAACAGTGACATAATAAGAATTGTCCCTGCTCACCTGCTCTGAGAATGGGAAGTCAGCATAGCAACTGATACTGGATGGATTACATAAGAAATTAGAAAAAAAGGCTACTAAAATGTCATCCAAATAAATAAATAAATAAATCCTACCAAAGACATAGTAACAGAACATTTATCTTGAAAAAGTGTACATAGAGAAATACCAGTAGAAAGTAAGACCACTGGTCTCTGATCTAAGGTCATTTTACTGTTATGACTGAGCCTCCTGTTTTTATTCATGAAGAAAAGTGATGGCTACTCTTTCACTTATATATTCTTGGTGGGTTTTGCCTGATGATTTACCCGCACAGATGGATCCCAGATCTGTATAAACTGCTTCTGTGCTGAGAAATACACCAGCTTTGCCAAAAGTCCTCCTTCAATACTGAAAGCCTCCACTGTATCTCATCAATAGTTGTTTTGCCTCCACATACTGCTAATAGTTCATAATTGTTATTTCATAGAACCATTATGAATCAACTCAGTGAAGGTGATTCTCCTCTGCTCCACTCTTGTGAGACCCCACCTAGAGTGCTGTGCCAAGCTCTGGAGCCCCAACATAAGAAGGACATGGATCTGTTGGAGCAAGTTCAGAGCAGGGCATGAAGATGATCAGAGGGCTGGGGCACCTCTGCTGTGGAGACAAAGTGAGAGTGTTGGAGTTGTTCAGCCTGGAGAAGAGAAAGCTTGAGGTAAACCTTAGACCACCTTCCAGTACCTAAGAGGTACAAGGGAGCTGGAGAAGGACTTTTGACAAAGGCATGTAGGGCATGATAGGACAAGGGAGAATGGCTGTAATGTTAGAGAGCCCTTTTAGATTAGATATAAGGAAGAAATGTCCCTGCCCATGGCAGGGTGATTGGAACTAAATAATCTCCCAATCCAAACAATTCCTTGATTCTAAGATAGCATAATTATTTAAAAAAGATATAATTTTTGAAAAATCAGATATTTAACCAGTGTTAACAAATTTCAAATTTGTGTTCAAAAGTGTTTTAACTGAGTGACCTATTTTTCAGCTGTTCACAAAATCAGTTGTATTTGCAATGCCTGAAGACATTCCTCAAAGCTGCTTTATAGCCAGGTCCCAACACTAACCATGCAATTTCAATTATTAAATTAAAATAAATGCTTAGGATACAAATGAATTAATTATAGCAGAAGGCCCAGACCATTTGAGTCTCTGGAAATTCTTGATGCACTTACCAAGTGTTTAATCAGGCCCCAGAACAATTAATATCACAACTCCCAAATCGGCACAGAAACTTCTCAGAAGGAGATATACAGCAGGCAATATTTGTGTCAGCATCTTTATTCACCTGCTGACTCTTCTTTGCTCTACTATTTTTTACATATAATCTTCCTTAAGTCACATAATAGGAAACTAATCAACTCGGTATATTTTCACCTTAAATTCCCTTTTTCCTCAAAAACTCTGCGCTGCACACAAAGGACACTGTAGATGGCCTACCAGCCATCTCAGTGTCAGCAGTAAGGAGAGATGGATGACTTTCATGCTCCTGACCAGAGCACATCTCTGACTCAGGTTCCTGTTACTACTGTTTTCTGTGTGGATAATTGCTGTTCATCTGATGATTTTTCTAAGAGTGCGCTTCCATCTTGACAGAGAGGTGAAGCTCACAAGAAGCTCACTGATCTTAGATGCTGCATGTGCTTATTAACAATTTTATTCAAATTCCATAGTTTATAGAGGTTACACTTACTAGGAATACCAGTCCCCACTCACCCTCTCCCTCCCTACGGTACCTCTCATGGGAGTTCAATCAGAGTGAAGTCGTACCAAAGGACAGCAGTGAGCAAGTTCAAAGAGCTTGTGCATACACACTGATTTTGCTTGCTGAAACAATGTCATGGTTTGAGCTGCAGCAGTGCTTTATGGTGAAAATTATTGTATTTCACTCATGTCTGCTAAATTCTTACAACAATGAGGCAAGCTGTTAACATTCCAGCATCCTTCATCCTAAGCCAAGACACAGGCATCAGTTTGAGGACTGACAACGTTTAACATTGGTCATTTGTAAATGCATGAATATTTACGTGTATTTCAATATCAACTGCTGCAACCAGTTTGGGGAAAAAAATATACAGAATTCTGTGGTGTTTTTTTCCTAGGACAGGATTAGATTTCATGAGTGTTACAAAACTATGATTTTACCTGACAAGATAGCTAGATGGTGCTAAAACATACTTGTTGCAACACAGTTTTACTGCTGGTTACATGTTTTGAAATACGGTGTTTTATCTCCACGACTGCCTATAGCTACAATATTTATGTACGCTTTCCTCTATCAACTTCCTGAAAAAATTCCTGGTTAGTCTGGAAAACATTTTTAATTTTTGCACTAAAAATGAGATATTTGAGATACAGAAATAAAGGGACTATTATCAATCAAAAGATTTCTTGAGTCACAGATGAGTATGTTAGCCACAGGACTATCTGCCCTTTACGGAATTTGCCCACCAATGAAACACAGATGCTTCTGGCACAAAATGCATCAGTTTAACCATGAACCATGCCAAACAGACATTTACATCTGAGTAAAATGGAAATTCAGGAATTAAATTGATTGCATGCTATAACAACCTAGGCAGCTGAAATATATATTAACTAATCTATAAGTATTTTGTGGATAATAATTAGATCTAATTTTAAAAATAAAAAAAAATAACTATAAATAAAAAAAAAAATCTGACCTTTTTTAATCCTGTACTTGTTTAAGGGAGAAGTGGAGAATGAGAAAGAAACCCAGATTAATTATAGACAACATTGTTTTTTCAATGCTAACCTTTCCTTGTTGAAATTTTACCAAGGAAGTAAGTGAGTTTAATTTTTTCCCACTACAGGCTTTCATGGGGAAGACTGCTTACAATGTAAATTAAATAATTATCCTGAAAATAATAAATGTTTGAAAAAATCAAACAAATATATTTGCAGACACTGCATTCATGCTTCTCAGAAAGATTCTTTACTAAACACATAGTAATCTGCTCCTCATGGCCAGTAAATAAGGTCAGTCTCATTATTTACAGCACCTTCAGCTGCAAAACTCCTCTACATTAATGAATTGGGCCCATTTGCTTTCTTTAGCATTTTCAAATATCTTTCTTTTTAAACAGGAACATAAAAATGGTATTTAAGCAAACTTGGCTTACTTTGAGAGCATCTTGAATAAGTGAACAAATCTTCCAAAGCTCCTTTAGAATGTACAGCATGAAAAGAAGCTCAAGTGACTTGCTCTGAGATCTTCTCCATATGTGATTCCCACCTATGACTGTTTGAAGTCATGAGAGATTGTCTGGAAATCCATGAATGTGCATATTCCACACTATTGTTTTCTGCAGCCCTACCCATAGCAGGTAAGGGTTGGAGGTGTGAGATGTAAGAGAAGCTTGTTTCTCCTAAGTAACCTACTGAACTGGACAGTGCAGAGTTCCACACAGTGATCCCTGGTTGCAAATCATTCTCAGAAAGCTGCAGAGAGTTGTCATTTTGAGCAAGGACTTCTTTATCTGGTTGTACTATTCATGTTTTCAATAATAGATAAGATTTTATTTGTCAGATCAGTGAGGACATGCCCCAAAATCTGCAATACTACCTTGTCTGGCCCTAATTCTTGAAAGAAATGTTTATTTTCAGAAGGAACATGTTTATACTGGGCTGATTTCTGTACCAGTCTATCAAAGTGAGACTGGATCAGATGGTTTGTGAAGGACTAGCTAAGGAATTTTGCATGTTGCCCTTATTCACATAGGCAGTTTGATTGTTATCTACCCAACTTTGGGGGCAGAACGCTTTTCACAGATAGTCCCTTTTCCCTGTATTTTGTGTTTTCAGTCTTCTACTTGCCTGAAGTGCAGATAGTGCACTTCATCACAACAACTCTTGAATCTGCTCTTGCTCTTCTTTGTGGTTCTGAGGATCTGTGAGGTTTCTTGTACATCTCATTCAGTGTAAGCACTATGGTGACCAGTGGCCTGGACCACTTGCTCAGAGCCAACACAGGGGCAGGGAGGGAGAAAAGCACACAACACAGCAAACTGCTAAGGAAGGACTTGCTACTGCTCTCTCCTAAGAAGATGTGAATTTCCCTTTCTTATTTATCTTGCTCTTCACACACACTGGGACCTGTGAAGATGAAAGAGTTTGCAGCCAACGGAGAAGGGGGGACAGCAATTTCTACACCATCTAGTGAAGTATTTTCTCTCTGGTAGTGGATAACAACAGATGTTTTCAAGGAAGATGCTGGTGTGGTATGAAATTAGGGAAACTTTCCCCTTAGGAAGTGCTTGTGTTATGTTTCAGACATCTTTGTTTTGTTCATTTGTTTGTGGGTTTGTTGTTGTTGTTGTTTTACTTGTTTTAAAGTTCTTGTGTCATTTTCCCATAAAAAAATATCAGAATCTTTAAAGCGACTTGTTAAACTCTTCAGGTCTCTGGACATTTTTCCACAGCTGGGTACAGGCAGCTGCTTCCCAAGTTCCCCCATAGTCCTTGCCACAGATGTACGAGCCAGATCCAAGCCGGAGACCTTTCAAACATGCATAATAACCTTGCTGTCTCAGCAGGGCTCATTAGCATTGGTACAGCCTGGCTGCTGGACCAGAATGGCCTTCTGCCTGGCCAGGCTGGATGATGGACGAGCAGAGTGCCTCAATTTGTCCAAAACAACAGATAAAATTCCCTATACTTTCTGCTACAGAGCGGATATTTTCTTTCATGGGTGCTGAGAAAATCCACCTTCAGGGCAGAAAGCAAGGCTAGCTAATAAAACACAGGGAATTTTTCAACGAGGATATGCACTTGATCGTCTGAATTTTGAACAGAAGAGCCTAGAAATACAGATGAGGATTTTGCTTTTTCTGTGCCTGCAGAGATTTGGGCTCCCGGCTACAGATTTGAGAAGGCAATTTCCACAGGTGATGAAATGCGCTCCTTGTCAAAACAAGACTTTTTTTTCACAGATGATTAGCTGGCAATTTGGCTAGCAGATGCTGACTGATAGGATCTCACAAATCAGCAAATCCTGCCTTCCTACCAATCCACACCTGTTTTACTATCACCATGATGAGTGCTGAACCTGAATGTGATTAAATTTAAATGCATCCCTCAGGTGCCTAGGGAAAAAAAAGGAAAAAGGGAAAAACAACACAATTTTGGAGAAGTAATACTCTGGCTCAGAAAGGAGCAAATTGCACTGTAGGAAAACAGCATCTTGGCCTTTTAAAAGTTCATTTGTTCCTGCTGTTTAAACCCTACCTGAAGCCACATCATCCTGGGCTTCCGACATCTCAGCTGGTGATGTTTTAAAAGACTATGATATTGGATGGATTATAAACTGCAATTTTTGTGTTTTCGTATAAGTTTGCACCTAGCAAGAAAGGAGGGACACAAGCCCTATTGCCCTTTAGAAAATGAGCAGCAAATAGAATGCTGTTTTCCAAACATTTACATAGCTATCAAGTTGTTTTCCTATTAAAGGTTTATTTTGAAAATAATCAAATTCAGATTTTTTCTCTGTAGACACTGTTTTATTCCAAATTGTGAACTACAATAGCACAAAAAAATTGCACATTATTCACTAGCATACAAGTTTAATGTTACCTGAATGGCTTTTCCCTACTCCCGTTCCTGAAAGCATATGGATTTGGAAGCCATAGCTTAGGTCTCAAATCCTAGCAGCATACTTACCAGAAATATCTCAGTTCCTTTACCTGTTCCTAACACGGTATCACTTATTACTAAAGTATCTTCAAGGCATTTTATATTTATTATAAACAGCTAAATATGTGGTTACCATGTTTCACTCCGGATCCATTTTATTTACCTGGAGAGTTTGTGTCTTTGAAATTTAAAGGATCGGGAAAACTTAACAGAAGTTTGAGTGAAAGAGCTCAAAAATAAACCAATTTTTTTCTTTCTAAGCAAATCTAACAAGTCTGTTATCTTCTGCTCTTCTGATTTCATTACAGAGATGTCAAAGAAGTTACAGTGGTATTATATTGGAGTAACCAAGTGGTGAATTAGGTCCTGTTCTTTTCATTACAGCAGCATAAAGCAGATGCAGTGTACATACGGGTCTCTGATAACATGATCACTGAAACAAAAAATTTATTCAGCCCAGCAGTTTAAAAATGCCTAACTGGCGAAAGCAGTGTCGTTTTTATTTCCCACCAGTGAAATCTATAGACACTTGATATTTGAGAATTAAAAAATAAAGTTTGCCATCACAGCTCACTGTGACTCATATCATGGTATTTTCAGATGACACTGTCCTGCATTAGGTTAGGACACACCAGGAAAACATGCTTCTATTGGAATAATTTGCTCAGGTTTCAGGTCAGCTCAGTGCTGGACAGGTGTTTACGTGAAAATTCACTTGCCCCTTCAAATTTGTCCATATGCGCAAATTAATTCTTCTCCTGCTTTGTCAAGAATCACATCTAAACTAAAGTAGGACAGAAACTGGTGAATTTCTGCTTGTCAAATCTCAGGCCACGTCCTCAGTGCACACCCATCCCTCCTTTCTGCTGGCTGATTTTTTGGTCCTGTGGATTTCATTGCCTCTCCCATTGTTCTGTCACCATGCCAGAAGCTTACAAGCTTCATCTCCTGACTTTACATTCTTAATCACTAGCTTCTCCTTTACAGTTCAAGGGCTGTTTTCTTCTATCCTCTACCATATTTTGCAAATTTGATCACATTTTGTATTTTCACAACTCTCATTAGCATTTTTATGCCAAGGTCTTGCTAATTTATTTTCTAAATATTCCTGTCCGTAGGAAGATGTATAAACTCCATGAGGCAAGTGGCTGCATTTTCTTTACCTGAAATCTCTTCAAGCTGTATGACACCTCTGTGACTAGAGGCATAAGAGAAGGTCAAGATAAACAGCGATGGCTAAGGGCAAGAGTAGAACTCTTTGTGTGAGGTTATTTGACTGGAGGCTGGCAGATAAGTAAAAACTTTTCATAGTGAAAGGATGGTTAAAATTGTCATAGTATCATATCTATAGAACTCTAGCTAAATATTTGTAAAATGCTCAGTAAACAAATTGTCTGATAGAAATGAATGAGCAAATAACAGAGCTGCTCAGATATATTCCATCAATGAAAAATGCAACTTCTGTACACCCACAATTTTCTATTAAAAAAAATGGCTGTGAAACTGTCATTTTCCATGAGGAAAAAAATCTAAATTTCTGTTTATTAAGCCAACTGCAATATTTTTGAATTGGTAAATAAATGAATTAAGTTGATATCTACCACTAGCATGGTCTTCTACTGATCTGAAGTTCAAGACGAGGTAATCAATAGAGTAAAATAATGTTTTGGTTTATTAATGCTTAAAATAGGTGAAGAATGGAGAGGGAAGAATATCTTATATCTTTGAATGAATTTCTGGGCTGAACTGTCTGAACAAGGCACGACAACTAGTTCTGTACTGCTGTTTCTTTGTCCTCTTTATACACTAGCTCCAGCAATCCAGAAAAAAGCCTTGTAACCTGTAGAGGACAGCACACTTGCAAACTTCTACCTAGGCTTTTCCACAGCTATAACTATTCTGTATTGTACATACTTTTTCACAATGTCACTTTGAGGCATAAAACAAAGTGGAAAATACTTTATTACTTTATGGGATATTTAAGTGAGCCTTGCAAATCCATTGTGGACAGACTCAGGCTCTTTCTGACATTGTCCCAGGTCAGCTGGGTGACAGCCAGGTCTAGAAACAACACCTGCAATAATGCAATGCTTGAGCTAATTAACTTTCTTTGCAAGATAAATTACTCCAAACACAGTTTTTCACTAGGACATCTGTACTATATTTACATGGCTGAACTCAATTCATCTGCAGGGGAAAACTGGCTGTTGCATAAGCATTGGTTAAAACTTAACCAGCTATGGATTCCTCTGTCTTAAACCACTAATCCCTGGTGAGAGAAGCCCCAAAACAAAGAGATTTTGCAATGGAGACAATGGCATCTTCTCTATTTTACACATAGATCCCCAGGGTAACCTTTCCAGCTCTTATTTCCACCCAGCAAAATGCATCAACAGTGGCCATATGTCCTGGGTTAACCAAAAGTATGTATTCGATCACGATCCACATAATTCCTTGATAAGGTGGGTCGTTCACAGTAGCTGGTTACACATCTGGTCCCTGAGGCTATGACTGAGGAGAGGCAGATCATGTGAGGTAGGGTAGTGTTTCTTATCTCATCTGTCATAATTTACCTGGGAAGCAGCAAGCACCACCCATCCTGAGTGGATTATCTCTGCTAATGGCCCGTTACCAAACCGGATAAGCACTGATGAATAGAATTTCAGAAACATCTCATTCCATTGTGGAAATCCCTGCCCCTGGGGGAGGTACCAGCTAAGAAACACCACATAAAAACAGGCTAGAGAATTGAGAGAGATCACTACTGGACACCCAGGCCACTGGATACTCAGAGGACTATGGGGTACCCATCAGAGGAGGAGAACTTTCTTCAGTTCCAGACCTTCAACAGAACTGCAACCACTGCCAGGTTGTACTGTGACTCTGTTGGTTTAAGCTGGTGTTTCTGTATTACTGCATTTATTTTAACCTTTCTATTAAAAATTGTAATTTAGACCTAAAATCTCTCTGGAGGTATTTGTGTGGGGTTAATTTCCCCTGCTGGCTTATAGTCAAACCAGCACACCATATCACCACCAAGCCTGGTTACCCAGCACACTGGACTAGGAAGCACACACAAGAGCATGATATGTTCTGTGCCTATCCTTAGAGATCCCACCAGCTAAAAAATATCACAGGTGTAAGTGCCTGGCAGATATACAAAGCCTTCTTTGCCCCTGCTCTAGTGTTTCTTAAAGATTCTTTATTACCTCCTGGTTCAAGGTTATTGTTAATTGCCACACAATTAGCACAATAGCTTCTGGTTATCTTGAAATGCAGGCAGGAAAAGATCACATCTGCCTGCTGGTAGCTCTGCAGGCAAACCTTGAAGCTGCTACACACAATCGCATCTAGGAAGATTGAAAGAGTGAGGAAGGGGAGCTGTCCTACAGTCAATGCCATTCATGTTTTCTCCCATCGGCATACAACTCCAGCACACCATGGAGCATACACAACTGCTTTCCACTAAAGTATTGAATCCTACAGCAGTTTGGCTTGGAAGGAACATTAAAGATCATCTCATTCCAACCCACCCGCTATGGGCAGCAATGTCACCCAATAGATCAGGTTGCTCAAAGTCCCATCCAACCTGGCCTTGAACGCTTTCAGCAATGGGGCATTCACAGCTTCTTTGGGCAACCTGTTCCAGAGCCCCACCACCCTCACAGTGAAGAATTTCTAACATCCAGCAAAAACCTACCCTATTTCAGTCTAAAATCATTCCCCTTTGCCTTTCATTATTCACCTTTGAGAAGTCACTCTCCCTCTTTGTTACAAGCCCCCTTTTACTCTTTCCTTCTCAGCCTACTCTTCATCCTGCACTCCTTTACCAAACAGACTTCCCCCTGCAGCACTTGGTAATGAGTAGTGTTTAATGAGTTGCACATTAATCATCAGGAGAGGAGGTGATAGAGGCTTGTCATGTCCAGAGGCCACAGCTGTAAAATATTTTTCTATCAAGAGAACACAGAGATGTGGGAGAGGAAAGTGTCTTCCTTTACCCCATAGCACATTTGGTAATCTTTGAGCAATAGAGGACTAAAACATTGTTGACAGCTCAGCAACCTGCTCTTTTCTTAGCATTTTGTTTCAGTAAACCAGTTATTTACAGTGTTTGTACAGACAGATTAGTTGTTTTGGTTTTTTCTTTTCCTTGATAATAAATACACAGAATAACACTGCCTCATCAATCTGGCTAAGTCTCCTTATCTTGCTTTCTGCTCCACAATGACCTTTTCATGCTGACTGAATAATGTGTCCCTTACATGATTCGTAACAGATATAGATTGCTTACCTTCCTTTTCTGCTTGATGACATACTGATTAATAGCACCATGAGAACTAGCTCCTTGTGATCAATTAATCATCTGTCATAACTGTTTAGTAGCTAAATAATTATTAATTTTGGGTGCTTGTGATAGTGAAGGTTGACAGTATTAGAAAGGAGAACATGTTCCCTTTGCTTCACTGGGGACCTGAGTCTAGCAACCTCATAGAATTAGATACATGTCAAGGCATTTTATCCTTCTGTACTTTGGATTCTAATAATTCCTTTCAGGGAATATATCAAAGTACTCACTAAATGTCGGTTGCTGAAGGAACTTGATAATGGAAAAGCAATGCCTTTCTTGGGCACATATTGTGGGTTTGAAGGCTGTGCCAGAGAATCCCAGCTCTGTTAATGAATAGTAGGATTCATGAGTAAAATTATTCATCTTCACTCACTATTTAGTGACCTACGTGCAGAGAATTTAGCAGATTTATTATCTCCTGCTAGTTATCAGTGAATGTAGATAAGTATTTGAAAACCTAACTCCTCAGAGGTAACAAAGGTGAAGTTGGTCTTCACAGGGCCCCCTAATTCAACACCGTGTTGGCATATAGGGGATCTCACCTGGGAATGTGGAGGACTCAATGACTCTCCTTTTCCCTCCAGATCTATGGTTTGAGTAGACACTGGAGAGCATGTTAGGGAGTTCATAACAAAGAATAATTCTGTTTTGGCATTATTATAAACTTAAGTGCTCAGAAGACGTTAGTCAAACACTGTATTAATTAAAGGAGAAGCATGGCATGGGAAACAGACTTTTCCACATTTTGCTAACTCTTAAAATCCAGACCTATATAAAAGTGTGCAGTACTATGCAGATATAATAATATGAGAAACAACAACAATACACCTGAAAGTTTAAACCTCGCTAAATTATTTCCGTATGGAGAGGTTTTGCATTTAAAGGTTTCCTTTAGAACTTGAAAAAGCCAGGGCTACTTCTCTGTTCTTCAGATTCATTTTAAAATTATTAAACAAACATAAACACAAGCCCTAAAATTTACCTAATAGGAAAAATCATTATACCATTTATTATTCCCTTCTTATTTGAACACATATCCTAAGTGCAGGGTTTGCAAGCAGAGGCATATAGGGCTTCCAAATAAGCATTGTGGCGGTGCAGATTCTGAAGACGGTATTCTTGGTTTAGACTATTCTTAGTCCTAATGTTATTTCCAAGGACCGATAGTCCTCTGCATGTTATATATAGTAACATTACTGGAGAAAAAAAAACTGTGATGAAATTTGTATATATTTGGTTGGTTTGGCTGTTGATATTGCACTAAATAGTCTTGAGAGTATAGGAGGTAAACAGCCTTGTTTGGTTTTGTTTCTTCCAATTAAAGGAAGTGCTAAATACATCTGTAAAACATACACAAAGACACAATAGAAGAGAATTAAAGCAAATATTGTATTATTAATGGATGCTGTCCCTAAATTTGGGATAAAAACAAAGCATTCTTGGGCACATACAGCAACGTTTCCTCGCTTTTCTAAATTATCAAGATTAATATTCAGTGTTGAAATTTCAAATAAGAATTTCGTTATCCTAAAGATAACAAATTCTTTATATCTTCCTGCATTTGTAGAGTTTTTCATATGAAAACTCAGAGGTCTGTGGTGGTATTTTAAATAAAATTGTAATGGCACAGTTGCATGAGCAACGACACCAATAAACAGTCAAATTATGGAGCTCTTTGAATGGCTGATCCAGTTGGGTAGGAATCTAATTACACAAAACAGGTGCAGTGGTTTTCCACTTCCTTGAATGACAACCTTTGGTTCTCAAGACCCTGGAAACGCAGCATTAATGAATGCTGCCAGAAAACAAATCCTTTCTTTTCTGAAAATCTAATAGATTATTATTATTGTTTCAGTACAAAAATATAGCATGACTTCTATTTTATTCCCTTAGTAAATTATGTAAGTGGGAAAATAGTTGCTTTATGAGAGATGAGTAACACTGTTGTTAAAATATCCTCTCAAACGATAGCAGTTTTGTATTTAATGATAACACTTGAATGTAAAAGCAACATGGAAGCCAAATATTTACGTTATGTCGTGTTGCCTCTTGAATAAATGACTGTTCTTAAAGACCAGCTTGAGGATTACAGGTAAGCAGACAACAAGGTTTTCGAAAAATAATTCAACATGATTAATGGTCTTTGACCAAAGAAGTTAATGATATGCTTTCATAGAAGGTTAACTCCCACTAACTCTGGGTCTAACTATCTGAGATTTTATTTTCTGTACATTTTTTTTCTGGTGGCCAGCATTTCTATTACCACATGTTACTACAGAATGGATTCCATTGCAAAATATGAAACTGAAATCAAAATTACATCTTAAATTCCTCTTCATTTTCAGCAATCTCCAGATTCATTAAAATTTAGACCAGATTCTGAATTATATTACATCAACTTCTTCCTTTTTCCTCTGAATTAATTTTTTTCCTTTTCTCGCCGTTGTTTTCACCTACAAATTTACAGCCAGATGTTGGTAGATTAAGCTGAAACTATGCAAATGAATTAGTAAATAAGACTGCATTTGCTGAGACTAGATAAGCTGTCAAAACAAAGTTCTCCTACTGGTCTGCAGAATCTGCAGAAGGAAGAAAAAAAAGGGGGGGGAAGAAATTAAATCTTCTACAGAGAGTTTATATAGACCCTTAAAATAAATGGTGGATTGTAAATCATGCTACCCCTCTTTGTCTTCAGAATTCGCTTCATCTTTATTAAAAGTAAACCAAAGCCAACCTCAAATCCTGAGGATTTTAGGTTTTTTGGACCTTGCAGAGCATTATATTTTTTAGACTTCTGCTTGTAAGCAAGATTTTCAGTTTTCTGTTTCTGATCTGACCTTTAACTTGCGTAACTTGGAGGAATTCATGGGGAGGGAAGGAAGATACTTAGAATAGCGGCAAGATTAATTTAATCTACTCTTCTAGATGCAGAGATATCTTAAATATCACTTACAAACACAGAGTGAATTGTACTCTGAAAATGCTCCCTTTTGACCACTTTATTTCAAACATAAATTTATCTATTAGGTTATTTGACTCCACTTCACTACCATGTCATTCTCTCCCAACACGTGGGATAATAGTTAACTGTTCAGAAGAATTCAGAAGTGTGCTTAATTCCATGAAGCATCTTTAAATGTTTCACTCAAGTAGTTTCAGTGCATGTCCTTTTTTTCTTTGCTAGATAGTATGTAACGGATAAGATCATGATCCCAGATAAATTTCACCTCTTTATATTGTTTTTTCAATTTATATTAATAACTGATTATTGTAACTGATACTGAATGTAATTTGTATTGATTTTTTTCCAGGGCAAATTTTCCTGGGAAATATTTTCAGGTCACCTTTTCTTATCAAACTGCTCTTCAGTGACCTAGTGCTCGTAGTATTTTGAGGTGCTGAAGCAGGGATATAACAAGGTCCACTTAATCTAAAACACAGCAGTTTGATATGAAATTGGTTTATTGTATTTGCCATAATGGACCATCAATCACATGAAAGGGATTTTGAAACTCCTACATTACTTTTGGCAGCTAATTTTTATAAGTAAGTTTGTGGGTAAAACAAACATTCCCATAGCCTAATCTCTATAGACTGTTGAGATTTCACTCCAACATAGAATCATGTTATGTTGTGTGTGCCATTGAGATAAAATTCTTCTAAACTTTCTCAGATAGTTGATGCAGTGGATTATTTGTTTGTTAGTTTATTTATTGTCTCTTAGGATCTTTTCAGACTTACTTGTTTGTACAATTAACCCATCTGTATGACTGCTGATACTTCAACATTATCTTAGTATCTGATGGCAACTATTGTTATTCTTAATATGTGTTTTGGTAGTTAATCCTGTGGCAACAGAGAAACAGCAAATCTTTCTCAAGGTCAGGACTCAGATCACTTTATGCCTGCAGGGTGAGGTTTACAGTGAGAGGTAATACCTTTTAGTAGGCTAATAGATACATAGGGAAGAGACAAACTAGAACTTGGACACACAAATCATTCCTCAGAGAATGGTGATGACTGTCAACGACACCATGTTCCACTTGAAAAAAAAATTCACAATTGTTCAGCAAAATGCATTATGCAGATATGTACATTAAGTTTTCAGTATGGTCAGGGCAGAATTCGCAGAGCTAATTCTCTTGGGAAAGCTTGTTCCCATTGTTATTTACAGAGCTTGAGTTTTCTGCAGATCTTCTTGCCAATAAAAACATTTTCGCCTGAAAGCTAGCATAATGGCAGTAAACAAGGTTGGAAAGTACATTAAAAAAGCAGCTCAAGCTTCTATTTACCCAGCAGTAATAAATGCCCAGGTGGTTTGAATCCCCTTTGCATTGGTAAATCAGTGCAGCAAATGACAAAGGACAGGAGGGGAAAATAAAAGACATTTCTACAGAAGTAAAGGAGTACACAAGACCTAATTGTCTCCCAACAAAAATAAGTGAACATGACCTAATACCTATATTCTCTATTGTTACAGCTTTACAACACTGTCAGACTAATTCCACATTTTACTCTTTCTTGAGTCATATTTTAAGCCTTTCTGGAAGTGCGTCGTAGAAAGCAAGGAGTCCTACTTAAGTTCTTCAGAAATAAAGAGACAACTCAAGACACAAGAACTGTCTTGGGCATCTGTTTGGAACTCAGATGGGTTGTATCCACCTATGTTTAAATCTGCATCCCAAGCCCTTTGGATAGGTTTTGCCCAGCCCTGGAGATTTCAGTGTTTCACAGACTCATAGTCACCTGGTCTTCCAGCACATGCAAAACACCATGTTTTTACAGGACTGAATTTGACACTCTTTTTGCATAAGTTTTGTGACTGATTTTAAAAAATGTGATGGATTATGTTTAAAAAAAAAAAAGAGGCATCACAAAATGTTGTATTATCAGTCAGAAAAGGCATAAAAGTGTAAAATACTATTTCATATCTAAAAATAAAAGGTTATCTTTCTTGGGTTTGGTTTTGGTGCTTTGGGTTTTTTGGGGGTTTTTATGAGACATTATAGTTATATCTCTTAATTCATCTAGAATACCAGGGTTCTGATTTTGTCCAAAGAATTTAAAAGTAAAACAGGTCTTACTGGTTGATAACATAATGACTATGTGTTAAAACCCCCATTCTAATGATCTCATTTGTGCTAGCATTATTGTCTAACACGAATAATCAATATTTTGTATTGTTGATATAATGAGATACTTCTGACAGTCTGGACTATCTGAAGGAAAAGCTACGCAGCATAACTTTCAAACTTTGTTATAAAAATGCAGTGTAATAACAGGGCTATCACCCTCAGTTTGTTTAGCTTGATTATTGCCTCCTCAAGTCAGTCAGCTAGAAGTCAATGCTAACATTTCAGAAATAATGAAAGAACTGGTGACAATATACGGAAGCAAAGCAGGCTCCAGCTGAGTTGTACACAAGAGTCTGACAGGCTGTCAGAACCTGTCAGATTTGTACTTCAAACAAATAGAGAGCATTTATAGATAGCTTTATAAGGAGCTAGTTCATCTCAAAAGGAATAGATGGTATCACAACTGCTCTGAGAGTTCATCACAAATCCATGCATCAAATAGGTGCACAAAAAGTTTTATTGTATCTGAGCTTTCTGGTGCAGTTGATTGAACAGCTCAGTCTAGCTAGGCTTTGGGTTTAGATGAGGGCTAGTTGGCTGCCATCCAGTCTAGGTAAGCATAAATAAGTATGGATATAGATATAGGATATATACATAAAGGATAAATTGGTGGTTGGCGAGGAGGCATTGGGAGAGCAACTGAAGATCTCCATATTCTCAGCTTTAACCGAAAGCCCATGACTACCACTTAGAAAACCAAGGAATCCCCCAAAGGCCATGGGCATCAATAGAAAATTTTCATTGTCTATTTTATGGATGTAAGCAGACTACAAATTTGCAATCTTTCTGTTAGTATTTTATTTTATCAAAAAAACCTTTTCAATAAAAAGTCTAAAAAGAGAGAAGGAGCATAGGTCAGGGTAGGGAAGGCTCTTGAATATTGCTAGAAGAGATTGTTTTGTTTAGCAAACAAGAGGCAAAATGGAACTATATTTATTGGTAGTTATACCAGTGGGATAAACAGAGAGTGAGATGAGTTATGTGAGATGAAAACCTGATGTAAGAACAAATATAAATAACTATAGGTTGAAAATCAGATAGTCTAAGCATTGGAAGGCCGTGATTTTAGAACAGGCTTTTAATCACAGTATTTGAAGTAAAAATAAAACTAACAAGATTTAAAATTGAGCTCATTTAGCTGATATAGAGCATGGCACAGACTGAAGTGGTGAGGAATAGGACCCTGACTAATTAATTTCTCATCAGACCCCTTTTTCTAAATTATAACATTTTAAAACTAAAAGAGTAGAGGAAATCACTCCCTACCTGTACCTCCCATGATTAAATTGGAGATGTCTCCTACTCATTTAATTACTCTTTTTTTGTTGTTTTTCAGTCCAAAATAGATATACTCTAGGGAAAAGAAGGAGTAGAAAGGAGGAAAGGGAACAGGATAAGAGGATAGATATGCTTGTATCATTAGACCTACTTTGTATGGCAACAGCATGTAGGCTGTAAATCCACAGTACTACTCTACTGTAGGACAGATTATGTGTAGCCTGCACATACAGGTCCTGTATGATTGCTAAACTTTTCTACTGTTAGATTGAAAGCAATGCCAATAGCTTACTTCTGCTTTCTCTATCACTGTCTTAATTCCTTTCCTAGTTACGCCACACTGCAGCAGGGTGAGGTTGTTATTGTGCATACCCTCTTGCTCGTGAAGGATATATGCAAATAACTAGGAAAGGCTGTTATCAGTTGCTTTGAGATAAGCTTTTTTTTTGGCACAATGATAAGATTAAAAAGAGTATGGATACAACACATGGCTATGAAACAACCTGACCCTTCACTGGCAGCTGCAATTGCTACTCCTGAACAAATGAGGCATAGTAACTTTTACTCACTATAATAACCAGGAAGCTAAAAGCCCCCCAAACAGCTACAACAATGAAGAGGAAGGAAACTGCAGCCCGTGAACTTTGGTTATTGTCCTGGCTTAAAGGCTTGACTTGCCGTGATCACACTGGATTCAATTAATTCATTCAGGAGATCACACACTTTTTGGGTATGAAACATGGTGGTTTCATCTTACATGTATAGGTATGAAATATGTTAGTCTTAAAACAAACAGAAAATAGAAAATATATCCAATAATATTTTATGGACCAGGTGAATATGTGATGTTACTGAAAGGGCTTTAGTTGATGTTGATTACTAAGGAGGAAAATATACATTTTTGTTCTTCCCTTTCCTTGTCTTCCATTCTCTTCCCTTCATAATATAATTTCAAGAAACATTTTCATTTTAAATTCTGCCTCACTTTTGAAACTTACAGAAACATTTACAGAAGTTACTATTTACTAGGGAGGATGAAGTGGTAGAATAAAATAGGGTTGATGAAAATTATTGGGGTTACTGGCAGGTAGATTTCACATCCTGAATAAGATCCGTTTGGGTATTTACATGTGAGGTAGGTTTCAACGCTCCTTTTGCAATGAATAGAGATCAAAAATATATTCCATATTCAGTTAATCAGACACCATCAATTTGGGGTGAACAGAATTACTTTCCAAGGTTCATTTAATTTATTGGCTAAATCCTTCTATGTTATTACCTAAACATACATGTTTAACCTGAACCTGAATCCCAGCCAAAGTTTCTTCTGGAAAAGTGTTTGTCCATAATGAATCCAAATTCATGGACTTTAACAGAAGTCAGGAGACCATCACATGATTTTATCACATAATACTTCTTTTCCTCCTCAGACTGCCCTTCAAGAAAGTTGAGCTCTCTGGGGGAAGTGAAGTGTAACTCCAGCTGGGTGGAAAAGAGGCAGTGGATCAGCAAACACTAAATGAAAATGGATAAGGAAAGAATATCAGAACCTAAAAGAGATCTGGATGGAAGAAAATTTTGAAACTGTTGAACTGAAACCTAAGGACTTCCCTGATATAATTATCTTAGGATCAAGGAGGTTTTCCCAGAACTCCCATTTGGTGTGCTCTAGGATGATCCTGCTTGAGCAGGGAAGCTGGACCAAATGACCCATTGTGGTCCCTTACAACTTGACCCATTCTGTGATTCTGTGGAACACTTTCCTGGAAAGTGAAGTGGATGGATTAAATCCGGTGTTTCCTCTGGCTGCATCAACAGACCATTCCCCCCACAATGGCTAACCCAATGAAAGTTCTTCCTTCACTGGTTATGTTGAGAGTATTCCCAACAGTTTCAAATTATGTACTGTGTACTACTTACTTCCCTGTAATCAAACAATTTAACTCCTTGATTTCCTCTTGGGTCATTGTCCACACTGCCTTATTTCAGCTGCAGTCTCCCTTGTAGAGTGAACTGACTGGTCCTTTCTGGGGTAACACCTGGATGAGATCCTAGAAATACTTTCCCCAAAGACCACCCTTAACAGACAATATGAGACCAGATCCTATCCAGACTCAGCCATCCTGAAACAATGTGAGCGGGTTTTATGTTCCTAACCATCCTTACACAGCTTTATATCATGCAAGATATATCCTTGGCATCATGCTTGGCAAGAGCTTTGCAGACTGAATATGACATTTCTGCTTTATAAGAGTGGAGTGCTTCTTTTCACCCATGGCATGAGTGGAAAGAAGAAGTATAATTTTTAATTACAGCAGCAGGTACTGAGCCTCCAAAGGAATTTTTTTCATTGTTGTCTAGTAATGAACGCTCTGCAGCAAAATCTTAGTCTAGGACCTTGACATGACCCATGACGAACAATGAGGTGTGTGATTTTTTTGACTAACCTTAGGGCTGAGTTGCATGGCTTTTAATTGGGTCAAGCCAGAATTATAATAGACTTCAAAGTCTTTTCTTTTTTGTTCTTATTGCCATGATAGTGGCTCAGTTTGATAACACAGTTTCAGAGCATTATAATGTAAGTAGCTTTCATATTGAATTAGTGAAATATAACAACAGGATAAGAAAACTAATGCATGCTAGACATCTCTTACAATAAGCTTCTGCATCTTTTCACGACAAAATGACATCTGTGACCTTTCTCTTCCCCTTCCAGTACAATCAGTCAGTATGGAAAGCTCTGCTCTGTGGTTAAAAATAGATCACTCCGCCTATTAAATATTGTTCAGCAGAACATGCTTGTCTGCCCTGAAGCCAAAGAAAGGAGGTAACAGTATAGAATTAGATAGGCAAATATATTTTTGTGTTCATATTTTCTGCATCAGCTTGATAAAAATCTGTGACAAGGACAGGAAAATAATTAACAGTGGTACTCATGTACCCCAAGTATCTTCCTCCTTGTCTGGAGAAACAAAATTCAATGTACTCTGAACGTGCAGGTATTGAAGCTTAGAGATAGAGTTGACTTGAAAATTAACCCATTCGGGGAAGAGTCAAATCTCCTTCCTTTGCATGATGCAGAAGCTACCTCAAAATGCATTTGATTTTCTCACTTGCCTCTGAGTACATACACATTTATTTTACAAATGCTATGATATTTTAGTTAATTAATGTTATTTTATAACTATACCTGCACATTTCTTCATCCTCCGTAACTCTCAACTGAACTCTTTGTAGTTATGAAAGTTTTTCAACTGCAGATGAGAAAATTTCTCAAGGAGGGGCACCTCTTTAGGTGCTGACAATATTACTTTATTGCTTATTTTATTAATTAGTTACTAAAATAATAATCTATTACAGTACGTGATTAATACTTTTGATCACTAGCCATCTTTCAAGGATTTGTCTACGTGTTTAATTTCTGATTCATAGTGATACCAGCTTCGTATGGCATATAGTTTGGCTAAGACTATTGACAGACTGTTGGCTACAGTGATTTGTCACAGCTTCAGCAGTTTGCGTAGAGTTTTTTGTGCAGAATATAAGTGACACTAATTGAACATGTATGATATGCTCACAAGGGCAAAAAGAATGGTTTTTTACAAATAAAACTATGGCTTTGTTGGTAACAGTCACACAACACTGAAGAATGTCTTAATCTCTAAAGTTAATGGCAAAAATACCATTTCTCCAATTTTTGAACTTTTGTCAAATTGTTTTTCTGTGTTGAACATGGTAAGTAATAAATGACCTTATTATGAATATTAGTCACATTGTACAAAAAAATGGAAAATAAACAGTATCAAATGAAGGTGCAAGCCACATGACAAGTATAGCAATAAAAAAATATAAAAAAAAGTTATCTGGTATGCACCATGAAAAACAAGGAATCTGATACTTTTGTAGGTGGGTTTTGACTCATAAAGAAATGAACACTTTTGCACTTCACCCACCACCACCTGCTATTCTGTTCCTTCACCTTTAAAGGCTTGTGCCCAGTGCTGCCGCACAGCTGTGGGTGCTGATGGCATAACCCCAGCACACTGTGCTTTGGCTTCATTTTCCAAACGAACCAAGCAGGGGCAGCAACACTGCATTGGTTTGATGTGTCTGAGCACATCTAGAAAATATTAACCTGAGAGTAGATGCTTTCTGTCTTGGCAGAATCTGACTCTATCCTGAGGACTCCATTCAAAAGTAGAGTAGTGCTATGGTCCCCTTTTTACAGACAGAAAAATAAATCAGGAAAAAGATTTTGAGGTTTTTCTACTGCCAATATATCACTGGAGGGTAATTTACATATAGATAACCACAAAAAATACAAGTAACCGTCAAAAAGAATTGTACACAGCCCACTGAAACATGAGAGTGTGTGACAAAGGCAGCTAAAATTCCGTGCCTTATCCACATAGTCATTTTTTTCTCCTTGAGAAATATTGGCCTCATTTTCAGATGATAGGCAAAACCACTAAACCCCTGGCACCAATTTTATGGTGGGCAGAGCTGCAAACCTTAAATCACGTGAATGATACTGACAGCACATGTTTAATACTTGGAGGGCAGGCTTTTTCCACACAGGTATTATTTACATTTGGCCCTCAAAGTTTGGGAATGCAGGAATTAACTCGGGGAATAATACACAAGTACATTGTGTATTGCCTTGATCCCCAAATCTCGTAACGAACTATGACAGTTTGCCTGTGATGCTGCTGAGAGAGCCTGAATTTTTGAAGACATAACCCAACTGTCATGTATTTCTCTTGCTCTGTTTATACTGAACTAAAATCAGGCAAAATACAGATCAGAAATGGGTTTTACAATAAACCCTTAACAACAGAGAGACTTCTTTGATTTTCCTCCTTGGAGAACCCGGCAAAGAACAGTATTTGGACATAATACACTTATTTAAGTAGCTTCTGAAGCTAAGCAGTAGTTTTATCTTGTGAATCTGTTGTACTGGGAGAGCAGCCATAATTTAATGGATTAAATTTGAATTTAAGAGATTGCAAGCTCCAGTCTGCTGAGTGAATCAGCCCCTTGACAATAATGTGAGTTTGTGCTGGAGGCTGAAGCCTCTGAACCTCAGTGACCTGTCTTATCTGTACAGCATGGAAAGCAAAGCTGTTACCTAAAAGCGCAACAGGTGTATGAGGCAATAGGAAATCTAAATCATTAATCAAACTGGGCTTGGTCAGAGATTTTCCATATCATATCTTTCTTTCCCCTCCTGTATTTGAATATATGATAGTTGAATTTAATGAAGCGGAATAAAAAACCAAAACCAAAACCACCAAACTTCTTGTAGAACACAGATTTTTGTTTTAAAGATCCTTGGGAGTTTGGCTCTTTTTTTTTTACCTGATAGATAAATAAGAGTTCAGGACTCCCATGCAGAGCTGCTACTTAGGTATCTTTCTCTCTGGTTTATTTTATTTAATTTTTTTTTCACAGTGGTCAACCTTTCAATTAGCATCCCTACTTTACCACTTAGTCTTTAGGCCACTCCGTTGCTACTCTAAGTTTTCAAAGAACCTTCTGCTTCCCAAAATTCTCTCTTGCATTATACATTCACACATAGCTTTGTTCAGAGACTTTGCTCATAGATCACTTTAGCAGCTATAATTAAGAGCAATTACACAATATCAACGATATGGAAGATTCTCATTTACCCTACAGTAATAAGCCTGATCAGATTTTATGTATCCCTAGTACAGCACTTTCCTTCCAGGCTCTGCTAAACACCACCATTTCTTTGCAGGCTCACGGAAAATTTTACCCAGAGTTTGCTGACATAAAGTCTAATGTCTTGACTAAAGTCTCAACTTGTCTTTGAGTAATTATAACAAGTAACTTTTGAGAAGTAACTGATATAATCCAGCTGGGTTTTTTTCAGAATTACTAGAGAGATTGGACGCCGAAAAAAAAAAAAAAGGAATGCAGACAGAAAGAAAGAAGATTGTTGTGTCCTTTAATCTCCCACAAATCTATTGGTATCACAGTCACTTTCTTACCCTATATGACCCTATTAGTGCAAAACTGCCCATACCTCCACTGGCTCAAAAAGAACAAAAAAAGCTACACCAAAGTACAAAAGAAATGGATGTTTCTTGCCAGGAAAGAAATTACCTGTGTGCATTACTAATCTTGTGACTCTGTAGCATCCTACTGTGCATGTTGACTTTGACTCTGGAGAACAAGAACTTGTTTCTCAGAGACTAAGCGCTAGAATGGCGAGTGGAGTTTCCATCAGTGTATGTGTCTATACAGACAAATTAGTCTGTTCCTCTGCGTATCACTTGGAGCAGAATTTCACTGAAGAACACCTGTATCAAAAGTAAAACCTCATGTTGAGTTATAGCTTAGTTTAAAAGAGCTCAGATAGTAGTTAATCCATCACAACTTAATGCTCTTTGCTCCAGGGGGTGTGTTATTCTTGCAGATAAAATGAGGACCTTGTTCCTAGTCTAGTTTTGTTTTTCTGCACCTCCCAGGCACTGCATCTTATTGCACTTCTCTTTGCCAGTGTAAAGAGCCTTTTCATATCAGAGAAGTTTTCCCTGTACAGGACATATTGACATTCTTTTTGATAAGATTCTTGGCTTGAGTTACTTCACCCTTTCAGTCTCCTATGGAAATGTTCTAGTGAAATGTTCCTGAAGTTTAGTTAGTCAACTGCAGTTTTGAACCTTTCCTCTCCCTGGTCCTTCCACCCCAAAATAATTCCACAAAAACTGGACATCTTCAGAACATAACAGAAGTCATCAGAAAACCATGGGGAACAGGAATTTGCCACCATCATTCCATTTGTTTACTCATTCTTGTCTCTGTTTTCTTGTCTTTGGATATCCAAAATTTCTCAGATGGAAAAGAGCTGATTGAAGGGAAACATCACAGGCTTTTCATATTTTTGTTTTAAAATTTGAATATTCTTGTGCATGTTTCTTTCAAAAATTTGGCATATGAAAATATACAGCACATTCAGCCTGAGATATAGAGCTGCTATATAGTATAGGGTTTATGTAGATAATATAAAGCTTATTCATGCTTTTTTTTTAAGCTGTCTGATGTATGTAGAAAATACTCAAGTTTTTCACTCAAGGCTCTTTGGGGACTTTGCTGAAAGGCAAGAAAATCAATCGTTTATATAGCAACATCACTTAATTTCAGGCATGGGCTGAAGCACACATTTATCAATAAATCAGCTTCTATGAAATGCAGACAAACAAAACAAAAATAGCAAATAAAATATTCTGCATTTATACAGCAAATCCTGTGTACTATTTCAAACAAATTTAGAGTGGTGAATAAAACCCTTTTTATTACTGCAAGACAATGAAGCACAGAGATGATTAATGTATCATCAGAAGCCCCACAGATAAAAGAACTAAACTGAGATGCACATAAGGTGTGAGTGCCTCTTGCCCTACCTTTTTCACAGAAGCTACTAAACTTTGTAAGGACCAGGGATAGCTTAATTTCTTTTGAATGCAGTCTGGAAAGAAGTTATTCCATAGAAACCTTTGTTGAATAATGTATTGGGATGAAGATTGTTCAATCAGCTCTATGAATGTACAATGCTTGAAACTGTATGTGAATATACTTTGTAAGAAGCTCAAGTGCTAGAAATAGTTCATGGGCTCTTCACAGCAAGAAATCACTTATCAAGCAACATGACAGCAAGGTATATGATCACAACATCAGTTCAATGCAAAAAGTGATTTTCTGAAGAAATCATGACAGTTGGCTTATAGATAACTGTACTGCTTTTGCTGTCAACTTTTAAATAATAAGCTATAATACCAAAAAACCATATCCAAAGCTCTTGTAGGAAAAAGTGTTTTGAGTGAGCTATTTGATTCCTATTATTTCCATACAACATTTAACAATTTAACTCTTGAAAACTCAAGATCTTTTAACCTAACTAAAATATAGAATCATATTTATCTAATGCTTCAGAAATAAGTGAGGAAACTATACTGAATATTCACAAATCTTGAATTTTTTGTACTTTGTGTCAATGACCTTTTCCTGAAAGTATTGGTGTATAAGAACATGGTCAATACCAGGGGCTTCCCTACTTTTGTGTTTGCACTAATTTGTATCATGTTCTTCTTAGAATTTACCCCTTAACAAGAGGAAGGAATTTTCTGTGTTATAATGAATTAGAGGAAGATATGCAACATAGAATCAGTGTTTTGTTTTAAATTTGTTATAAACTGAGTATAGTGTATTCAAAGAAGAAACAATGATTCCCAAAGACAGTGCAGGTAATCTTGGTGATTTAGTCGACTAAACTGAATAACAGCAGTGGGATGTCAAATAAAAAAACCTAGGAACATAGAAGGAATATTTACGTGCATATGTATCCTGGAGTTGCCAGAGTTAGATTTCTCTCTCCTCCTGATAAGATTGAGAACAGAGATAATTAACTGATTACATTAAAATGGAATGATAAAAGGGAAGTACATCCCAATGGTGTCCGGCAGAATGATATGGAGAGTTGAGAAACCTCAGCGTCTATCACCCTGAAGTCTGTGAGATGATTCATCACTGAAGTACAAAAGTAAAAGCTAAAATAAGCCAAAGTATAGAGAGAAGAAAAAACAGAAGAGACCACCAGTGCTCTGAGGGGTGATCTGAGAATCATCCAAAACTTCTCAGTTTTGCTCAGCACAGCAGTTTGGAGCTAGAGATGTTCATACAGGTGAAGATGTTCACAGAGAAGGTTAACCAAAGACTCTTAAGCATCTTGTCCCTTAACTTGGTAACGCATGTAGGCTTTTTTCTACAGTTAGCAGGAAAAACAAGGCATTTCCGAGAGCTTCCAGAGGGCCAGCCTGAGATTTTAACCTTCCTCACTGACTTTGCAAAGCAAGTCAAGTCACCTACATGCTGATGAAATGCAGCAGGCCAAGGGACTGGGAAGCAGAAATAGTTCGGGTTGACACATCACATACATGTATTGAAGCTTCTCCTTCACAGTCTCTTGGCCTACTGCCTAAATACATTATGAGCTTTTATGCAGGTGTCCACTCAGTTTCAAACTGAATAAAATGTCTGAGTTGTCAGTCATTTTCAAAAAGCTGAACTCTCTTTTGGTGTAATATGCATTGGAGCTGGCTTTTGAAATAACCACAGACTGGTTGTAGTAAGTGCCAGGGGACAGGGGACCTAGAATTCTAACTCTTCACATCTTACACACTCTTCACATTGGAGCCAAGAGATACTATATCTCAGCATAATCTCTTCCAGGGGATATTTTGGGGAAAATTTCTCTCTATTCTTGCTTGAGCAGAGCCATCACACAAGAAAAATGCACAAGTTCACACAGTTGTAAAAAACAATGAAAAAGGAGACTGGTTGCAGCTGTGGTCCAAATATGACTTAAGAATGATGAAGAAGTTTTTATATTTTGTCTTTTCTCCTCCTCTACTGAATTTAGCTGAGACATAGATAGTATTTATTCAGCAGGGACTGACATATTTCTCTACTTGTGTTATAACATTACTTCAGATTCCTAGAGAAAGCCATGGGTACCTCAAGCAGGAGGAACATTATTTCTGTGACCATTGGCACTCAAATTATACCTACATGTTATTTTAGGGGTCTGAACCTCTGTTGGTTGAACACCTGCATAAAAGTTCATCATGTACTACTTATCATGTATCAACTGAGGTCAACAAATACTTATTCATAGTTCCTGTTACACGTCTTTTTTGGAGGGGATTGAGAAGTTCCTCGAAAAAGAAAGCGGATTTCCTTTTGTTCTGATGGTGAGAATTAATTACAATATACAGACTTCTGTTGTCTTCTTCAAAAGAGTGAGCAAATCTATAAATACCTACCTTCTTTCTGATGTTTCTCAGGATGCAACTATTTCAAATAATTTTAGTCTTAAACATACAATTTATACATGCAGTGTTTGAATGCAGTGTTTTCCACTTTGCTGTTTGCATAAGTGCAACTACATTCTATTTCCTCTCTTTGCTTCTTGTCTTAATCCTAAGCAATGAAAATATTTGGATGGTCATCTCTACTCTGGAAGGGAAACAAACAGTGTAAACATAGAAACGAACAAGAATGTTTGAGGGACCGATGGGTGAGGATTAAAACGAAACAAAGGAAGGAAAAAGTAAAGACTTTAAGAATGATCTTAAAGGAGGCAGGGAAAATGAGCAAGAAAATAGAATGCAGTCTGTAAAAGAAAAAGTGATCCACACTGGGGTGAGACAAAGCAAATGACAGGGAAAGGACAACAAAGCAGAACTGACTGAAGTGGGATTTGAAAGGGAAGCTTCACATATCTCAAGGTCTCAGCATGTGGAGTTTTGTTTGTTGTTTTTGTGGGGTTTTTTAAACGCCTTCACAGGGAAAGGGAGAAATTTTGTTTGCAATGCTATCACAAAAGAAAAAGTATAAATCTGCCAAAACCAATAAGATGCCTTGCAATACGTGTTTATTAGAATAAAGTAAATATATGAATGAACCCAGCTTGATTTCATTATTATATATTTGCAGTAGCAGCAACAACAGCAGCAAAACTGGCTGATATTTTTAACGGAAGTGGCAAGAAATATGAGTGGTAAATGAAGAACTAATTTCTTTTTCTAAAAAGAAACACTCCAAAGACTGAAAAACTAAAAGCTATAAAACTAAAAAAAACTACAATTCAAATATGACACCGGGGGAAGGGGTGGAAGAAGATAGAGAATAGAGTATAATTGCCTACCAACCACTTTTGAAGTGTATGACTTATATCATCCATCTTAATTTCATCACAATATCACACCTGAGTGCCTAAAGGCCAGAAAGGGTTTAATTTCACCTCTTCCCCCCAACAGGCAATTAAGAGATGATGACATCAAGTCATTATTCCTGTTTAGCAGTTCATCTCTGCCTTTCCTGTGGCAGCAAAAGAATTGTTTTGCAATGGAGCATTCGGTGCATGGATCCCAGTTCAGCAATATCAGCTTTGGAAGGTTGCATCGTTGCCCCAGTTTGTTTGCCTGTACTGTGAAAAGTGACCAGCCAAAGCAAATCTCATGGATCTGTGAAACTTCTCCTTGTTTTCCTCTCTTCTCAGAAGTCCAATTAAATCACACTGTAGCCACCACTTGTACTACTGTTCTGTTTTTTGGTAAAATACCCCTATTCTTTCACACACAGATAGGCTGAATACCAGAGAGGGGATATGGCCTCTCAAGGTGGAGACCAGCAAAGTTTTAGGAATGACAAACCCTCTGACCACTGAAAAGCTTATAAGTGAGGAACTCTGGTTTTAAGAGTATCCATGCTCTTCTCTGATGTAATTGATATTAATTATGATTACTTTGGCCAATGTAAAGTTCTTTTGAGTCATGGCAAAAACATAGGTATTGGGAAGGAGAGATGGATAAAGATGAAAATAATAAAGCCTAAAAGTGATATTAACATGCACTTAATTTATTTTTTTTAATGTTTACGAGTAGTCAAAACCATGTTCACATTAATTTAGAAAAAAATCCTATTCCTTCTTTGTTTTTGTTTTTTATTTTTAATAAACCTTAAGACTCATGTCTCTTTGAAGAGTTTGTCTGAGAGATTTATAAGGAACATTATTTATACACCTAACTAAGCTCCAATGACTTCCTGCACAGATGTTCTCAAACCAGGAACAAACAGGATAAGAAACATTGAGGGGAAGAGGGATTAGCTTTCAGAAGCATTTTGTAACATTGGAGAAACTGTCCTTGTGATATTAATGAAATGAAGGTTGAGTATTACGATAAGGAAGACAATAAATAAACAGAGATAAAAGTAATCCCAAGTTATAATCCTATTATAAACTCTTACAGAAGGTAAAACTTTTCCAGACCTAGCAGAAAGGTGGGAAGTCATATTTCAAGAAAAGACAGGTATCGTGTGGTATCTTCATTGACACTTCTTTCACTTTTGAAATTACCCAAAATTAATCAGAATAAATTAGCACCATTGTGCTGTCGGATGCAAAGAAGGTGAAAAGCTTCCTGATTACTGCTAGAAAACCAGCAACAGTGAAAATTGGAGTCTTAGTGGCATTTATAAGAACATCTGTTCCGGGATCTGTGGAGCTGGCAGTGCTGACTTGTGTACCTTGCAGAGAGGTGATTACATCATGGAGAACAGCAAACTATCAGAAAGAGCAAGGAAGATTCCATGGCTAGCAGAGGAGAGTTGTTATGTGAGAGATATCAGAGTTCATATCCACCACCTCACTACTGATTTGGTTGGATAGAGCCTCCAATTAATGCAGGCAAAAGGAAAGACATGACAAAGCAGACCAGCAGTTGAGACTCAGAATGTCTGTGGTAGTTCTTTCTGATTCACATGCTTAAAGACTGATAGTGAGAAATTTGCCAGCTTCATGAATGTGCTACTGAGATTGCAATCAAAAATCCCTTAATTTCTGCACAACAAAATACTACTTTTCCTGGAAAGAGAATTGTGATGAATTCTGACCTAGAAAAAGCAAGCACAATGGCACTAAAAAAAAACCAAAAAAAGTTGGAGAAGACAAGGTTTGGTTTTCATGTAGTCAGTATGAACAACTGCACTAATCACCATTTTTCTTCATACTAACAATAATTTTTTGTGCTGCCACAGTTTTTGGCTTTATACAAACTGCAGATAGTGTTTTCCCATTCATGTTGTCCCTGTTTCATGTCACTTGAGAAGTTCCAGGGGAAATGTACTGGGGAACTCAGTCTTATTTTCAATCATCATATAAACACTTCTTAGACAATGAAATCTCAGCAAAGTTATTATTATGATTTTTTGGGGCACAAATTGTAATTGCCAAAACATTCATCAGGTTTATTTATCTGCTTTCTGGAATAAACTAGGTATACAAACAAGCCTGCTGTAAATTGGTGCATGATGCTTTTTTGTAAAATAATAATGAGAAAGCTTTTTAAAAATGTACCTGAAAGAGAAGACTAGATCTGAAGAGAATACAGAAAATTATTTTGGGGTGGGATAGGATGAAATCCAAAGATCAGGGAAAGATCAGAAAACAAATAGGAATCTGTATATACTGCGGAAGAAGACATGAAAATAAATTGAAGCTTGAGGGAAGGATGGAATGGAAAAGGATAAAACTAATAATTTATTTACCAATCCAGTCATTTAAAATTCTAATTTATGTACCCATCTATCTCACTCTATGCTGTGTGTAACAAAACTTTCATCAATACAATATAAAGACATCAAGTCCTTGAGCTTTGTCCTCCCGCTCCCCTGGAAGAACTGGAGGATATTTTATTAATGATTGCTCCTGCCTCAGATCCCCCTCTTCTGAAGGTGAGGAGGCAGTGAAAAAGCTGAGCAAGGGCCATTATTATCATCCTTGGCTCTGATCCCTTTACTTCAAACTATCTCTAGAAATGGGTTTGAAAATACCTGAAGAGAAATGAGCTCACTGGGGAAATTATCAGCTTCGAAAAACCAAATACCATTACCAACCACCCCCCAATAAAAAAGTCTCAAACAAACTCATTTCTTTCAAGACACTTTCTTTTCATGATGTTGCCAGCTGGAAGAGCTTTCTCTGTGTAACTGTTCTAACCTTAGTCCATGTTGGCACGGCATGAACTGCAGAGCAGTGCAGAGTGCTGCTGCGACATGAGCATGATGATTCCCGTCTGCTTCCCTTGAAGGACTTTTGGGTCTCTCTTGGTGCAGCACCACAGCACCGGACATTATGGAAGCCTTAGTTTTACTGTACATTGTGCTGTGCCTCCAAATGCTGTGTTTATGGATTTAATGACCCTTAAATCTTGCTCTGCAGTCTGACCCCACTGCTTGCACGTGCTAATAATCATTTCACTTCATATTACACAGACATCCTTTTATGTTTCCTATTAACATATATTTCATTCTCAAAAGCATTTCAAGATATTGATTGGAACCATTTTATTCACTCTTTATCTAATATTGTTAAACAGTGATTTTCAAGGAATTTTATAAACTTATCACTCTGATGCTTCAAAAACTGAGGCCAGTACACTCCAATAATAAGTGCATCACTCCGCTCATTAGTTTTATAGATGGGACTGAAACTCTCTTCACTGTAATTTATAATCTGACATAATCTAAATTCCTGCAGAGAAGATATACAGCATAAAAATACTTGAGTTGAGCTGAGAACTTTAGAATAGATTTATCAAACACATTATTAGATAAAACACAACAGGACTTGTTGAACATATTTCATCAACCTCATGTGAAACTCCATAGTAACATAAAATATTAAAAGAGAACAGCCTTAGAAACAACTCACAACTGCTCAAAGCAATAGCAAATCATAACAAAAAAGGCCAAAATAGTAAATCAACAAAATAGCAAATCAAAACAAAAATTTATGATCAGAATGGTCAACTCAACAAGAGGGAGATTTTATACAGGTAAATCTATGTACACACATCAGTTTACATTGTAATCACCACTTTGGTAATCCACTTTCAAGAAAACCAAACCAAAAGGCATAAAATATATTTCAAACAAAAGTATCCATTTTTAAATAGGCATTTAACCACTACATTGTTACAGGCATACTGGAATCCTAACATAAACAAACCTGATTCAGAATGCAACTTGATTATTTTAATTGGCTGTATGTAAGATTCCAAATCTTAATTTTCCCTCAGGTTATCATTCAGCTAGGTTTTCCTGTTTAAAAGCATATTCTGTTTCCATGTAACTCTAGCTATGACTTGTACAAATTTTTAAACAATTTTTAACCTTCTCGGGTGAAAAATCCTTTAGTTGAGAGCTGATACTTGGGAGCTCTGTTTTAGCCCCATTTTCTTTGATTCAAGCATGTCATATAACTGTCAGTCTTAAACTGATGATATGAAATCACAAAGAAAACTGAACTTGATTTATTATTAAAGTACATTGTTTTCATTCAGTGCATTTTTATTCTCACTCTATATTAAGTAAGATGGAAGGAGCTAGAGCAGTGCACAAGTAAGACAAAAACACCCTTTATTTCAGATGCTCTGAAATGTTAAGGAGGACTAGTCACAGAAATCTCTGGAAGATGAAAGTTACCGATTAACAAAAAAGACAGTGAAACAATATATATGAGTCTTGATTTCAGATCTCTTACTGGAGAGTGTTTCCCTCAAGGTTGGTGCTTGGAGACATATCCTCCAAATGGCACTTAAAATGCAGGCAAAGGTTCCTAAATGCCAATTTCAGTTTTGAATTGACTACGATCAGGATAATTGAGTGCACAGAAGGATACGCCCCAGCTACAACTAAAGATATTGCAACTTTCACAACATCTTTACTGTGAGATGTCGACAGTATCAACAGAATTTGAGCTACAAAACTGGAAAGATATAAGATTAAGAAAGAAATAATGGATTTAATGGCAGTTAGGTGAACATCTATCATAGCATCCCTAAAAGTATCTGCATAACTTTGCATCGTCTTTCTGTGTTTCCACAGAGAAGTAATTAACAGAGCTGAGGTTACCACAGAGAGCACTAGAGGAAAAAAACAACCCACAAAGTAAAGAAGCAGCAGGTAGAGATACGAACTATCCCAGTCCGTGATGTGAGCTGTGCTATTTTCTCTGCAGTTCCCTGTTGAGCTGCAGAGGTAAATGCTGGGTGTAATCCATAGTAAAGGAAGAGAAGTCATAGAAGAGATCACCAGTGATCCGAGAAGAAGCCACGGGACCATTCCAGCTATTCTGCGCTTGATTTGCAGCAGCAGCCACTGGGTGACATTGATTATTTTTGCACAGTACAGTACATAGAGCCAGGTGCTGAACCACAAGCTGGCATGGTTTACAAACATCCGCACAGCACCAAAGCCTTTGTACACCGAAGCCAACTTAAACACATCTGCGAAGTAGAGACTGTGGATGTGCATCAGGACTGTCACCTGCAAGGTAAACCTCGATGTGCTCAGAAAGATCAGGATCATATCAGCAGAAGAAATCTTTTTGCTTTTGATCCAGTTAATGATATTAACAGTTGTAATAAATCCATTTCCAATAAATCCAACAACAACTTCAATAGCTACAATGCTTATTGAAATGATAAGAATTGGTGGCAACATCTTGCTGGTTTGGTCACCTCTGCCTGATTAGGCTGTGTAGCTGTGTGAGAAGTTGAGCAGTTCTGTTGGTATCTGACTAGTTGCAGCTTCTGCTCACTCACCTTATATCTAAGAACAAAAATACGTCTGGAAATGATAGCGGATCTGGAAATGATAGTGGGAAATTATTTATGTTCTTCCTGACTGTGCAAATCAGAAAAAGATTTAATAATTAACTCTAACCTTTTACATGCATAAGATTTGCCTATGTTTTTCCTTAGGGATGTGAGATAGCCAGCTGTATTAACCTCCCCATCTTGTGTCCAATTGTTTATATTCTTGTCTAGAGTGACAGAAAGCTGTGTGGCTCTCTGGTTACAACAGTACCCGACAATGTGGAAGGGGATGCAACATGAAACCCAACAGAGGAAACAGCTTCTGTGTCAGGAGACAAAGAGTTCTTATATAGTAACTAGTATCTTTCATGCTCTGTTGAAGGTCTATAAATTATAACTAGAGCAATTAGTTGCAACCACTTTAACGAAGAGAAAATTATACAGCTTCCAGCCCTATTCTAGAGGAGCACTCCAGACAACAAAGCTGTATTTATCCGAAGATTATTGTTACATTTAGCTGACCACTTCTTATATGTGGTCACGTAAATGGGATCAAAAGATGACAGTCGCGAGTTTTACGATGAGTCTGAGGACAGGCTAGTCAAGTACAACACTCCGTCTAGCAGAACCACCTTAAAAACCCTACCTTCTCCAGCTGTTTCACTGTCTCAGCCTCTATCTCACCTGCATGCCACAGAGTTTATTAGTCTAGATAGTGAATTTAGACCTGTTCTGCTTTACAGAGTGAAAGTCTGTCATCCATCTTCATCCATGGCTTTGGTTTGATGCTGTAATGAGCACAGCAGTCCATAACAGCAGTAAGCCCCACTAATCTGCATCCTGCATTTGTGCTTATTTATAAAGAAATCTGTTTGGCTTTACAGAGCAATGTGTTCTCACGTTCTCAACCCTGGGCCCATGAATCCAACCTATGAATACAGTATTGGCACATTTATATTGTCAAAATATTATTTCTTGAATTAGACAAAAATGAAGTACAAGGAGGACAACAGGCTCAGAAACAGCTGAGATCATTTGACCACTGGAAAAAATCTGGAAGTTTTTTCAGCAGTAAAATGTAAACTGGTCTTTTGGGAAAGTTGACATATATTTCTGGAGTCAATTTGTCAATAGAGTAAAATCTTTCAAAGTAAAAGATAGATCAAGCTTCTGATCTGGATGTGGTAAATACTGTCAATTGGATTTAGTGCTTATCATTACATTCATGCTCCAAGTTTTTGTTGAATTGTTAAGAAGACAAGTAACTTAAATAAGTACATTTATTCATTAACATATTGAAATGAAAAGTTAGATTTAAAATCTTCATAGTTTTTGTTTCTGTCAGTAGTTCATTAATATTTAGCTTAGATTTCATTTTAGGTCCTTTTAATCTCAAAAACTAGGAGCTTTTTTCTCTAAAAAATTGAGGATACCTTTGTCATCACAACAATGCAAACTGTAAAAAAAAAATTTTGAGACATATTTACAAAATATTGCATTTGAGTTTCAGATTTTAAAAAGCCAAAACAAACAAGCAAACAAACAAATTTAAACTAAGAACACATTAGTATATTTACTTTTTTAACATTCTTTACCTGAAGTATTCAAAATAGTGGAAAAGGCACATCTTACTAAGCAAAAAAATCATACAGTGTAACTCAATGACTACTGTGTATTTTAAAGCTATATTCCTAGAGCTTCCTGTATATAGAATGTGCATTACTTAACTATAGTAGTTATTTCAAAAATTTAGTTTTTAAGTTACTCAAGGGAACATGAAAATAACACTATATCTTTTACATACTTATGAAAAAACAGCACTGCAATTATAAAGTCAAAGAATCTAAACTGGAAAATACAGTTTGGAAAACTGCATGACTAAAGCGAATTCTCAGCTATTCCAACAGTTACAAAATTCTGTTCTATTTTCTTATGCACTATCAAAAATGAGAATTTTAAAGAAAACCATGTCTGAGCTTTACCTACGTATTTCATTTTCCTGTAAGTGAGCCCAAAGTGCGAACATTTTACTGAGAGCAAAGTAACATTCCTATGAAGGAATATTCCATCCTTGAGGACTCCCACCAGCGCCTTCAGAAAGTAGCTGCCACTCCACCTATGCACCCTGGTAGTACTTAAGCCTTCATGACTCAGGTAAAGGAAACAGCTGTTCCTCAGTGCTCTGTCAGTGACCTCAGTCTAATGTGCTCTACTCTCAAGAATGGCTTCTAAACTTTCTCTTGTTTCGTCTGTCAGTAGCTCCAGAGCTCCCTCATGAACTGTACTGGTGCTGTGATTTTCAGGGGTTCTCCAGAGGATGAGTTCACTCATGGGTGCTGGTGACACCCTCCTACAAGCACCAAGACACAAAAGGCTAGTTTATGTGTCACAGCAGCCTGGACTTGAGCACACCTGATGCTGGCTCTAGTCTGGAAATTATCATAGTCTTATCTCCTGGTATGCAGATCCTGGACTGCACTTGTTCCCCTTCTTGCTATTTCCCAATCTCAGAGATAGGCTTGCCACATTAATGCTTCTTAGCAGAACTCCTTTAGAACTCTAGAGTTAATAGTCATGATCAGACCAGGTTTAGCTGGCAGAGGAGACACAAAAGACCTTGAATTACATCAGAGTTCCTTGAATTTATCCTCTGAGAAAGCATTTGGGTAAGTTTATAAAAGCAACTAGGATTTCTTAAAAAGAATAATAAGACAATATTAGCATGACACAAATAATAAATGCTAGAGAGAAGTGTCTGAATTTATACAATTTCCCTGGGAACATAAATCTCACTGTACCCAGAGAAGTCAGGTTCAGCTCACAAGATAACACCTTTCCTCCTCTGATTCATGCCTTCCAATTAATAATAGCAATAAATGTGCTTCATACAATCCCTACAATGGTTTTAATTGTTGAAAAGGTAGAGAAATTTTTACAGCAGAATAAACACTTTCCAAATCTTGTAAAACACTGCCTGTTTAGCTCACACAGATATTCACAGTGCACCAATTTGCTGGTATCTGGTTAATCTTTTGGCATTTTACTGTGGGCTAGAAGTGTGTGAATACAATGCTGGAAGGTTTATTTCTGGTATTGTTCACAAAGATGCATGTCTTGGAAATGTAGCTAATGAATCATCTAACTGTGGTCATGGTTTCACAATTTTAGTGAAAAGTAATTGTCTGTGGCTTCATTGAGGATAGAAGAAATTAGAACATGTCCAACAGGACTGGCTTTTTCTTCTCATAAATTTGCTGCTACTATTTTTTAAAGCTAGAGCTTTAGTTTTGGAGTGATAGGACAGATACTCAAACTGCCACCACCCTTCCTTCTCCTCACTCATCTCTTATGCTGCAGTGTATCTTTTGGTGCCATCATCAACACTAATCAAAACACAGATCAAATTTAAAAAATTAAGTCTTTATAGTGTGATAACTCCAGCACATTCGGAAAAAACAAATAAACCAAGAACCAAAATTCAACACGTTAGAGGTGCACAGGCTTCATGGAGATCTTATAGCACCTTTCAGTGTCTAAAGAGGGCTGGAGAGGGACTTTTGACAACGGTATGGAGTGATAGGACAAAGAGGAATGGCTTTAAACTGAAATAGGGTAGATATAGATTAGATATTAGGAAGAAATTCTTTCCTGGGATGGTGGTGAGGAAAAAATTCTTTCCTGTGATAGTGGTGAAGCACTGCCACAGGTTGTCCAGAGAGGCTGGGGACTTCCCATCCCTGGAGGTGCTCAGGGTCAGGCCTGATCTAGTGGAAGGTGTCCCTGCCCATGGAAGAAGGGTTTGGAACTAGGTGATCTTTAAGGTTCCTCCCAACCCAAACCATTCCATGATTCCATGATAACTCATTGATGGAATCCTGCAGTCTCACTCTTGTCTCCTATAAAAAGCAAAAGAATATCCAGCTGCAATCCTGGAATTTTGTTTTGAGATTAAATCCAGAGAGAAAAATCCTAAAGAATTACAACTTTTTACTCACATCCTAATGATATTATGACTTTGTTTTATAAGTGTTGACTGTTTGCTGATGACTAGTGTGTAATTCTACCACAACTGAATTACAGGATTTGCAGAACAGTTCAAGAAACTAAGAATGAAAATTACCTTGATCATAAAGATTCCATTTCCTGATGAAAGGAGACAAGGAGATGATAATAATTTATTATTGTTTGCTCATCCCATGTGATAGGAAAAACAAAGAGAAAAATGTTTTTTGTTGGAGGAAAGACATTGCTTTTCAGACAATCATAGTTAATTGAATTCTAGTGGTGTAAGAGGCTACAAGAGCCTCATGACATTTGTTCACCTCTATATCATGAGCTCCTTAGCAAATAAGCTTTTTACAGCCTGTAGTAAATTGCACACAACATTTATTGTATCGTAAAGTCTATCTCTGTTGGAAACCTCTGAGCACCAGCATAAGACAGTGAAGTACAACTACTCCTAAGATCCTTATAGTTAAATAATTGAATAAAACAAATCATGGTAGAATACTACTTGTAAAAGATGCACAAAGTGGTCTACAAAAAAAAAAAAAAAACTTGCAAAGAAGATTATATAGGAGAACCATCAACATCTGTATTTAACAAAGATGGCCAGAATCAACATTTTTGGTTCTACTTCTGGCTGATTGCATCTGTAACACTTTTAAAACGGTTTATCAAGTGTTCCTTACATGTTTGACAAAGTATAGAAAGCTTGTGAACCTCAATAAAATATCCTGTCTGTGGTAAACAGCAATAAATTATGCTGTTGTTTAACACATTCCTGACTTTATATTGTACAAAGAAGTAATGTTGCAAAATATCTCAAAAATGAGTGTGAAAGGGTGATAATCTATTTTGCCATTAATTTGCAAGTTGTCATGCTGCTGTCGTTATTGTACTGGAGATAACATGCTGTTAATTTCAGTACCGCACAATTTTTTTTTTTTTGGAAAGACTGTCAAAATGGAAACCCCATCAGACTCAACTAATGGAAAGAATCCTCTGAAATTCATGCAAGAGGTCAAGAAGACCAAACCATGCAACACACATGAAAAAGAAGACACAAATTTAATTTTAAAGAAGTAAGAATGCACATGCATACCAAAAGCAAGGAGCAGGCAATAGCAACAAGCTATTGATCATCAGTTGCTCCTTGCCATGAACAAGAGATTAATACAAACCCTTCACTAGTTCAAGACAGCACTTGTAAAGATGAGTTTATGGTTTATACCATACAAAGTGCGAAAAGTTGATAGGCTTTCTCTGATCGTGCTGTTTCCTGCTATTAAGAGAGTCAATATTTCCAAAGGAATTGAGTACTTTACTGAGTACTCAGTACAGTACTACAGATTTATCCACAAGTTAAATAAGATTAAAGAAAGACAGTGAATTTGGTTTACTCTATTAGGAAAATGTTAAAATAGTACATTAAAATTTGAAAAATTATAGATAATTATCAAGCTTGTGTTTGACAATATACTCTTCTTGACTGGTCCAGCTTCTCAATGGATTCAGGAGATTTTCTTTTCTTCTTTCTCCTCCGTCAGGGATGCTTTATCCTAAAGTCTGTCTGGCTTAAACAACTCTTTTTGTTGAAATTTGAATTGTTTCTTGTATGTCCTTAACAAGACGGAAAGGCTAGACAACTGCTTCTGGTTTCTCTTTCCCCAAACCATAGCTGCAAGAATAGAACACTTATTTTCCATGTCCATTACATCTTATGGTTAGTGTACGCCTTTCCACACCACTGAATTTTCCCGCTCACAAAGTTGTCAGGGACTACAGTAAGACCTCATGCGAAGTGATCCTTGCACTAGACTCAGCACTTACAATTTGTGCTTAGCTTCATCTGAAGAATAAATACACATTTCTCACACAGGTGACAGACTTGTATTTTGGAGCATATTTTCTGAGCCAAGTTCGTTTATTCTCTCTTGTGTTAGATTTCAGATATCCTGCCATCACCAGCAGTTATCCATTTCATGACCCCAGTTAGGAATTACCATTCTTAACAGCTGTCACTATTCATGACAGTCTTTTTAGCATACACCTGGTCTTAAGATTGCTTATGGACTTCCAGGACCTTAAGCAAAATCCTTATGATGGATTTGTTGCAAGGTGACCTATTTTACTTCATCACGATCTGTGTAGATAAAGTGCATGAAACAGAACCCATCTCTTTACTTTCAATACGACTCCAGCTCCCTTTCTTCACTATCTATTTATTCCCAAATCACGAAAAAAGCACTAGGAAGTAACAAAAATAACATAATTTAAGAGAAGTTACGTATGTAGTGCTAAAAAATGCCTTCCGTTTCTTACAGTGCAGTGGACTGAAGAAAGGAGACATATTGAAGAATTAAATCACTTTCTAAAATGCAAAAAAGAACCCCAAAAACCCTCATGACAATGCTTTTTAAGATTCAGGTGAAGTAGTTTAATATAAACTGATTTTTATATAATTTTACACTTTAAAAAATGGTCTTTGGCATTCTTTTAGGAATGCATTTGCACTCTTTGTAAGTGATAACTGAAATTCAGAAAATATAAATCTCTGATTCCTGTTGCAATTAACCTACCAGATCAAAGCACTTAGTGAAAAAAAAATTATGTGGTGATATCATTAAAGAGTTTAACATCAGGATGCTGCATAGGTAACCCCAAATAAATATCTTTGTAATTATAAAATGTTGATTGCTTACTTTTGCCAGCTCTATAACTATAAAGTAAATGTGCTTTTTAGTACATGTGAGTATTAAGACCATAAGACCTTTTGCAGACCATCACTATTTCAGCACCTTTAGCAAACAGCCTCGTAATGACTGATGCTGGAATCACTTGTGTTTGTATAACCAATGTGCCATTTTGACAGGCGACTGCAATTCAAATCCCTTTGTCAATACTCTGCACCACCTGTGATGCAAATTTAAATTAATCCTGATTTTCGTTGCTTACTTACCCTGACTCCAGCAGAGAGAAAATGTTATCTGTTCAAAAAAATTCATACTGGAGTACCTCTTCATAGCCAGTATGAAGAAAGCAGAAATCTGTATCCTGACAATAATTTTTTTTTATGCACACCACCTAAGTTACCATTTCTGTACAATGCTGGAGTTGGGTTCACTCAGTTTTTTTAGTTTGGGTTTCCTGACATAAAGAAAATTAAAAAATAAAATCCAGATCAGTCTGTTATTTATTTTGCAGTAAGCAGATGTCACATCGTTGGGAGCATTTGCTTGGGGTAGCACAGTACAATGAAACCCAAAACGACTAATCCAGATGTTATTTCTCAGTGTCCTATCAGCTTTTTAACTTCACATTAATGAAATGTTACTTTGTGTGATTACTACAGCTAGGGGTGAATGATGCATGAAATAGAATGCTGACAAACCCTTGAGAAAGTGCTTAGCACAATGACATGTCTGCTTACTCTATCCAAAGAACACAAATTATGTTCTTCCCAGGTGAGAAGCACTGAGACAAACGACGGTCAGTTCATAGGAATGACTTGGAATATATACAAAATCGCAAAAATCTTGTGCAGTTTTTCCCTATGTTTTAGGTTAAAAGCAAGAAACACAAGATCAATTTATCCAGCTAGGAATTAATTTCTGCATATGGATGTTTCCTGGGACTGTTATAGTCAAGCTTCCACAAAATGAAGTACTAACTAAACTCTTCAGTGAGGGAAAATAGACAACTGTGGAGGATATAACCTGTGGGTGCATAAAAAACTCTTACATGAAGAAGATGAATAGGGTTGATCATTTATTATTGTCCGTTCCAGTACAGGAAATAGCATCTAAGAATAAGTTAAAAGCAAATAAAATAAGGTTTTCACATAACACAGAGAGAAGATGTGGAAGTCCTTGTCAGAAGATGTATCAGTGAGAAAATTCTGCATGGATTCAAAGGATGAATAGACAAGCACATAGGGAAGAAATCAATTGGGTGTTACTTAAGCACATAAAAACCATTTCTGGTTCACATAATTCCTGTAAAAGTTTAATGTCTGGGAGAGTAACAGAAACAAGTAAAATTTATGTTTGCCCAGTTTGTGCAACCTTGCCTTGGCTCTCTGCTGCTATCAAGCTGCACAGGCAGATCTTTGGTCCCAAACAACGTGACTGAAATAATGATGTTAGTGACTTATCCTGCCTCATGATGTCTTTCCACTGTACTTTTTACAAATTACAATAATTCTTTCATGCTTTTGGTTATGTCCAATTAAAAAATATAGCCCCAGTGCCACATCTATAATTACAGATATAATTATAGCTGTGGGGAAGAGAGGACTTCAGAAGGGACACTCATCCTGCAAGAAGACCCAGGTAGGCTGGAAGAGTGGACTAACAAGAATCCTATGAAGTTCAAGTATAAGGTCTTGCACCTGGGAAAATGGGATCCAGGAGTGCAGCAAGGCTGGGATATACCTGAGTAGGGAGCAGCTCTATGGAAAGGGACTGGGGGGGGTTCTGGCAGACATGAGCCAAATGTGAGTGAACTGGATGCTACTGCAGCACAGAAAGCCAACAGGATCCTGGGTTGCATCCAGGAGTGTTTCACCAGCAGACATAAAGGAATCATTACACCACTCTGCTCAGTGCTTGCCAGACCACACCTGGAATTTATTTTTTGTTCACTCTATACAAAAAAAAGTGTGAACAGGCCACAGAGGGTCCAGAGAAGAGCCAAAAAGATGATTGAAGGACTGAGAGTCGCGCCATGTGAGGAAAGGCTGAGAGAACTGCTTTGTTCAGCCTTGAGAAAAGAAGACTTAGGGAAGACCTTGTCACCATGTTCCAGTATTTAAAGGCTGGCTACAAAGAAGATTTCCTTTTACAAGGAGTGTCGTGGAAACAATGAGGGGTACAAGTTGCTCCTGAGGGTATTCTGCTTTACACAAGAAGAACATTTTTCACAGTGAGAAAAACCAGCCACTGGAATAATCTCCCTAGGGAAGTGGTGTATTCCCCAGTGTTGGACACTTCGAAGATTTAGTTGGACAGAGTGCTGAGCCATCTTGTCTAGACTGTGCTTTTACTTTTGCCAAGGAAGATTGGATAATCCTTCACATCCCCTTCCAACTTGGCATTCCATGATTCTACTATGGATTCTATTTGTATTAGTGAATGAAAGTGACCAGGATCCCAGAAAACCATTTAATCCCATTGTGTCAAGGGCTGTAAATGCACAGCAGTAAGAACAATTTTGTCCTGTGTAGCATACAGAGAAAATTAGTTCCAACCACAATTTTATTGGCTTCAGAATGGCCTCCCAAATGAAACAATTTTGTTCATTCAGAAAGATTCACATTGCTGTCTCAACTCATTGCTCTTCATATCCAGCAATAAAGCAGAAGCTCAAATTCTGATTTAGTTGTATGACTAGGACAGTAAAATACAGTGAAATTATTCTTGGTTTACAGTGTAGTAAACAAGAGAATAAAGCTCATTTCAGAAATGGCAATTAGTTATTCACTTCAGTCTCACTTAGTGTTTTTATTACAGAACACCTCATTCTTGTTTTAGATCCTGACTATTATTTCCAAAAATGTTCAAGTATTTTGTATTTAGCTTTACTATGCACATCTGTCTAAATCCATTGCTTTTACCAGGGAAAGAAGGAGCTTGAAAAGCTCTCCAGGATCTATTCTACAGATTTTCTTTTACTGGCCTTCAATTTTTCAAGATTATTATTACTTGGGATGAGAAGAAAGTAGGAATACCCCAAAAATATTGACAGTTTTAATCAAGTTCTGAATATCAAAACCTGTAATTAACTTTAATGGCTGGACAAGACTGATTGTTGAGATCTCCTCAGTACACATAGATTACACATCAATGATTTATTAATATAAAGTGGAATAAGAGAACTCTTCAGTGATACATCTGAGACTGTGCAATGTCTCCCCATGGCAGAGAATGGTTTATCCTGCTTCTACCAGCTGCTGCTGGTTTGCTTATGCCACATCTAGTACCCAGCAGTCTCCATCATGGGGATTTTTTCCACTGAACTGACAGAAAATTTACACTCCAAAACAAGTGTGTATATTCTGCAAACCTAGCAAATTAAATCAGCTCAGTGAAAGCACAAACATGAGCACCAGAGGCAGCTCCTGCGTGGTGCAGCTGGGAGAAGAGTTGGGGAGGGTCTAGGAGAAGAGAGGGCAAAACAGGGCTGCTCTTTATATCCACAGCACATGGACACACAGATGGACAGAACCGTACCACACAAATATGCAAAAGCACGCTTTTGGCAGGCTCCAACATAATCCTCACAGTGTCTCATAAACAACTTCAGGCACTAATTAACTATTTTGTCTTAGGATCCCTTGGGCCCCAGAGAAGAAAGATGCTCTGTGCTGTAGATCCAGCCAATCTGCTCTGGGTGGAGACACCAGGTCATTTTGGTTATTTCGCCATGGGGCCAAGGATCCATCTGTGTGTACTAAGAAGCTTAGGCCAATGTGTTCACATTCTGGATGGATTAAAAATAACAGTCGCTGTATGGAAGCTTTTAAATGCTGTTTTAAACCTAACTCTCAGCAGTCTGTTATCCCAGATTCATCTTCCATCTATTCTACTTACATTTATTCTCTAATCAAAGTTAGTAAAATACGGGGTCCAAATTTGAAAGCTTATTTATGCAAGTTTTAAAACAGTGTTATTTCACCAATTCGGTAGCTTAATATTGGCTTCAGTTAACCAAACATATATCAGAAGTTACAGAAATGCAGTTTCTCCCCTTCTTTTTGTCACTCTTAGACAGCCATGGAGTGATTTAAGGGGTGACATTTCCATTTGTATTTGAGATAGAGATATTTGAATCAATTCAAAATTTATGGACTGAGAGCTTCTAGAGTAGTTTTGTGAGACACTAACAGCATTTTGGATATAAGCTATAGATGCAACAAATCCAGAGGTTTGTCTGAAACCCAGACAGCCAGCACATTATATATATTTTACCTCTGCTCCCCCTCCTGCACCTTGATCACAAATATGGTTCCATCACATCTCCTTCATTCAGGAAGAGCTTGTGTCTGACTTTTATAGTTGACATTGCTTACCAAGTCACAGCAGCTACATTCTCCTCTTCAACTTCTTCTCCCTTCTGTGGCTGAGCCAGAAGGTCAGTTTGATGACTAAGGACAGTAAACCTCAATTTCTCTTTCTGCTGTGCTTCACCAGGCTGCCTTGTTATTTTCAAGTCTCTCTTCTCTGTGGTGGCACGTTCTTGTCCCCATATTTCCCTGTCTTCCAGGGGAGCAGCCATCCCCTTATCTGATGCCACGTTGCCCCCTAGTGACAAGGACTTCACGTCTCTCATTCTTCTCTCCATCCAGTTCCTGCAGTCCTGACTTCATGCAGCATTTCCACTTATTTGGTTAGGGCTTGTTTTGGTTTGCTTTGGTTTTAGAACATGCTCTTTTTTATATTGGAAATAAAAATTTATTGGTTCTGTCCCTTTGTGATATCTAGTTGAGTCAGGTTAATTTTGGCTCCAGTCTGCAAGAAGAGCCCAAGTTTCTGTGCTGCTCTCAACAACAACCATTTATTTATGAATTCATCCAGGCAGGACTTCTGCCACAGGGTTTAGTTTTTGCAGAAATCAGCAGTGGCTTTGCCTCTATCAGCTTGAAGGCAAATGGCCAATGATACCTGCTATGTAGAAAATTCTTTGGGAAATGGGAGGCATAGCAATGGTTTGGAAGAAATGTGCTCTTCTAAGTGACTGATAACCTGGAGGCAGAGAGGACAGTGTCAGTTGTAGATCCTGACAAACTTAGTGGAATGGGCTGGACTCTGACAATCGTTTTAACCGAGTTCATCCAGGTGCTTTCCTTTTAACTTCCGTATAACAGATAAAACCAACAGTGAGATCTCCTGCCTTCATTGGAAATGCTGTGGCAGGAGCTGGTCGCTATTCTTTCCATGTAAAGACTTCTGATTTTACACTAAGGTGGGCTTTTGAAGTACTTCCTTCACTCAGGACTCTAACTCAGGATAATCCTGCGCATTGAGATAATTTGCTTTGCTTTGCTTCTGTTAAATACAATTTCCAAAGGCACTAGCTGCTAGTGAGACCTCCAGTATCCATTTCACCAGTGCATACAATCTATCTAGACTACATAATCCCTAAAAAAAAGAAAAAAGGTTATATGGGCTCTGAGCAATCTGTATCTGCCACAGTTGATGGGAAAGCCCAGATGACAGAGAAGCTCAGTGACTGAAAATATTTTATCATGATAATTGATTACTAAGCACCCTGAAACCAGAGGCAATACTATAAAAACCATTTTACTATCGTTGATTAATATCAATACTACAAATATAGCAACATGAGATATTTATTCCAAACTGTTCCATTCAAGTAATGAAATAGTATTTCGTCTTGCTGTGCCTGCTTCACTGTTTTCCTTCTGTTCTGTAATCACCTTTTAGACTCACTGTAATAGAAAAGTGCTTCTTAAGTTGTGAGGCTAGTGGGGAGTAGTATTACCAGAAATCAATTTATACATTGACAAGTCTGTTCCATATTAATGAAGAGTCAGCATAAAGGACAGCAGATGAATTTCCCAATATTGAACATGATGGTGAGCAAGGTATCCCTATATTTTCAGGAACAGGCACTGGATCTTTTCGTATGACCCAAGAAGACACCATCTCTAGGATCTGTACCAAGATAATCTTCACTAACACCTACTGGGTTTGGGGGATTGGTTGTGGCTTTTTTTCTTAAAAGATTTCCTCGTATATTTGGTTGGCTATTGACTTACTCTGAGGGAAAATGACAGATGTCTAGCCCAGCTAAGAGTTTCTAGAACTGTGGAAGAGTTGCTTAAAAGTACTAATAATCTGAAATCACTACTTGATGCAAATGGACTGTATCCTTTCCCATTACCAGAGAAGAAGGGACACCCTGAATATGTGGTCTTGAATGTCATATACAGTGCATGTCTTAAGCAGAGTTTGCCTTCATAATGTATGGATAACTTCACAGTCAGCCTCTCTGCTCGTCATTACTTGTCTTCATTATAACACTGCTGTCACCTTCTCCCAGTCATCTGGGCAGTCTTCTGGTTTCAGAAATTTAATATACAACTGTATTTTTTCTAAGATAAAAGGCACTAATAGCATCCTTGATAAAGATATGCAACTGAAAACAATGTAGGCTGTTGGCAATTGCTAAATCTCCCTGCTGTTTTGCTGCATATCATTATTGTCTGTGCCATGACATTTACTGCTGCTCATGAAAGAGATGCCAAAGATGTTATCAGAGAACAGCACCATTAGAGAATCATGGATTGTCTAATGCATGGATTTGACCAGACAAATAATGTGACATTTTTCAGTCACCAGGCTATAGCTCTTGGAAGAAAACTGAATGGTGGCAAAAGCAAAGGAATAATACAAAACAAACAGAGAAATCCCAGACCTCTGCCTGGAAGGGAAACAAACATTTTGACAAACACAGGAATTAATATAGAACTTTTGCAGAACTGTGGCTTAGGCAGATTTGTTTTCCCAAACAGATTCATCCATCCTTAATCAGCAGCCCCAGCTGTCCCTGCTGGGAAAATCTGGATCTCTTTTTCTACTTGTCCCTGGCTGTGCTGAACTGGCATTTCCAAAAGTAATTACCCCACAAAGTGTAGTTGAACACCCAGAAATCCTAAGAATTGCTAATTCCATGCCAGCTACGCTGCTTCACTAAGCTGAAAGTGCCAGCTCAGCTCAGCAAGAGAACTAAGAGTCACAGGGGGACAAAGGAAGCCAGGACTTTACCAACAGGGACAGGTTATTCAGCAACTCGCTGGGGAAGGGGTGCCTGGCTGCTTATGAAATGCAGATCCAGGACGCTCTCTCAAGCTACACATTGAAGAAGTGATACAAAAAAGAAAGCACCCTTTGTATGTCTGCATGTGTATGTGCATGGACACACTGATCCAGCTGGAGAGGGGTCTGGAGCATGAGTCTGATGAGAAACAGCTGAAGGAGCTGGGGTTGTTTAAACTGGAGAAAAGGAGGCTCGGGGGAGACCTGGTCACTCTCTATAACTACCTGAAAATAGGTTGCAGTCAGATGGGGTCAGTCTCTTCTTCCATGTAACAAGCAATAGAATGAGAAAAAATGGCCTCAAGTTGTGCCAGGGCAGGTTTAGACTGGATATTAGGAAAGGGTTTCCAAGTATTGAAACAGGATGCCTAGGGAAGGGGAAGAATCACTGTCCCTGGAAGTGTTAAAAAAAGATGTACCTGTGGTTCTTAGGGACATAGTTTAGTGGTGGATCTGCCAGAGCTGGATTAATGTTTGGACTCGATGATCCTTGAGGTCTTTTCCAACCTAAATGACTGAATGGTTCTATGCAATACAGCACTAAGCCATTGAACAATTATCTTATTTACTACAAATCATTTTTAGTGGTAATATTCTAATATTTCTTGAAATAATAAGTTCATTTGCAATCAGCAGCCTTAATTGTGTTTTACCTATAATTCAGAAGCAGTGATATATTTGAGTAAGAAAGTAGTTTACAATGCTGAATTATAATTTCAGTAGGCAAATACTTTAAATCACATTGCAGCTCAGAAATAGGATGGTATTCTCTGCTCTTATTTGTATTGTTTAAGCATGATCTGCACAGCTATTATCACCTCACAGACACTCATGCACCACACTGTCAAATTTGCATGAGAACAACAGCTGTCAAACAACAGTAATTGCAAGAAAGTACCAGGGTGAAAAGAGGCAGTTATGAATTCTCTTTGGCAAAATTACTGAATTCATCAGAATTAGCTTCTGCATGACCAAATGGGATAGAATCACATCCACAGCATGAGGGTCCTCCAAGTACACAAAAGTTAGCATTAATTAAAACGCTTATTTTTCCATCTGTACTTTGCAAACCATTTCTAGCCAGTCTGCTCTGTGAGTGCACTCCAGCAGAAACTTTGCAATCCAGACATTTTCATTAAGATCTGCTTTTTCAATAACAAGACATGGCACACAAAGAACAGTCACAGCTGGGAGCAGGGGAAATCATCACTGTGAGTGCAAGGAGCCACTAGTGTGCCTCCAGGCCAGTTATGTGGAGAATCAACTAAAATACCTCAAGGGCCACTGAACTCTTGGCAGTGACTATGGGGACGCCCTGCATAAATGATCAGTCAGAGAGGACATCCTTGGTGACACCACAGAAGCAGACAAAGCTGACAAAGTGTGTACAAATAGATCCATTCTCTGACATTCTACACCTGTGCTGGTGACTTAACCAGTGTGGCCAGATGGGCATGGATTTCCTTCATCACAGCTTTAACCCATACCCATTTATTTAGCTATTTATTCACAGTTTAGGTATCTTTGTTACAGTTCATCTGTGAGATGGGGCCTCAGTGGAAATATTGTTTTGGGTTTTGATTTTGAGGGGTTTGTTTGTTTGGTTGGGCTTTTGGGGGGTTTTGTTGTTGTTGTTGTTTTGGTTTGGTTTTTAATTTGCACTGCTTATAATGCTTACATGCTTCTAATATCTCCATTTTAGAGTGTATTGTGTTTTAAACAGCATTTAGATAAAGCACCCTAGAATGATGAGGTAAATGGCAACAAACTTAAAACAGATATTTAAAATTTTGGAGTATCTCTGATAATCCTTTTATAATAAATACTATATGCACTATTATTTCATTATGCTTATTGAATATTCTTTTATTCCTACTTATTTTCTCATTATAATTCCATACAATTCTTCTTTATGATTCTTCTTTATTATATGTGTTACATTCATTATCTTCTAGTACTATAGAGTTATAATAACAATTTTTAAATACTTCAATAGTCCATATTGTCCTGGGGACCAGTACCTGAAGTTTCTAGTTAAACCTAAATTCAGGCTCCATGAGGAAAAACTATGATCTTGGAGCTCAGGCCAAGCTGTCACAATTAGTCCCAAGAAAACTCCTTTTATCTTTATTATTATTTTCTTCAGACAACAAGTGCTTGAACCCAAGCTACAATCCTTGATGCTAAAGGCTGAATCACAGCTCCAGCAAGCACTGGGATGCTGAGAATCTGTGCCAGCTATGAATGATACATGTGCGAGGAGCCAGGTTGTCCTGTGAGCAGCATTAAAGGGGGTTTTGATCATCTGATCAAAGAGGGCTGTAAATCAACATAGGCTTTAATGGAGTGAATATAAAGTTTTGTTCCTTCCCGAATGGAAGTGAGTTGCTGTATGTAGGGCAGGGCTGTTTATAACATAGTGCACTGCCTGAGTTGACAATTTTGCACTATGTGCAAAAGCAGAGGTGCTTCAAAAGAGTGAAAAAAAAATCGCTTGCAAATATATTTAAGAAATTTTTTTTAAACTGTGAGGGAGCTGTCTGGTTTAGATGCTTAGGTAGAAATCAGAATTCTGTGTTTCTACGATGGAAACATTAGTCTTTAATTTTGATAGGATACAGTTTTACATTGTCATCAGCCACTGCAAGCAAGAGACATGTGAGGTCCATTTAAGCACTAAAGACTTCTAAAATGAAACTATCTCATCTCTGCTGGTCATCTAGGGCAAGAGAGCTGGCTATTTTCTGTGCTAGACCTCTAAGATATTTCCACTTCTAGAGAGCCAGAAGAACATGGAATATTTTAGAAATCTCAGTGGATAACCAAATAAAAAAAAAAATACAAAGACACCAAAAGATGAAGGCTCTACATTACACTTTGTGTCACTATAGCTTAATTTCACAACTGTAATTTTTATGGTCTCACTAAAATTTATAATCTATATAGAAAATCCATGGACATGGCTCTTACCAAGTGCCTAGCAATTTGGGGTGTTCAGAAAGGACTAGCAGCAAAGTGCCCTTTTACTAAGAAGCACTCCCATCACAGGAGAAGAGTCTGCTGAAATTCTGTGTAATGTTCAGCATGTACATTTGCACCTGCAGACATTAAACCCCACCAGCTTACAGTGTATTTACCCCTAATGTGCCAGACAGCAAGGAAATGGAATCAACTTTACTTTAAAGGTGAAAAAGTGAATTCTGAATAATATGCCTGTGAGTGGAACAACAAATGTGTGCTGAGTTAGGAACGGATGCCAGTTCCTTAAATATTGACTCTAGATTTAAACATCTGCTTATGTGCACATAACTGGAGTTTCTCTGAAGCTATAGCCCTCTGATCTAGTTTGAAGGTCTGGTCCCTTTATCTAATGCACAAATAAACCAAATCTTAATGGCCTGTTACTGACTATGTACTTAGCCTGGATCAGCTCCAGAATTTGCTTATCTTAATATTGTGGCCAAAATAAAGTGTGAATACAAGCCTTATAAATATTCATTATGGATCCATTTCAACTTCTCCTGAAGTTATTGGTTCTCTTTCTGAGAGACTTTCACTAGTCCTAAATTAGCATTTAAGACAAATACAATAAGAACAAAGCAGGAGGAACAATTTCTTACATTTGGTTTTGTAAACACTTTGGGCAAGTTGCCATTTTTCAGTGAAACTTTTTCGTTTCAGTACTCCTGGTCATCTCTCTTGGTGAGGAAAGAGATGTGGAACACAGATGTAAGAATGAGATTCAAGTGTGTCATATATTTGTAATTGTGAAGTAACTATGTTTGAGTGCTGTGTCTGTGTGTACAACCAGTTAATCATCTCATTGATGTCACAACAAGCTATTTAAACACTGGACAAACTTGAGACAAGGTGGTGGCCTGAACCTTTAGCCACCCTCCTCACTCAGGAAGTGAGTAACTATTGCAGGAGCTCTCAGCTATTACAGGCAGTAATAACAAATCCCCTTGGCAGCTCATGTCTGTCTCTCAACCACTTTGTTTCTCTCCATCATGTTGATTCATATTCCAGGTGAAGAAATTGCCATCCCAGAGACTCCCAAGTGTGTTCCTACTCCAGAGCTAACCAACATGTACATTGGCAGGATTCTTGTAAATACTCAGTAGGAACTTCTATATGTGCAGAAATCGTAGTGCGGAATAGTCTTTTGTGCATACTTAAGATTTTTAGGAGCTGGTGTAGATAGTTTTAGATAATCAACAGCAATGGAAACAGTTTGTGATTAAATGATCATATAGGACTTTAGGCCAATTGCATGTAGGAATTCAGCAGAACATCTTGGAGAGTCTTGTCCAATGCTGTTGCAGATACCATTGAAACAGATACTCTCATAATCACCCTCATAATAGTCAGATAGTGGCTGACCATCCTGTTCAAGAGGTTTTATTCCTCATACAAGGATTATCCCATGCAAAGAGCCCAGTACATGAGGGATTTTTTTAAGCAACATTGTCTCCATCGGTGTCTGTACAACACCTAAAGAAAGTTGCAATTGTTGTGATGTGTATGTCTTCAATATGTTTCATGTACAGATGCATCAATCTGTGTTCAGTCATGTGGCTAGTTATATTTTGCTTGCTCAATAGTGTTTCTTTTACAGAAATCCATACAAAAGCTGAGGTGAAGTGCAATAATCTCTCTCAGTCAGCCTTGCTGTGAAATCAAAAGCAGAGGCACAGAAGAGATCGTGATTGACTTTCATTCTCTGTGTTTTCAAACACATGGGGTTTCTTCTCATTCTTTAATCACTGATTCCTTTAAGTAACACCACACTTTCAAAAAAAAAAAAAAAATTAACTGCAGTATTGCTATAGAGACCTAGAAAAAAGAACATTTATGTTTATTGTTGTTTTAGACTTTCAAGGATAGAGCCATAAGAAATATTAGCAGAGTCAAGGTGGGACAATATGCCTGAGTAATAATAGCCTTTTCAGATGACATTAACAAGCCTCCAGAGCTGCAAATGGAAGAGTAGAGTAGTGGGTTACTGCTATAACCCAGGACTAAATTGTTTAAGTGGACAGTTCATGGCTGGTTAAAACTGAATGAGAAGATGGCCCTTTTTAAACACCAGAAGAAAAATGAGAGCTTTATTTTTATCAATTTCTTTTGGTAAATTTTATACTGAACTGAATTATCTAATTTAATATAAATCTGTGGTATTCTGCATTAACTGATTTTCTTAGTAATTTGGTTCATGAGCAACATTTTAATGAATTTTAACAAAAGTTTTATTAGGTCCATAATTACTCCAAAGTGCAGACTTAATGAAAGTATTGAAAAGCATAAATGACCATGTGCAAAACCTATAGTGAATAATAGCCTCTAATCCGGGCTAGATTGATCCAAATGAATTTTCTGTGTTCAATATTATTTGTCAGGGTTTTTTCTGATTTTTAGCTAATTGGGCCTCATTAACAAATCTTTCCCTGTGGAGTCTATTTACTGTTCAGCATTGTATGTTTTATAGAACCATATAAAACACATCAAAGTTTTCCTATAAGGGAAATGGACATCATTAATAGAACAGGAATCCACCGGATATTGTTTACGGAAGACGTACAAATTAAATGCCATAAATGTTAAATAATTAACAACAAGGGAAAACAATGGCCTCTTTTTTTTTTTTCTTCAGCCTTCTATCAGATGCTGATAAGAGGCAGGCAATGAATTCAATGAATAAAACACCAGTTTAGAAAATGTCCTGGCACACACCATCTTGAGATTATAACTGGGACAAATCAATGCAGAGGTATACAAAAGGACAATTAGATAAGGGACAAGCAACCTTTTTTTCTATAATAGAGAAAATGAGGTTATATTGGAACTAATTAGCACTTCTGAAAACGGTTACAACCTTGCTGCTTTCTGATACACAGAACACCAGCTCCCTGTTTGACGAATAATACTGCTTTCCCAGCCTCTCAGAAGAAAATCACACAAAATACCTTTCATTTCATGCATGTCAGAAATAAAAAATGTGTCAGGCCGGCAGGCTTAATGATGATTTCCCCAGTCCTTTTGCATGGTAGTGCTTCTTTGATTATGGCTCTAACTGCAGCAAAAGGCAAACTCTTGAACCCTCATCTTTTCATGGAAGTGGGAAAAAAATAGTCTATGTCACCATATCCCCTGGGCTGACCAGTATGGGTGGCTGTATGGAAGGGAGGGCTGTAGTCCCACGTAATAATTCTTCTCCAGTTTCTGACAACCAGAATGCTGATGCCAAGATGGTCTGTACCTCTAAGCTGCAGTACCATTCGATGTTACCCCTGGAATAAAGCCACATTACCTCACTCTGTTCTCTAGACTCTAACTAAAAGCATAAGGCAGTCCTCCCTAAATATTTGTGATTTAAGGGGTTTTAAACCACACATTGAAAAGTGTAGCCCAGCTTCAGAACCAGTGGCAGCACAGCCATACCAGTGGGATACTAAGTCTTGGGTATTTAATGTGGTTCAAAGCCCAGGATCCTTTGGTGCATACACACCACACTAGTGTGGTTGTTCCTTGTCTGCTCCTTAGAGCAAGCTCTTGATATTTGTATGGCTTTGGACTGCTCCCTGCTAAAGCAATCCATGCAGAGTTCAGAGCTGTGGGTTTCAATCTAATGTCTAGATATATGCTTAAACTACATTATGTAAAAATGTAATATAAAAAAACCTCTAGAGAAATAGGCATTAATACTATGACACCAATGCTATATTTCCTCTGAATTCCAACTACCTGAAACAAACCTTTAAAACAATTACTAAAGGCATTCACTGATATATGGAGAAACACAATGCTACGTATAAATATAATATGATAGAATATATATAGGCAGTATAGAGACACATATTCTTTATTCAGAATTTTACTGCATTTGTATGACATGGGGTTAGGGAGGTTTTCCTAAAGAAAGTGACAAAGAATATTCAGTCAATCTAGAAATTTACTAGTTTTAAATATATGCCACTTTATATCATTTTGGGTGGGACTGCCTAATATCCCACACATATACATTTTCTTCGTTATTTATTTAAAGCAGAAAATAAGCTTACTGTGAACATACAGATACATAAATAGCAATTTGCATTACAGCCTGCACATGGAAACGGGTACAGAGTGTTTCCTACAGTCCAAACCATTGCAGGTGATGAGAAGTGACAGCTGTGTATGTGGAGATTTTCTGCATCCACATCTGTTTGATCCACTCTCTATTCCCTCATGAGACTGAAGCTATGGACACAGCCATATCTGTTTTCCGTCTACAGCCCCTGGGGATGATTTCATGAAGTGTTCTCCATTGCACAGGTCAGCTGCTCAGATTGTTCTCTGAGGACAAGATTAAGACCCAGCTGAATTTTTCAGCCAGAGAGCAATTTCTAAATAAAGAATTGGCTTTCAAAATAAATTATGGTTGTATGTTAGAAAAACAGAAATATAGTTAGCTCCTATCTGGCCTGCATATATACTGACATGGTCTCTCTGGGTATTTCTCCTGGATTAATTTACCGTATGTGTGCAAAATGCCAAGATAGATATTGCAAGTGAGAGGTAAATTATATCTAGGAAGAGACAGGAAATCTGATTTTGATGGAAAAGGAAAGTGTGACCAAGAAAAACTGCATGTAAAAGTTATACAGTGCTAATATGGAAGTTTGACCTTCCCACTTAGAACCCTAATATTTTTTCTCAAAATCAATGATGAAGAAATCCTAAAATAGCTATCTTATCAATTCGAATATATAAAAGTATAGGATATTCTTACACTGTTAAATTGTTTAGGGCAGGGACTCTTTTAGACATGAGACCTGCTTCATATAGTAGCCTCATCCATAGCACATGACATTTGCCTGGATCTCCTCTGAGCTCTTTTTGCAGGATTGTCAAAACTGTTTCAAACAATCTGAAAGTTGCTCTGGACCCCATATCGCTGAGATTTTGAGTCTGGGGCCATGCATTGTGTGTTCTTAGCAGGAGGCTGGGTTAGATGACCCGAATATAATTCCAATCTGAAATATAACAGAATCTCATGATGCTGTGAGGTATTCCAGAATGACCTTGGGGTGTTTGAAAGCATGCAGAAGGGCTTGGGAGGATGAATGAAAACAAATTCAGAGAATGGGTTTTTTGTGTTTGTTTTTTTTTTTTCCAGCTTGCTTTTGGAAATGGTTGTTGGTGCATCTTATTCCATGAATAGTGTCCTGGCATTGTCTTGGACTGGCTGGTAGGCACTTCTGTGCCAGAGAGCACTAATAATAAAGTACTAGGGCTAATTAGGTGTTCACAGTTTGAGCTACCGTTTTTACTCTTAGCACAATACATTAATGTATGGAAACTACTTTCTTATTTAGATTAAAAAAAAAAAAAGAAAAAAGAGCATCAGTATAAATAGTACTCTGTGTAATGTTCTTGGTGAAATGTACACTTCACAACATCAAAAGAGGCAAGATAATCTAATGGCTCTTTCTGAACTGTAATACTATGAAACTATTAATGGAAAAGTTAATATACAGAATGTGCAAGGTAGCTAAAATTATTTTAATGTATTACTTTGTTCTCATGACACTGTATACACTTCCAGTTCTTTGATGACCACAGATTTTAGATACTTCAAAGAAAAACAGGTTACTACTATCATCATTTTCATTCTGTCTTATTTTCATTTATTCATTCTTAACTATTTTTTTGGTTTAAATTAATGTATTCTTCTTTCTACAGTGTCAAATGATGGCACCTTTGTCTAGAAGGAACATGAGGTACAAGAGAAGATACTGTTGAAAAATCTGCCACAAGCAATATAAAGAAGACAGAAATATTCTACAGGTATTTTTCCTTATTACCTGCAACAGAATAGGAAAGAAAAGTTATCTATTTAAGGGATAAAAAGGAAATTTTCTCGATTCTGAGAAAAGAGCATAAAAATTTTTGACACAATCAGCTGACTTAAAAGCAAGAGTCCCAAGAGAACTAGTTAAAGGAGATTTCTGAAACTAAATCCTTAATTTGTAATGGTATGGTGAGAAGTAAATAATGGAAATATGAACTTATTTAGCTGGTATAAAAACAGTGAATAAAGTCATTCTTAATTCATGATCTACCAATAAGGCACCAAAGATTTTAAAAAAATCTTAATTCCTGTGATCATTATGAACGTCTTTCATGGGGAGAGGTTTTGTTGCAACAATCTGTTAGAGATCTGGCTGAGTACATAAGCCATTTTAATATCTTTGCTTGAGTGTCTCCGCAGCTTTCAACTAATAGCATATGACATTTGTATTTAAAAATTTAAAGAGAACTCAAAATCTAGTATGTTTTAGGAAATTACCACATAATAGATCAATATTGTTTATTCACACTTTATATTAATTCTCACTTCCACTTGTCAAGTGTAATTTTGACAGAATGGACTTTCTTAAAGGTATACCAAAACAGTCTTAGAAGGTCTTCTAAATGGCTGGGATTTAGTCCAACCATGTAGAACATTTTGTGTCAACAACAGTCATTTTGTGTCAGTAAAGATAATCTTTACTGACAACATCTGCAGAGGTTTTAAATCTTTGTAATACAGTTTAAAGCAGTGCAGATGACTGTTCCAGAGTTAACTAATGTACTCCGAGTTCAGAAAAATCAGTTTAATTTTCACAAATGAATAGGAACTGAAAGTAAAAGAAAAAAGAAAAGCTGTGGAGTTGAAAAACAAATGTATTCATAGAAGTCCTATCTAAAACATACAGTGCACAATTGTAGGAAGCTTAAGCTAAAAAACTTTACTTTTGCAATTAAGCGCAATTTTTTAACAGCATGGGAAAATGTTTCCTGTGGGTAGATACTGATCTTATTTCCAGTCAGCAACCTTATATTGAAACAATCTATCTTTGGCAACACATGCTGTAACTTGGCTTCTTCATGGCAGTTCTTTCAAAAATCTATTTAATTCTATATGGGTTTGTAAAGATTGCAGCTGCCCATTCTCCCCTCTTACTTCTCACACTGCCTTTATGAAAATATAAATTATCTTTATACTGCTGGGTCCCGGTGACACACGCAAAGTTCAGACTCTTTACCAAATCACACTGCAGCTGGTTAGATTTCATAGAACCACAGAATAGTTTGGGTTGAAAGGGACCTGAAAGATCATCTTGTTCCACCCCCCCAAGTATTTATTCTAGACTTTTAAGACTTTGTAATAAACAGTCATTGAGTAGAATGGAAGCATCCAGTATTGGTTGTAGATGGTGGAATGGAATTGGAGATTGTATAGTTCTGTTTGCTTTAACAAAAGCAAAACAAACCAAAAACCTCCAAAATAATGGTTTCTTTCACTAATTAATATGTCTTGTGTAAATGCTTTTGGTCAGAACACCATCCTCCTCTGGGATGAGGAAGGATCTTCATCTTGATCAAAATGTCCAAAATGCTAAACATTTTTGTTGCAGAGAACTTTGCTTGCTAGGGCCTGCTGATATTTTTGACATTATGAATACCTCAACCATCAAGAAAATTTCAGAGTAGGAACTGATGGAAACATGCCCAAGCAAGTCCCCTGCTTCTAGAGCCAATAACCATACAATACATTTCATACACTCATCAGGCTTTATCTGCAAAGGTGTTGTGTTTTGTGACACCTTTAGTGCCACTAGACGATCAAAAAAATTTTCTAAAGAAGCCATAGTCAGAATCACAGAATAACAGAAAATTCAAGGTTGGAGAGGATATTCTGGAGGTCATTTAATCCAAATCCTGATCAAAGTCAATGAGATCAAGTTGCTCAGATCTCTGTCAGGTTTTGAATATCTCAAGAATTAAGATTCTGCAGGCTTTCACAGGCACTGTTCAAATGTTTGAACATTGTAATAATGAAAAAAAAGTCTTTATATAGTTTGATACATCTTTCTTGAATACATATTGTCAGAATTGTACTCTGTTCTTGAGATGAAAACTCCCTGGAGTCTTGCACAATGAGTCTTGTGAAATCTGTGTTAAAAATTACTTGTATGTCCTAAGGAGATGTTTGAATTTTTCGCAGTTGGATCATATTGAAAATTAATAGTCTTTCATTGATGAACTCCTGTGACCAAGGCCCTTGACTTCCAACTTTTTTTAACTAATGTATTCCTAGATGATAGTGGACAGGTTTGGAACTAGACTTCCAAGTTTATTTTATACTATCCGCTTGCACTTTATGTATTTCATCCTGTTCCTATTACCTCCGATCTCAAGGTCATTTAGTTCCTTCACTATGATGAGGCAATACTTTTCTGTCCTCCAAATGATGCGTCCCAATTTTGCTTCTATGCCAAGATCATAAATAAAACTATTAAACATGACTGTTCCCAAAATCGATTTTTGAGAAATTTCAGTAGTATCCTCCTTCTAGGCTAATGCTTCCCCTTCAGTTGAGCCTGCTATCACCTCCCCACTTTTATAGTTTCTGCTCTAAGCCGTATCACCTTGATCTTAAATAAGTTTTAAATGTGTTTCTGTGACAAATTATTGTCTGTATTTAGCAGTACATTTCTTCTGCTTATTAATTAATTTTCAGTAAAAGCCATCTAACGTGATATCAAGTCTGATATAATCCACCTCTTCAACTTGCTCAAATTGCATCACCTCTCTTTTTTTTCTATGCAATTCCAGTCATTTCTCTTTCAAAATGATTAAATTGGTGGCTCACTGGCTTTATAATATCTTACCTCATTATATTATGGAAAAGCTGCAATTAAAGAAAAAAGTACTTTGAGACCTTTGTGGTGAAGAGTCCTTAAATGGAACAGAAGCATCAGGTGCTGGGACTCAATACATAGACATTCAATATATCAGAGGCAAAACTACTGATTTAGGCTTCCAGCCTAAACCTAAAGTGTGAAAGAAAAGCCAAGAAAGAATTTGGAAAGATGTTATAGATATGGTTAAGGTTTCTTATGCAAAGCCATGTAGGAGAAGGCTTTTTGTGCCTTCTGAAAACTTTACTTGCAAACTTGCGGGTATTGGTATCTTAGTGCATTTTAAAGAAAAAAAAAACTGAAAGAAAACTTCAAGAGAAGGCTGGGTTTCTTTCTCAAGTATTCTGTTTGGTCTCAGCTTTAACTGCTTCCTAATCATTCTGTATTCCAGATTCAGAACATATCCACATTTCTTCCACAGTTCAGCAAAATAAACCTGCCAAAATACAGTCACAAAATGTTTGAACAAAGACAAAATATCTTCCTTCTGCACTTTTTCTGTTCCAGAGAATAGATTAATGTCAATTGAACAGAATCACTGTCAGATGAGTGAGCAAAAGGACTGTGTTTCTCTTACACTTTCCAGCCCATTCCTTTGTAAGGTTGACATGTTAACATTTTGTCCTGGTTTATTGTACATACTGTTATCATTCCCTGCTGGATCCTCAAGATCAAGAGGTACAAATATAAAAGAAAAGGAAGCACTTTGTCTTGCCACATCTATGCCTTTATTTCTTATATTCAAGTACAGCAAAGTGAGTAAGAAACAGAATATAAACCATCTATTTAATTTTTCTTTTATTCTGATTGTAAAATGTCTGTGATCAGACTGTAAGGCTTTTTTAAATAAAAAAAAAATCTTTGGTTTTGGAATCATGTATACTTAACTTTAAACTATTTGATTTCTAGTGAAGCCAGCAGAGTTACTTAGAATACTTTAAACTAAGTGACAATGTGTGTGTGTTTCTCTGTGAGGTCTGTATAGAAAGGAGTAAAAAAGCCTTTGGTGTAGAATTCCTGTTCACTAAATTGCCTATTAAATCCAACAATATTGCTTATGCTTATGCTGTTGTTACACCAAACGACCTACATGCATAACCAGTGTACCTTTAGTTGCAAATGACATATGTTCTTCCAAAATACTCCAATTTGTGATTAAGATTTTGCTCTTTTGCTATGTAAGTAATCACAGTCTATTTCTCATTAGTTAACTTATACAAATAATTAAATAACTACATAAACTCCACAGCAGGCAGAAGCTGCCACGCATATATACAGCATATATCCAGGCTGGCCTTCAGTGCTATGAAAGTACATGAAGTGTAGATCCCACCCACTAAATTGTAGGCTTGGTCTTGTTCCCAAGAACAAATAAATACTGACCTTCTCACACCCTGAAGTGATAGGATACAGGTTACTCCTGAAAGGCTGTGAATATGAGAACTGGAACTTGCTGCGAGAAAATTTATATATTATACTCACTTTCTCATGTATTCTGCTATTAAACTCTCACGCCCAGAACAGTCCTGGAAAGAGAACTGAGATTGCCTTGAAGAACACTCCCTCTCCATATTATCTCTAAAACACACCCTCATCTCCATCACCTGTTGTCCAATCAGTCCTAATTTTTCCTTTTCTTTGACCAAAGCAAGGGAAGGAGCTGCTTCCCGCATCCCTTTCTTCTCAGTGGTATGTTTCACTTCGCTTCTCACTGAAGGGAAACGGAAGAGAGAGAGACAATTTCAAGGAGATAATGCATTTGACCTCTCTGTTAATATTCAAAGTGCTGGCCAGGAAGGTTGGGAGCAAACATCAGCTTTCTTTCACACCTCTTAGCTCATTCCACAAATTAATAACATCATACTGGGAGCAACCTAGACCCTGTGTAATGAATGTTACCCGTAGTTCCTGCTGGCTGCTTCTGAGGATGCATTTATTTTTCTCATTATCTTACACACAATCTTCCAGCTATTGTCTGCTACCCCTGCTCACTCAGGAAACCTCAGAAAGTGCTAAAGATGTCAAGAAGCAATAAGCCTCATTTATTTTTATGGCCTTCATCAGCACTTTCTTTTTTTGCTTAAAGGCCTATAATAGAATCCACTGATTAGAATCAGCACCATATCAGAATATAGATATGATAGCCCTTTACTGAAGGTGAATGGGCTACTGAAGGACACTTTCTCCATTTCATACTTTTAGAGGATATTGAAGCTAAACAAAATTAATTGTGTTGATGCATTTTTTTTCTTTTCTTTCCCCTTCTTGCTACTTTCCCAGGCATTTGGAAACTGATTAACTAAAATGTTAAGGAAGACGATCATAAAAAGTCCTGCTAATTAAAGGGGAATTAGTCAACTGAAACAATACCAGAAGGTAAGCAGTTGGATTTGATAGCTGTTAATAAAATGGTACAAATGAACAGAGAAACTTCCACGTTAAACGCCATATTTAGGACAGGACTAAACCAAGAAGCAAATAATTGACTTCTGTTAGATTTATTTTCACTTTAACTTCATCTACATAATGGTTACAGGCCAATATATGATAAATAGGCCCTCTGTTCTTTTCACTGCACAGATCTGACTCGAAAAATGTTCTATTTTCAAACCCCAGGTATGTAAACCCCATATAAACATTTACAAAATAATTAGTTTCTCCTTAGTGCACATCTATTCTCCATAGACAATCATTGCAAGCAAAGGTTTGCAGATTTCTAGGCCAGTTCTAGTCAGCAATTTCAATTTATTGCAAACTTAACAGTAACTTTTGCACTAGAATTATTAGCACAAGAAGAAGGACAGAAGTAAGGCAGCATAAAAAAAGAATGTGTAGGATACTTACAGTGCAACCACTAAATTATTGAATTATTACATCTATATGCAATTTAAAATACTTGTTTCATATCTATAAAGAAAAATCACCCAAAGATTTCCTCAGTATCAGATGGCAATATCCACTCCAGCTGTTTGTATTGAACAGGCAGTGTACTTTCTATATATTCTTCTTATTCTGCCTCAACTTTCTTTTGAGAGGCAATACCTCCAGGTCACATTGTTTCCAAGCTATTCTGAGTGTTTGGAAATCTGGTCCCTGCAGATTTACTGGTGGCATGGGAAAGTTACTGCTTTTGAGTATCATCTTATTTTTTAATAAGTGAGGCTCAGGCTAGTACAGGGACCAATATTTTAAGAAGAAGGCTTTTCTTCTTCAAAGAAAAAAGGCACTCTGGATATGAAAAATTGAAAAATCTTCCATGCTAGAACTGCCCACGTAGAAGGGTATGAAAAATATTCTCTCTTACTGAAACTAAAAATTTGGTGGGCTATTTAAGTATGCCACTTGCCTCTCAAATATACAACCCTGCATAATGCATTTTCACAGTCATGAAGTGTTGTTTTGTTTGGGTGATCAGGGTAAGAGGAAAAGTTGCTGAAGAATAATGGAACAGCAATCTTATGTGACATGGACAGATTTACTATACTTTCAGGGAGATTGCTTCACATTAAGACCAAGATGCGAGAATTAATCAGAAATCACATTCGCAAAAGAGAAAACTCACGTATACACATCCTAAATCCATCATCCTGTGAAAGACAAAAGAAAAACATATTACTGTGCCTGGATCATCTAGTGTAAGTTTTCCTTCAAACAGAACTAATCACTTATGAAAAGAAAGAAAAAAGCTGATTCTTGATGCCCAGGACTGTTTTTAAAAAAGCAGTGGGTTATAAACAGAATTCAGCGCTAAACTGGAATGAGCTTTCATAATTTTCCTGTGTTCATTATAGGTGACCAGCTTTGCCTGTTCTAGATGTGGCTTGGGATACGCATGCTTAATTACAGGTAAAAGTTGGTAAAATAACATGGAAGAAGCTACTAAAATTATGCCGAGCTGAAACAAACCAAAAGAAAAAAAAAAAGGGAAAACCGTAAATGCAATCCCTCTTCATGAAAGATGTAAGAGGAAGCTGTACTCAGCGTGACAGCACAAGGGGACCATTTCTCCCAAAATCTTGTTTATTCTCTGTGACAGGTTTCACAAAAGGATACGGAATATTTACAGCCAGCTAATGGAAGTGGTCAAGCACACACATTTTCCTGGCCCCAAGGTAGCGGTCCCTAAAGAGGTCTGCTACATCCTTGGCATGGAGATAAGAAAACCAGATAAAAGACTCTAAGCATCATGTTTGGACAGCTCTGCCCTCAGATGCACATGTAGAAGTGCAAACCTACATGCACACACACTCGCACAGATAGCAGTACCATGCACAGATGATTACGAAGAAATAGAGTTCATTACTGTAGTAGGATAGGTTTTCAGGGATTATTATCTGTGATGAGACTGAGTTCTTTAGCATGTGCTGAAATCTCCTACCTTGCTACATTATCAAGCCTTGCTTCTAGAAATCAAACCTATTTCCTTCCTCCCGAGAGAGGTGTCACTCAGGCCTATTAAGTCTCCCGAACCCTTGCCCTCACCTGACTGTTTCTTTAGGCCTTTGATTCTAATTTGTGGTATGGTTAAACTTCCATTAGCGCTGTCCAGCATGAGATTTGTGAAGATCATAGTTTCATAGAATCATAGAATAATTTGGGTTGGAAGGGACATTAAAGATCATCTGATTGCAACTGCCCTGCCATGGGCAGGGACACCTTCCACTAGACCAGGTTGCTCAAAGCCCCATCCAACCCGGCCTTGAATTCTTCCGGGGAAGGTGCAGCCATAGCTTTTCTGAGCAACCTGTTCCTTTGTCTCACCACCCTCACTGTGAAGAGTTTCTCCCTAATATCCAATCTAAACCTACTCTCTTTCAGTTTAAAGCCATTCCCACTTGTCTTTTAACTACATGACCTTTCCAAAAGTCCCTTTCCAGCTCTCTTGTAGTGCCTTTAGGTACTGGAAGGTGCTCTAAGGTCTCCCCAGAGCCTTCTCTTCTCCACGCTGAACAACCCCACCTGCCTCAGCCTGTCCTGAAAGGAGAGTTGTTCCAGTCCTCTGAACATCTTCATTGCCTCCTCTGGACTCACTTCAACAGGTCTGTGTCCTTCCTCTGATGACATAGCTGATGTTTTTATCTGAATTACAGTGATTACCGCTCCTCTTCCCAACCTCACAGCACTTTGGAAATTGCAGATCGTGTTCTTTCGCGTTCATTGCACATTTGTACAACGAAGCAATTCTTGAGCGCAACCTCAAAGCGCTCCTCGGGGATGGACACCACACAGTGCTGCAGGGAACTCAACCTCATCATGCACACAGGGATCATTTGGGGGAATTTTAATAGAATAAACTTTTCTTGTAATCCCTCTGCTCTATCACATACTTGGTCTTACTAGAAGTGTGCTTCCATTGTAACCGATCTGCGAGTTCACAGAAAAAATTAAATGCAAACTGTGAGTGCTAAAGTTGCTCACCTTTCCTGAACAGGCTACAGTTCATTAGTTAGGAGAATTAAGAGGCTGTAAACATCCTAGGTGGATGAATCACCTAATAGAAATGAGAAGCCAAACTTCTAGTGTGAAATATTATTTTCACTTGAAAAACAAGTGTTTCAGCATGATACAAAAAAATAGTGCTAAACAGAAAACTCTCAGCATTTTTGACCAGCAGTTTTCTAACTCTTTGTAAGTATGCTTTCCATATTTTTCACAAATTTTGCAGAGTTTTGGCTAATTTCTGCTCAAATGGGACTTTTTTTTTCTGACAAGTTTCCTTCTGGACAGGTGATTAGGGAGGAATCATAAACACATATCCAGCAGTGTTTAAACTTTTACAATTCAGGGATAAAAAGACCATTAAAACCTTACTACTCTTACCTAGTGAATGCTTTTCTAGACAGACAGAAGAACAGAGAAATGAAAATAGAATTTTCCTGATATATTTAAGCGGATAAAAAATTAAACAGATTGGATATTTTAAAATATAAATGTAAGTGAAATAAAACTGAAACACGATACAATTCAAGTTCCTTATTAACTATAAGCAGGAGATTTTCAGGCCCTGTGGTGCCAAATTGTTGAAGGGAAATTAATAAATAAAGGTGTGAGACTTGGGAGCAGTAATTTTTAAAAACTGTACAAAAGACCCAGATTGCATGTAAATCACTTGAAAACACAGAGAACTACAACTTATGTCAGCCATCTCTCTCGTATTCAGAATCATTAATCTCTTGGACATGACAAATCTTTTTAGCAGAAGGGAATAAATTCAAGATAATAAGTTTTAAAGTTATGAATAACTCTTGCCAATGAAGTGCTTTAATGACTCTCCTTGTCAGAATTAAGATTTTATTATTAACTCTACAGAATGGCAGCAGCCTGAAGAGATACAGTTACAAATCAATTTCACTGCTTTTTCATAACGAGTCACTAATTGACCTCAATTTCTGATGAAGTCACATGTTTCTTCCCATACTTTATTTTAATGATGTGTATATCAAGGATTTAGCGACTGGTCATAAAGGAATTGATTTTAACTCTGTGTTGTCTTGCACAGGCTTTTAATGGCAGAAATACAAATCATTCTGAAAGCATTAACTTTAATGGCTGGGATGTATTTTTTAAACTCTTTTATAGTTAAGGTGATCATCATTTTGTTAGACTATGTGCTTGATTTATCTACTTTAAAATAGAAAAGAATTATAGTGAAGAAAGAAAATTCAGATTCTCCACATAAAACTATGATTACAGAGTACTAAAGATTTTACTTAGCTTCCATGTGATCTTAAAAAGAAATTACATGAAAATTAAAAAATGTCTTTGGTAAAACGGTGCTTATTACACTCTGTGTACTTATGAACAACATCCTTACAAAGATTCAAGGTGTTTGGACTATGAATAGCCAAAATTCATTTTTTAAATTCCACTGCATCATTTTTTTTCCTGACTTTTATCTACAAGAAGCTCAAACAATTTTCCACATCTCCTTGGGTGTTTGAACTAGTATAAAATGGAAATATTTGCCTTGTCCTAAACCAGAGAAAATCTAATGCCAATCCAGTTGTTTTAAATAGGATTATTGTACTAGTCACACCTGAGCTTGTAAGGTAAAAGAGCCAATATTTGAAAGATACAGGCTTTCAGAAGTCCTTTGAGAGTGTATATTCACTTTAGATCTCATTCTGGACATAATTTAAAACAGAGAGGTGGAGAATGAAGGGAGAAGACACGAGTAAGGTGGCTACAGTTCCATTTGCTTATCTGGCCAAGCCTTGCACCTGGTGGCCACATAGGTGCTCTCCATAGGTCTGGGGGCCATCAGCTCTCCATTGTAGCTGTCCAGTGCTATCCAATGGAGCTATCCATTAGTGTGTGTCCACTAGTAATATCTTGTTCTGCTGGACCAGATGCGGTGGTTCTGATTTTGGCCTGTGCAGCTCTCACGGGCTGTTGTGGCTGTACAATGTTCGAGCATGTCTGTGTGTCTGCCTGTGCGCACTGGGACACCTGCCCAGCACTGCTGCTGGATGCACCTGTACACACAGTACAGATGGGCTTGGGGGCTGCTACACAAGGAGCAGCAAAGGTCTGCGCAGGACCAGGAGGAGGAATTGTCTGGATGCTGAAGTGCATCAGTGTGTCATGAGACCAGAGGTGAAGTATCATCAAAAAAAAGTTCTTTGCTTGCACTTGCTATACATTGTGTCATGTAAAGAAAGGAATAAAAGTAAAATTGGACTAAATGCTCACATTCAAGCCTAACTTTCGTACACAAATCAAATACTGTAATTCAGACATGGACTTTTAGTAGTTATCATTTTTCACTTTTATTGTTACGGAGAACCAATTCTATGGATCATAAAAATTTCAGTCATAGAATCACAGAATCATAGAATGGTTGGGTTGGAAACGACCCTAAAGACCATCTAGTTCCTATGCCCCTGCCATGGGCAGGGACACCCTCCTCTAGACCAGGCTGCTCAGAGCCCTGTCCAACCCAGCCTTGAACACTTCCAGGAATGAGGCAGCTCCAGCTTCTCTGGCCACCATATGCCTTGCTACAGGAAGTGAGACATCTAATGAAATATTTTAACCATCAAATCTATGTAATTACAGTTGCAAGTCATCTGTTTTGACTATGTAAGTGTGATGGGAAATAACTGAATCCTAAAAAGACAGGGAGGGGAGGAACCCAACACATAAACAAACACCTCCAAAGCCAAATGCAAATACAGCAGCCATATAGGCATCTTTATAAAAAAAAAACCACTAATCCTTTAAGATCTTATCATCTCAAAGGGACACCAATGCATTTCTTGGTACTATCCAGACAAACAGAACCGTATTTATTCCCATAGCAATTTGATGATGGTAGTAAACAGTGGAGAAAGAAGTAGGACAGATTCCATACTTCACATGTGAAGTGCTCAACAGTTCTGTGTTTGTTGGTACAAATCTGTCTGTCCCTTTCTAAGAATTAAAAGAAATGTATATTAAAAAAATAGCAGTATATCATAGTCTGGGAGATAACTCAGGCTTGACTGTCATATGGACAGATTTAATGAAAAATGGGAAAATTTAATAGAAAGGAAAAAAAAGAATAAGAAAGACATATAAAGAACTCATTACTTGTGCCAGAACTCCTAGTCCTAAATTAATACAAGTCAGTGTGAAATAATGCAGCAGCTGGAGCAGAGGAATAAGGTGAAAAGCTAAGAATTGCCGCCAGAGAAAAAAAAGAAAGAAATATGAAAGCTCTTTGACTTTAAAGAATCCTGTGAGAGTAAAAGCTCTACTCACTAAAAATTATTGGGCCATTTTCACATAAATGCTTCTATTTTTTTTACAGGACAAAGAATAGAAAGAACAGGGGTTTTTTCAAGCATAGTAAACCTCTTCTCATTTTTTCTTATAGTTCTGTGTCAAAGGGTACCCCACTTCACACACTAATGGAAAAGCAGGAAAAAATACAATCATGCCTATGTTTCCTTACACTGATGTTTGGCAGTGTGAAGGAACAGTCATGATTTAAGCCAATACAAGCAAACAAATGTCAAGACACGATCTGTACTGAATCTTGTAATTATAAAATCATAGAATTGTTGGGTTTGGAAAAGACCTCTTAGATCAAATCCAACCAACTACGTTTTTGCTAAGCAATTTAAATTCTTAAACAGAACAGGTGTTTGCTCCTAGCTGTGTTGAACTGTGGCTTAGATCACTTGCTGCACAATATGCACCACTAAAACACATAAAAACGTTCCATGTTTTTCCCAGATTACAGTCAGCCTGGAGCAACAGCTTATGCTCTGTCATCACTGGAATTTAGAATGTTTTTGATGTGTCACTTCTCTGCTGAAAGTCGCAGTGCAATGCAATCAAATCCTGATTGTGAAGGAGAGCAGGGTCAAAGTGTACCATTTCAGTGCTTTAATTGTTTTCTAAAGATGCTTCAAGGGCCTACAATTAACCTGAGATGAAGTCAGGTGAGGTTGATATTTTGGTATTATGTTAATTATATATTCCTATACATACACCTACATATCTGCAACATTAAATGTTCTTCATTTTCTTTTGTAGAGGTAAGCCTTTTTTTCCTTTCCTTTTCTGTACATCTTTCTCACATAAAGAAAAAAAGGGTCTCTGAACAACACTGTTTCATACATATGTCACTTAAATACATAATTGCATTTCTTTTTGCATGTGTTCAAAAAACTCAAGTGGGGCACACCTTGTTTGAAGCATCCTTGGGTGCTTCATCTTTATCAAGAATGTAAGCTGTTTAATGCAAAAAACATTAGTTTGCTTTGCTGCACACTCCACTTTTCCTCCTTGTATATTAAAAATGTATTAAGATGTTTAAATTGCAAACTTGAATCACAGAAAATACATGTAACACAAGCTTTTATTCAGCTTTTCCATAAGCGTGTACATTTGAATGATCTCAAGTTACACATTCAGAGATTTATCCCCATAGGACTTTGCCTCATTTAAATAACAACCAATTTATTCCCGGTTTCTGTTTATCTCATTTCGTGTATGTGCCAGACATTATTTAACACAAACAATTTAAATCTTGCAACAGTTCAGCATCATTAGTTCCTTAATGAATGCAGAGATGGATGACAGACAGCAGGAGAAAGGAATGGTATAGGCAAGGGTGATGCTAGAGGTGCCAAAGTGGTGGAGCAGAAGAGCACTGATGAGTGGAGGAGGGGCTTCATGAGAATAGAATAATAGAATAGAATAGAATAGAATAGAATAGAATAGAATAGAATAGAATAGAATAGAATAGAATATTTCAGTTGAAAGAGACCTACAAGGATCATCAAGTCCAACTGTGACCTGAAATTCAGGGCTGGCCAAGTAAAAGCATGTTATTAAGGGCATTGTGCAAATTCCCCTTAAACACTGACAGGCCTGGGACATTGGTCACCTCTCTAGGAAGCCTGTACCAGCGTTGGACCACCCTCTTGATGAAGAAAGAAAAATTCCTAGTGTCCAGTCTGAACCTTCCCTGGTGCAGCTTTAAAACATTCCCTCCCATCCTGTCACTGAGTACCAGAAAGAAGAGCTCAGCACCTCCCTCGTCACTTCCACTGCTCAACAGCTGTAGGGAGCAATAAGGTCATACCTCAGCAGATCCTGGCTGAAGCTGGAAAAGCCAGAGGATTTTTTATCCATTATTTGCTTTGTATTTGAAGACAGCCTTGGGCTGTGGAAAGTTCATACTGACTTCATTGAAGATAATTCTCCTCTAAGCAGTTTTAATCACACATGCATACAAATGGATTCTCATGCAAAGTTGCAAAATGCATCCTAACTATTTATTTTAGGTTGTAATTTCAGAATTTATGTTTTTTGCATATCTGACTTATGATTTTTGAATACACGAATGTTTCTCAGCTCAGATGACACATTGACACCATCAGTTTGGGTAGCACTGGAATTGCCCATGAACAGACTGACTGGAACAAAAGTCAGATACTCAATTAAACAGCACTATTTGCAAATATTTAAGGCAAATTAATACCAAACCAAATGGTTGTATTAAGCATAGATGAACATATTTCAAACAAGTAAAATGTGAGATTATACCTAAAAATTATAATCTCAAGTAAAATGCTTTCTAGAGAACTTTTAATATTTTATTACTTAATTACATGAGAAGTTAAATTATCTCTTTTATTTTTTTTTAATCATTTGCTCCAAAACAAGGGTAGCACAGTTTTCATCTTTTTTCTTGCTGTCCCTTTTCTAATGGTTTATAAATATTTAGGGATCTTAATTAACATGTTTTGGGTTTTGATGTGTGTTTGTTTGCTTGCTTTTTAATTTGGCTAATCCTTAGGCATAACATTTTTGTGGATTTTTTTCCCATGTCTTTCTGTTGTGCACTCATTCATATACATCATGGTAATGTCATTTGTATTAAAGGACAGATGTTTCACCGCTTTGATATTTGCTCAAGAGAATATAATTTAGGAGGGGAATATAAAATATATGATACTGTGCCTTGTAAACAAATCTCTGCTGACCTGGAGCTGGTGATTAATCTGGCCAAACAGTCTATAAGCACAGCAAGTGGGATTCATCTCAGTTTTAGACATGCATGACATACTTCTTGAAGCCTTCCTTCATCATTGGGGCAGTGATACAAGCACTTTCAGAGTATGTTTCACTTATCTTCTGAAGTCAGACACATTAGAATGAGCTGAAGCACATCTTACAAAGTCTATTTCTCTCCGCAGAAGAAGAGATTCCTGGGAGACTGCCTGAGATGTAGACATCTGCATTATGTTTAGGTAAGATGAATTACACCCGGCACCCTTAGAGTGCTTTTGAATTGTTAAAATTCCTTGTCTCTAAATGAAACAAAACAAAACAAAATAAACTTCAAACAACTAATTAAATAACAAACAGAAACACAAACAAACTTGAGCTTCCCAACCACAGGCATTTGGGAAATTGCCAGAGAGGTAAGAGTGTCCTCTGGGGTAGTGACAACTCCATGAAGTTGCTCCTCTGGGGAGTTTCCCGATTTTTTTTTTTAACTGTGTGACAAAAGAACAGCCCCAGGATATTTGCTGAAGACACTGTTCATTCCAAAACATTGCAATTATCTCCAGCTCCTTCATGTGTTTCATCTGACAATTTCAATGTTTTGGAAAGACTAATGACAGGGCAAGGGAGAGAGGGAACGTCCACCTTCTCTTTCATAGCCCCTGATCATTATCCCCTGGTTGTACACATTGACCATCGTGAAAACACCCCTGGACAAAAGTAAAAAGGCAATACCCGCTCCCACAAATATTGCTTCAAGAATACACCTCACGGAAGCAGACTTCACGCATGGGTAAACAGTCCTACCGTGACAGTAGGTGAAGAAACTAAAATCTTCACACAAAAAGAACTATAATTACACGCTGACAGGATGAAAAACAAATTCAGTTTATCTTTAAACATGTTATTTAGCTGTGCATCACTGAGAAATCTAGCTGCAATGCATATATTTAGGTTTCTGCCCAGTCTTGGCTACATGTGTTATACACATTTCCTATTTTAGCCAAACAGATCACAAGAAAACGATGGCCTGGCATGTCAAGGATACTGAAGACTATTTGATTCCACTCACAAAGAAACTCACAGGTACTTTTTACATCTACTTTTTGAGGTATGCAGACATGTCTGGGAACATGCCTCTCTATCACTGAGGGCAGCTGACACAGAAGAGCCCAGATTTTTACAGCACTAGTAAATTCCCGGCCTGCAGACAGAGAGTCTGCTTGGAGAGTGCCTCCTGAGTGAAGTCCCTGGACGAATCGTGCTTTCAAACTGAACTCAAGAGCTGTTTAAGGTAGCATGAGCTGGCACGAGCAAAAAGCCTGCAAGGAACTGCTTGAGAAATTCTGCAGTCTGTGCAGTCACATTCCCGTGCCTGGCACTGTTCTACATCTCTGTTTGATATACTGATGTAGATAGATCCAGACCATATTTCATCCTAAAAGGTGGATCAATCTTTCATCATCGGAGTGTAGATACCTGTGTAGCTGGAAATGCTACCCAGACTGTATTGCATCTTCATAAAAATGTATGATGCTGAACACAGAGCTCAGCCCTGTGGTACTATAAGAGGACAAATTTCAATGGCATCTCCAAAATAACATATTCTGTAAGTGACTTACACAAAGGGTCTAAAAGGCCATATCAATATAAGAATCTCTGTCTTATATTCACCCATCACACTTATGCTCATGACAGAGAAGAAGGAAAAGAAAATCACTTTTTCAGCACTTGCTGAGGATTAAAATATTGGTGGTTTATAAACCAAAGTGGGAAAAGATGGAGTTTCAAAGCTGCAAGACAACAAAGGAGAAACATTTATGTACACTGACAACTTTTTTAATATAAAAGCAGTTCAGTACATGCCTCAGCTAGCCATATCTCCAGCAACAGTACCAGAAACAGATATATATTTTTTACTTAGCTTATTTAACAAAAAACCGCTGCAGATTAGTTTGGTCTGCACAAAATAGATTCTTAAATTTATTTGGTGCAATAATTTCTGAAGAAGTTTCGTGTTCCCCAGTACTCCCACATTTTGTCTTTCATATTTCTCAGTTTAAGTTTTCTTTGGAAATATTTTTGTGTAAACAGGAAAAAATGGGTATGGTTGATTTCATTTAACTTTTAGCTATTAGTGTGAAATCAGACTGAGTTGATTTCTATCTTATAAAATCCAGCAATTGCTGCATTGTCTCTGCAAGAAACTGAAAGTTAAAAAAAAAAAAGAAGAAAAAAGATAATGAAAATTAGAAATAAAATGAAAACAAAACATAGGAGTGATATATGACATCACCTATTCCATTTCCACATCTGAAAATAATCATACTAGCAATTTTACACAGATTAGTTTCTGGCAAACCGGTCTCCAGCTTTCCCCCTTCCTTGTCTTCATTTTGAAATGTAGTTATGGAAATAAATGCTGCAATTATAGGCAGAAATATACCAAGTGAGCAAAAGAAATTGGTTGGGGGATTTTTGAAGGTCTCAACAAAATTAGTGTTCAGTAGGACATCTCAGTATATCCAGGTGCATTATATTCTTGCCAAGAAACACTGGTTTATATCAATGTGGGTAACAAAATATCACAGAATATTTCATTTTTTAGGAGGGCTGACCTACAACAAAAGGAATCCTAACAAAATTTTATTCTGCTAAGGCAGAAAACTTCATTGGGAAGCAGAGAGGGAAAGCAGGGATGCAAAAAGTCTTGGTGTGATCTGTGAAATCCAGAAGTGCTCCCCACCTCCCAGGGTTGAATTTGTATTTGGTGAACTCCAGCTAGCACGGAGGGTACAAGGAGGATGCAGGTCTTGAGATGAGCACCTGAGGCCAACACCAAACACACCGAAGAGCACATCTCCCTCATGCTGCCTTCTGTTTCTGAAAATCTTTGGCAGGTGTCTCTTCAGACCGTGTTACTACAGCATGTTAGCCACAGGCGGGTCTCATTACCCAGGAATACAAGAGATTATCTGATTTGCAGCCTCCATGTCTGAAATGTCTCCCCATTTCAACTTCAGACCAGCAGGAAGGTATAAACTCCTGTAGTCTCCTGATGACTGAGCAGAGTGCTGAGTCAAGATTTCCACCCAAATTTTCAACCCATTTAAAAAAAAAAAAAAGAGCACTGGCCAGAACTAGAGGTGAAATGTTCAACAGAGCCGTGCAGCAGACTTGCTGCAGCATCTGTGCAGAAACTCCTGCTACCACCCTGCTGCTCAGCGGATAATTTTCAGGGCTGTCAGTCGGCAGCCTCATTTGCATTAGTCACAGATGTCCCTAAAAAGCCGTGTATCCTGGGACCATTTTTATGACACAGGATGTGAAATGAATGTTCTGCAATTTTAAATTAAACATCTGCAGGTTTTCTTAGTTATCTAGATTTCAAGAAGTCTTGATTCCATTTACAAGTTAATTCAGTTTAGTTCATTCAAATTCTACAAGAACACTGAAGATCTTTTTATCTTGCAAGAACATAAAACACCATAAATCAGTGGAACATACGACTCATCACTTGCCATTTTTGAAGAAGATCAGGAATAGCAGGAGAGAAATTAGAATAATGATTTCAACATATATTCTGGTAAAAGCAGAAACAGAACAGCTCTGTAACATTCAAATTGATATATATATTTATTAGATTAATTTTTTTTTTTTGTCTCTGTAGCAACTTCTAATGTTTAAATTTCCTAGTCTTTTAATTTGCACAAGTACAATTTCCTTATCTTAAGGCGAGAAACAGGCCTAAATTTATCCTCAGTATATGGATTAAAGTGTTGGTTTCATGTCAGTATCTCAGGAGTAGAAAAAAACAACACTGTCCCTATATTTTGTCATAAACTATATATTTTAAAGGCAAGATCTCAAAATTTTCCCGTTTTCCTTCCAGATTAGCTGCTCAAGCTCTTGTATTGAGACTATGCCAATTTTTATATATATATATATGTATATATATATATATATATATATTTCAGTAAACTTCCAATATTCAGAGATATGTTGCAATGAGGCTTAAAGATTGTGTTATTTATATTATTTGTAGTTATGCACAGTACTTAGAAAATTGAAACTCGAGGCACATTAGTGTTGTTTTGTTAAGCTCTGGTGGCTGCCCTAATTTGCCTATAGGTGTAAGAACCACTCATTAAAAACTAATGTCAGAATCAAAGCTAGGACAAACTTTCATTATGCAAACATGAAATTGACCGGGAGGGCTAATGAGGGTAGAAAAATACCCCAGATATCAACTGAAAACCATCTACTTCTAACACAGCCCTTCTGGGGATTTCCCCCATCTATGATAAAGATTTTGTTTACTGATATTCGAGTACTCGTTAGGCTGACTAATCATAAAAGCACAGTAGAAGAATATGGTGCATCTTGGACAAAACCCATTTCTTAATTTAATGGTATATTTAATGCTATTATTCTTGTTTTTCTCAAATTGCTCAGTTTCAGGCAGATTTCATAGTCATTGGGTACTAAGAATTGAGAGTGTAAGAGGAAACTGATAGGTGGACTTAATGTTCCTTTCGTATAAATGATTTACATTCCACAGAATTAATTCCTCTGCTGTCTTTAAATCTATATTCAGAGTCACTCATAGTTTAAACAGACATCCATGAAAAAAGAAAATGGAGCAGCAGCAGATTTATGTGGTGTTCCCAGATCTGCTCTTTGCCTGTTGATGACATTAAACCAATCATTTTACCTTCAAACTAATAACTTTTATGAATAAAATGAGAATATAGCCAAGTATCTCTCTCCAGAGATTATCTTGTTCATCTTCCCGTTTTGAGAAAACTTTGATTATTCTTAGAAAGTCTCCAAGAGATGTTTGCCTGAAGTGTTTTTTGTCCTACAGGATTAAAAGTTTTCAAAACTTGCTTTGCTAATCTGATGGTGATGGAGTTTATTGTCTCCTGGTAAAAGTTTTCTGAATGTTGGTAATTAAAAAAGCCTCTATAATCTTAGGTGTCATGATAAATTTTATATTATATAGTTTATATGATAAACTCTGCTGAGCCAAGTGACAACTCTTGGATGTTAGAAAGATTAAAGACTTTGGAACAGAATCCCAAAGTATTCACTATCAGCTGCAGCCTTCAGTATCTTGCTTTAAATCTTCCTCAGTTTTTGGAAAAACTGAGGAAAATAACAAATTGAAAGACACAGTGAGTTTCAGAGCAACATCAATTTATTCTACTACAGATTGTGATCTTGGCAATAAGGCGTCACTAATCCACATCTGCTCAGGATAGGAACATAATGATGATGGAAATGCTTTGCTCATGTCTCTGTTTGATATTTGCCTTGGGAATGTGAGAATACATTTGCATATTCTAGGAGGACCATAATGTGAATAAAGAATAGTTTTTCACTAAGCAGAGTTGTAATATAAAGCTTAAAAGGGAAAGACATTTCCTGGCCATGGTACCTATCAGCATGCAAGTGAGCTAGTCTGCTAAGGAAAGGTGTACAACTCGTGTTCAAGATACCAAGATATCACATGTTTAATCTGAAACTTTATTACAAATCTAGCATAAATTGCCTCTCTGATGAGCTATGGCATGACCTCCATCTCCTGAGAGCCTAAAATGAATTGATGGACAGCAACACACCTTCTAATTATTGCTGTAACAGGCTGTAATTTCAGGAGCATTACACTTTATGATAGGCACATTAAAAAATAATCTGAGTTTTTAAACAAGAGTTAAGACAAATCCATGTAAAACCAAAATATTAAAAATTACTAATATTGCTCTCTTAGGGATACTTGCCAAATATTATGAAGGTTTCACAAAATAGTGATTTTTTTCATGGTTTTTGCAATAAAAATATGCACAATAATCTGAATACAGTGAGAAAGAGTCGGCATTAGATACAAAACTGAAAGCCAAGAACGACTGATAAACAGACATCCATGTTTGTGGTAAGAAATTCTGTGACTTCTTTATGTAAGTCACAGTTTGATGGACACTTAAGACACTGTCTGATGACACGCAAGAATTAAATTGAAATAATTTACTGAAGCACAAGAGTATACCTCCTTCATTCTAATTACAGCAGCTTTATTATGAATATCTACAGAATCAAGAAGAAAGTACACCCCTATGTGTTATTAAATGTCATCTCTTCCCATTAAGTAGAATTTAAGTCTCAGTTTAGTAAAGTAGTTAAGCATAAATATAACTTTAAGCAAGAATAGTTCCAGTGACTATACAGCAAGAGGCAAGATAATCAAATTTACATACTAAGTACAACCTGTCCTGAAATGGGTAATAATAGATTACATAGCTTGCACAGTAGATTTTTAATTGGCAATCTCTAGTCACTTTGCGAAAAAGAAAAGTACAGTTATGACTGTTACAGATATGAGAAGTCAGACAAAGAGGCAAAGTGATTTGATCAAGGTTATTTCTAGTACACTAAGCTGAACTATGGAATCATCTCACCTCAATGCATAAGGCCCAGTTGGTTGTCCAACCAGCAGGCCAGGATGCTTAACAAAATTATAACAAAAGCAACACTACACGTCTTTTATTTTATCCTAAAATTACTTTTTTTGGCAGATTACTACCTTGAGAGAAAAATATTTCACCTAAGGGCAAGAATATATACCAGATGTAACCTTACTTTATTTTAGGAATGCAACTTCTGATTAGTAATTGTGCATATTGAATATAACTCAGAATCTATGAGAGATTTATCAATATTTCAGTAAGGATAGAGGAAACTCAAATGGACAGAAGATGTAGTTAAAACAGATTTCTTGCACTTATTATCCTACCCTTTGTAGCTGTCTAGACTCTCAAAATCTTAGTGAGATAAAGAAATAGTTTTATGGCTTTTGAAATACGTAGTTTTTTAATTTTCACTGAAGACAACTGAGTTGCTTAGGAAAAAAGAAACCAAAAAACCCATGATGTCTGACAAATTTAGCAGAGGAAATGTAGATCTCTGTAACCACTCTGCTCATGCTAGATTTTTTAGGGATTTTATGAAGGAAGAATAGGACTCTATGGGACCGTGTGTCCCATTCTAAAATTGGTCAGAGGGATTGACCTCTAAAGGGACTTATTTCACCCAGCTGAGTACAAAGCAAGCTTAAAGGGAAAATGTAGAAATCTCTGCTATTTATATATCTAAATATAGGAGTAATAACACATCCGAATTCTATAGGTCAGGCAAAGATGCGATCTCAATGGGTTTTCACGAGTACTTAGAGGTTTCTGAAAAGTACACCAGACTTTCATCTGCATCAGAAATAGGTTTATAGATTAATTTATAGAAATTTATAAGTTCACACAGGACTTTTGAGACAGAGCAGAAAAATGAATCCTAAATCCCAGGTAAATATCACCGTCTTTGACACAAGATGAATCCAAGACTTGTCTCCTCTCACTGAAAAGTCTGACTTTAAAAATAAAACATTGACTATATGGACATATGTGTAGATTAGAGATTAAAGACTTCATTTTAAATGACAGAACAGATTAAAAACTCTTACTGGAATTCTGTTTCAAACTTTTCTTTCTCTTTACAGGACATGATACCATACTTAACATAAACACTGGAGTTGTTTGGTTTTTTGGTGAAAAGACAGTGTTTTCTTCCACTTCTGTAAACATTGCTAAACAAGGGGGAAAAAACCAAGAGAAACAAAACTAAAAACATCTCTATTGAAATCTGCTTTGGTTTTACAATGAGACTGGATGAACTCTGCCACAGTTCTCACAGAGGTTATAGAAGCTACATCACCGGTTATTTTCAGTATTTGACTAGTTGAATCCCTGAGAAACATGATTTAACTCTGACAGCATGGCTGCTTTGAAAAGAAGTTTGAACAGAATGTTTTCCACAGGGTCCTTATATCCTAAATTACTTCATGATTATATTTTTTCTATGATTGTCCCTCTAGTGGTCAGGTTCAATACCTCTTAATACTTTGTAATCAAGCTAGTGTAGTGTATTTAAAATAACTGTAATTAAGAATCATGATTCTAATATTCTGTAAAGGCAGAAGAGATCCATGAAGATATTTTTTAAAAAGAGAGAAACAAGACTCACACACACATTTAAAGATGGAAAATAAAGAAAAGGAGCACACAGGACCAGACTGAAGATGACAGTCATGCCTGTGATGCAAGAGTGTGTAGAATGGAAGGAAACACGAGTATCCTGAATGTAGGAACATTCAGTCTGTGAGGTTGACAGCAATATTACTTGGAACAAAACCAAAGAGAAGAGACAAGAAGAATAAAAAATTAAACACTAAAATACATCAACTATAACGACATTGAGGCAATCAAGATTGTATGATGGACAAGAGCTCTCAGGTCACAGATAGGTGGGCCAGTAAAGGAACCACTAAAGTGTAAGCTTGGCTACCATGGATCTTCTGGGGAGAAAAGCAAGTTTATTGGGATATAAGCCCAAACTATTATTGGATATTTGAGAAGGCTGGTAGCATAGTGTAAAATTTGTTATAAGATATCTCGGGACTGAGTGAATGCGCAAAACTTCTGAAATATTTAGGGGAAAGGCCGAACACAGGTAAAGGATTGGATCAAAGCGAGTTGGGAAGGAACAAGCATGGAAAAATGAAGCAAAAGGGGATTAAAAGGAATAAGCTCTATGTAAACAAACTGCAGATCAGGTTGAGCCCCACCCCTGATTACCACCTGATTTGTCATATTTTCCAGGTGACTTTGCTCTCTGTTACATGTGGGCATGTGAGATGACTTGCCAGTGAAGTCAAGTGGGAGAGGTGGAGACCAGTATTAGGAAACTCACAAGACCAGAGCTGAGGACTGCAAAAAGGACAGAGAATTTGGACATGGATTCAGAAAGGACTTATAAAGTGATCTACTTTCAAGGAATTTGTGGATGCTCATGTGGCTGTGGATGAGGAGAGTGAGGATGTGCACATGTCCAAAATCTTGATCAGCCAGAGGGGAGAAAAGGGGTCAGCTGTCTGTTTTGTCCATGTCTGTGTAAGTGTCATAAGTGTTTATGAAGTGGACAATAAAGGCACTGCTCTCTGTCTGGCAGTCTGTGTGGCTGGATGTGTGTATTTTCACATCCTGGCATCTCTAAGGTGTAGTTTCAGCCTTGCTTGTGTCCAAACCCGCAAACAGATGCAATAACACAAAGACTGAGGTGGAGAAATCCCTCAGGTCTTAGAAGCTTTCAGATTTGCATTTCCTTAAGAACAGTGAAGTAGTAGGAAATTTTTTCTTTTTCTTTTTTTCAGTATACAAACTTCTGATAGAAAACTTTGCAGCCTTTTAAAAGCAGCAGCATACACACCATGTATATTCTGGTAGTCTTGCCTACATCTCTAATGAGACCTGATGTTTTCATGTTGTGGTCTAGTGTGGCAACAGGAACTTGCCTTTGTCCTGTTAACAAGACACCTGAATGACACCACTTGCAAGCAGAATCAATATTCAAGTTGCTTCTGTTAGCAAGAAAACACACACCAGTGACTGCTAAAATTAATGAAGCTTGCCTTCCTCATGACTTGTCTCCTATATTCCTATACTTCTAAGATGTTTCAAACTTCCTACATTTTCTTGAGAACCTATGTACTTCAACATCTCCAAGTTTATCCTGCAGTCCAGCACATATTATGCCTTCTATTCTCACATGCCAATACAGAACTGTATTAATGCTGATTTACTATTTGGACATTGCCAAATAAGTGTATGTGTTCTATCTTAATGAATTCTAACTTTCTACTAAAATTATTTGGAAATTATCAAAGAGCTCAGAAATTGCTGGAGGAAGAAGGAAAGTGAGACAAAAAGGCAGACATAGATTAAAAGTTGTACAGGATTTTTTGTTTGGTTGGTTATTTTTTAAATAGGGAAATAAATCTCCAGTGCTAATAGAGTCAGGTTCTTTTATGCAACTTTATTTATAGATTAAAAATTACCACAAAATTATTCTCATGGAAACAAATGAGGTATTTTTTCAATTTCAAATATCATGTCAGGCCTCTCTTTCCACAAATCTTTAGAATTAGATATGCCTTAGCAAATGTTTTTTGCATGTGTACAGTTTCATAAGCAAGTTTTTTCATAGCTGTGAATTAACCTAGACTTGTCTTACCTATAGGATAACATTATGGAAGTTTTAATCACCAATCTGTTTAGCAAGAGATTGCTTTCTTTCTCCTCCAGTGTTCAGCAATTCATCCAGCCTACCTTGTTTATCTGGTATAGTGTCTTTATATGCACTTACTTTTGAGACATGAGCTGGAGGAAATTTCTGAGCAGAGGAAGGGAATGCTGTGTTTTCTACACTATATTTCCCAGAGCAGCATTGAAAGTTGTTATTTAGGGGCTTCACAAGTAAGAATACCTCGCAACTCTTGGACATGCACACTGTGTTGTGAACTCACAAACACTGCCAGACAAGCTCACACATCGAATTAGCAATGCCGTAATCCTTGTTAGCAAAGCACTGATGAGCTCTTACTTACATTCAGACATTCTGGTTTTGGTAGAACATCTACTATCAGAAGTTAATAAGTTTGAAACTGCTTACTGAAGTGTATTGATGCAGACATGGAAAGTGCTATTACCCTGTTTAGCTTTTAATTTGTATTTTCAGTAGATGGGAAAATGTTTACCTTCTTCATATATGAAAGAGGTGCCTTTTATTTTGTAATGCATACACTGAATGAAGCTTGGAGAGGCATGGAATATAGTAACTTGCTTCACTAGCTCCATCAGAAAGCAATATTGAGACAATTCCTTACCATTGTAAATCAAATGTCCTGGAAGAGGGCATGGCTGCCGCAGTTCTCAGGTATGCATGTAGGTGAGAGAGCAAGTTACATTTCAAGCTTAACTGGAAAGCCTAACCATCCCAGTATCTGATGAAGGGACAACACATGGTAAAAAAAAAAAGAAACAAAAAAACATAATCTGAAAAGCTTTTGGAGTATGTTGATGAAAAGTTCCTCACGTGGATGATCAAGGAGTCGATGAGGAGAGGTGCTCTACAACACCATACCTTCTTTACCTTGGTCTGTACTGGTAAAACCAGTCTTCTGGAGGGAAGGTCTGGAACAAGAAAGACTTAGCTTTGTTGGAGAAAGATCAGGTTAGGGAAGACTTAGACCAATAGGACTTGCATAAGCCTGTAGAACATGGCAGATCGTATGCTCAAGTACTGATGGAGCTGGCCAGTGCCGTTGCAAATCTGCTTTTGACTGTCTTTGAAAGGTCATGACAAATGGAGAAGGTTCCTGAAGACTGGAGGAAAGCAAATACCATCCCATCTCTTACCTCTGAGATTTCGCATGGATCCAATCACAAGGAAGTCCCTCACTCACTCCTCTCTGATCTACATGGAAAACACAGCCTTGTATGAAAGGCGAGAGTCCAAAGAAAGATCACTCTGGTGTTCATTCCAAGGAACACTATTATCATTTTGAAAGACATTTTGAGGCACACAGCTGCAACAAAATCATTATCTCCATTCTGCATCGTCCACACCACAGTTCTTCAGTATGCAGAGAAACCTGCCAAGAGGTAATGAGGGTGACCTTCAAGATCTTCATCTTCATTACAACAGAACAGTCCAGTTTTCACCCATGCATTAAAACACACAGCTTTGCATGGAGGTATTTTCTTTAAAATAATCCCACAGAGAAGAGAGGGGTAGGGGGTTGTGGTTTTTTTCTTTTGTTTTGCTTTCTCATAGAGATTCCCTTCCATCATAATTTACTCTACAGAGGAGCTCTAGTCTGACAAAATGTACAGTAAAGATAGCAGGAGGTGTAATGTAACATACACACAAAAGCATTTTGTTGAAAAATCAGACTCTGTTCCTCAGCTACTCAAAGGAGCAGAGTGATGGTCTCTGTCTAGCTGGACAATTCTTCATTGCAGTCATCAGAGCTACTTTGTACAGGGAAGAAGATGCCCCAGTCAAAAAGTTAGTGGAAATATATCTATAGAAAGTGTCTAATGACTCCCCTTCTCCCTCACACAGACTAGAGCAGAGACTGTCAAAAAAACCCCAAAACACAAAAACCAAAAAAAAACCCCACCCACCACAGACAAGCAAACCTAAAGCCACACAATTTGATCCTCAGGTGGAGAAATTCTATTAGCACTGTATTACTTTGCCTTTGCATATATAATTCAAGTGTGAAATGCCTTTAAATCCAATTTAATTAACCATGCTACAGCTTAAGGTTGCTTAGTACATAACATAGTCAGGCAGCCTCAGAATTTCTGAGTCCCTGGGTATTGTCTTCACCAAGAGTGAAACAATTCACTTGTCAGACAAAATCACATACCATAGCAGATGTTAAATAGGTATTCAGAGGCATTATTACACCAGATAGCATAAAGAAAAAAAAAAACAAACAAAATGAGGCAGAGGAGGAATTTGCACTAGGGAATGAAATTTGTCTTTTTATGCAGAATGCCTGTTACTGTTCAGAGAGTTTAGCATTTCACCTGCTGCTTTTTTGTACATCTTATCTAGTGTGAATCTTTCTAAATGGACTTTATTAAATAGCCTTTTATTCTGTCTCAGAAATCCCCCAAACAAAACAAAGGCAAACATCTGCTTTGGGAAACAAATAAGGTGCCAAGAAACTTTCCAAAAATTGATTTTTTTGTTCTCATTAGTGAGAATACTTTAGATTATGTCGTAACACATTAAACAAGTTTTTTATACAACACAGAATTCTTTGTAATAGATATTACAGGTTTATTGATATATATTCCAGTGTAATGTGGTTTCTCTTTACCGAAAAATACCATCAGCTCTTTCTTTCTTGGCAGGAAAATACTGCTTGAGATATTTTGCCACAAAAAGCCAATGTTAACTATTCTTAACAATTAAAAATTTGATATATAAAATAAAAAGAATTGCTTAACAAAGAAAAATAAACCATGACTAAGCAATGATCGTAAGGTTTGACTATATAATTAAAATTAAAACCAAACTAAAACAAAATACACACACAAAAGAAACCCAAAATACTCAAAACACAACCCAAATAGCTCCTGTGATTTCACCTTGTTAGTTTTAATAATTTCCATTTTTCTGGTGACACTATGCTGTCACCTACTGGTTACAGAGACACTTTTTAAAGTATAGTCATTTGAAGAAAAATAAGAAGCATTAGAGTTTGCTTTGTAAGATCTGGAACAACTATTTAGCTTGTGCAAATTAATACAATTTTCTTTAAAATTAGTGGAATTTGGAAGTTTTACAGCAACTGAGTGGCTACTGCTGGCTGCAAGAGAGAAGCTTTGGTCTTTACCACTAAAGCCCTTGCAGTGTGCCTCATTAAAACACATCATGGGTGATGGGAGGAAAGGGTTAAAAGTGGAACAATGGCAAGGAGGATGGTAGATTTGCTCAAGTGACCTTGCATCTGGATTTTGGAAAATAGCAGCATGGGAAATCCCATATCTTATACCTACTGCTGTCTATCCTCTGTCTGTTTCGAGAAGTAGAGTTTCTGTGCAGAGATCACGTAGGCATTTTAAGAGACCTGGGGACACTGTCAAGGACGTGCTTGAGCTCCCTGTTTTGGGAGAGAGAAGATCAAAGCTCAAAGATCAGAAAAAGCACAGGGGAGATCATAGCATGGTGGTAAACTCTGTGGGCCCTCAATAAATGGGTGCAGCCTGCTGCCCTTCAGGATGGACTGAGTATGACGTTCCTGTGTTCCCGCTCCTGTGTCTCTGCCTGGGTGCTGCTTCAGGACACTCTGGTTAAAGAGGTAATGAAATAAATTTACTCTCTGCATTTCAGCCATGGTTTTGTGGTTGTTCCGGCTGCCTGCCTATGTCAACTCACGCAATGGGGTATAAGCTTTCACTTTCAAATGGCTCACATCCACAGATATTTCCCTCTATGAATCACTATTGCTTTAATTCGTGGAATAAAGTACACCATGGGACTGTTAGTGGTTCTAGTCACCAAAAGCAGAATTATGGACTAAAACCTCTGCACACACCTTTCACAGTGTATTGGTTTTGCAGGGCCTGGGTTTTGGTAGTGGGGGGGCCACAGAAGTGGCTTCTGTGAGAAGCTGCTGGAAGCTTCCACCATGTCCAGCAGAGCCAATCCCTGCTGGCTCTGATGATAGATGTGCCCCTGGCCAAGGCTGGCCAATTAGAGATGATGGTAACATCTCTGTGATAACAGATTGAAGAAGAAGCCAAAACAAAGTTTTGGGGGTAGTTGTAATTTTCCAGCCAAAGAAGAGTAGGAGTGAGAACACGTGAGAGAAACAACAATGGAGGCACCGAGGTCAGTGCAGAAGGAGGGGGAGGAGGTGCTCCAGGCGCCGGAGCCGAGATGTCCCTGCAGCCCGTGGTGAGGCCCATGGTGAGGCAGTTGTCCCCCTGCAGCCCATGGGGGCCCACGGGGGATGCAGAGATCCACTCACAGCCCGTGGGGAGGTGCCCACGCCAGAGCGGGTGGATACCAGGACACTGTGATCCAGAGGAAGTCCCAGTGGAGAGAGAGGCCTTGCTTCCAGGCTGGAGCAGGCTGTCTTTGGAGGACTGCACCACATGGCAGAGTGACCCATGCCGCAGCAGTTTTGGGAGGACTGTCTGCCCGTAGGATGGACTCACGCCACAGCAGTTTTGGGAATGCTGCTACTTGTGAGAGTGGACTCATGCTGGGGAAGTTCATGGAGAACCGTCTCCCATGGGAGGAACCCCATGGTGCCACAGGGAAACGACTCCTCTCCCTGAGCAGTGGAAAGATCTTGGGTGATGAACTGACCAAAACCCCCACTTCGTCTCCCTGCACCATCAGTGGAAAGGAGGGAGGGGTTGGGGGGAGACAAGGGTGGTTTTAAGGGCTTATTTTACTTCTCATTCTTTTACTCTGATCTTGTTAGTAATAAATTCACCTTCTATCATTAGGCTGAGCCTGTTTTACCCTTGAAGTTTTTTTTTCTCCCAGTACTTATCTCAACTCATGAACCCTTTGTTAAATTTTCTCTCCTCTGTCCAGTTGCAGAACAGAGGAAAGTGAGTGAGTGGGCTTTTTGTGGGTGCCTGGTGTTTGGCCAGTGTCAAACCATGACACACAGTTATGCCATTGTTTTGCCAACCACCTTGCCTTGCCTTTCTTTTAATTTGTGTGTCCTCTACTATGTGGTATCATTCTGACTGGCTGTCATCTGCCTACTTTAGCCCTAGAATGCAACCAGGAGCTCCTTGCTCGTTCAACTCTTAGGGTGATCAAATGCTGGTGCCATATGCTTCTGGTTACCAAGCAATTGTGCCTCATGTTCCTGTGCTGATGGTCTGGACTTGCTGCCTCTCTGGGAAGAGGAATGTGAATCAGTCCATACAAATTCCTATCACTCCAGTGTTTGCGTGTTCCTAGAATTCCCTGAGCAAGGAAAGGGGAAGGGGTTCAGCCAAAACTCCGGACTGCGACTCCAGGAAAATGTTGTCCAGCCAATAAAAGGTGAACATGTAAGGAGTTTTCAGCTAGTCTGAGAAGCCTAATCATATATTTGCTGTACATGATCCTGCTCAGGTGCTGTACATTGTGATTCACATCTCTGACAAATTGCCACTGCCAGAAAAAAACAGACAAGACGGATCCTGAAATCACTTTGTGGAGTTACAAGTGTCCATCCTTCTATCTTCGTATGATCAAAAATGGTTTGGGTTGGAAGCGACTGTAAAGATTGTTTAGTTCCAACCCCTCAGCCATGGGCAGGGACACCTTCCACTGGCCTAAGTTGCTCAAAGCCACATCCCTCCCGGCCTTGAACACGTCCCAGGACGGAGCAATCACAACTTCTCTGGGCTGTTTTAGTACCTCACCACCATCACAGTAAAGAGTTTATTCCTAATATTGTATCCAATCCTACTCTCTTTTAGTTTAAACCATCTCCTGGCCTTTTGCCGTACCCATTATTACTCCATCCACCTTCTTTTCCCATTACTTTTTTCTCAAAACCACATCTGTACTGAAATGGAGGAAAGGGACATTCTTGTTACTATTATGTTACAAATTTATAACTATCATTAGAGGGTTTTTTTTATTATCCTGTTATGCACTTCCCTACTACAGTGTTCATTGTCTTCTTGGCTTCCCAGGCATTTCTGTAGCCAGATGCTTTCCAATTGCCCAATATTGATGGCACTACCACACGTGGAGATTAACTGAAAAAACATAATTTTCAACCTAGCAGCAGGGCAAAAAAGATGCAGTATTAGAACAGTTTATCCAGGTCTCAGCTTCATTAGTATGATGAGCTTTGAGCCAAGAGAAGCTACACCTGCCAAGTCACACTAACTTCCAAAAGGAAAATACATAAGGCATTAAAATAATTCATGTCCCTTTGCTTTACTAAAAAATTCTATTTATTTTTTAGTGCATTTTATGTTACTCCTAAGGTGTGATAAAAGAAAACTTAAGCCCAAAACAGAGCTATAAACTGCATAGATATTGCATGGTAATGATTCTTGTTCATTAGCCCCTACCTGTTGTTCAGTACCTTTTTTTGACCATCTGGTATATGATTTTCTGATTTACACATTTAAACAGAATTTAATTGCTTTTGGAGACACACCTTGGGGTGCAACTTTTTCAAACAGTGACAGAAATTTACATGGAGTTGTAACCAGTTGTAGTTAGAACACCACAGTTTAAATAAAGGCTGCATATCCACTATCTGAAGGAAGAAAAGGAACACAGCTTGTGGCTTGATGTGTAACAGTTTATCCCACCTTTCAAGTGTGTGCAATGGGTGGACGTTTGGAAAAGAAGGAGAGAATATGAAAGGATCAGATTTTGGTGTGCTTAAATATGTTGGATGATTTTAGAACAATTGCTCCCGGTATATTTAACAATCTTAGCTGAGAGCATGTCAGCACTTCCGAGAGTTTAGCAAATATGGGATAAGTACAAGAGAATTGGAAAAGAGTAAGCATAATCCCTAGCTTCATAAAAAGAAGAAAACAGAAAAAGCAAAATGTAAACCTCTTAGCTAACCTTCAATTCACATGAAATATTCGCATAAAGAGAATTTCCATGTTGTTTTGATGGTGTCTGGAATGGAAGCCACGGAATAGATTAATGAATGACTTCAAAGACAAATCAGAAAGTCCAGCTATGGAAAGTCATTAACAGGCTTCAATTGCATTACCAGGCTTATGTCCTAAGGGAAGCATATCTGGCTATATATACCTCCATAAAATAGCTAACCTGTTAGTGAGTAAAATCTGTATGCTGGCTGAATTCCACCCATGATTTTGGGAATGTAACACCTACTTTTTTCTCTGTCTTCTCTGCTTAGAGCTTTGTAAAAGAAAACTGCTACTTATCTAGCAGTTCTTAACTTCAGCTCATCAGAAGGAAAGACTTCTATGCATCAGCATCTTACATGTGTCAGATAATCTCAGAGTGTCTTAAGAAACTCTTGTCTTTAGTACAGCAATATTTGTATCACAAATTAACATCCCACCCTTTGGTGGGATGTTAAAAACATTGTTTGATGTTAAAAACATTGTTTTCATCTTCATTTCATCTCTTATGTATACAAAATAAAATTACATCAATCAATCAATCAATCAATCAATCAAATACCTTGTAATAGAAAAGGTACAGAATTATTATTTTATTAAAAATACAATATAAAATTGATACAATGTATCAATTACATTTACAGCAGAGTAAAAATAGTTGAAAGGCAGTGTGTGGTCAATTCATACCCACATGTCCTGTGTTAACCATAAAAGGATATATTCTATTACCACCCACGTATTTCCTCGATAAGCTGGATCGGTCACAGTTATACACCTGGTCCCTGAGGCTATGCTCATGTGAGGTAGGGTGGTACTCCTTATCTCAACTGAGATAACCATTCCAGCTGACAGCAAGCACCACCCATCTCGAGTAGATCATTTCTGTTAACGGCCCATTACTGAACTTGATAAGCATGGATGAATAGAACTTCAGAACCAGCCTGAGTGGATTATCTCGGTTAATGGCCCATTACCAAACCAGATAAACACCAACCAATAGAATGTCAGAAATCATTTGACTTGGCTCATGTGACCAACCAATAGAGTGTCAGAAACTGTTTGCTCCTCGGAGAAGCCTCATGTGATCTCATTGCCAAAGCAACCAATAGAACGTCGGGAAAATCCTTTTCCATTGTGGAAGTCCCCGCCCCTGGGGGAGGTACCAGCCAAGAAACACGACATAAAAGCAGGCTTTGAGATGGGAGAAATCACTCCACTCCACTCCACTCCGCTGGACTGCACTCGACTGGTCTACTGGACCAGACTACCAGGACTGGACTACCAGGACTGGACTACCAGACGACTGGAAACCCAGAGGACTCTGGACCACCATCACTGGATACTCAGCGGACTAGGCCTTTCTACAGGACCAGTGCCTAACCGGACTACACAGTTAGTAGTGGTAACTGGTGAGTGGGGTGCCAGGTTGTACCATGACTCTGTACTGTCATTTTGTTTAGGCTGGTGTTTCTGTATTCCTGCATTTATTTTAACCTTTTTATTAAAATTGTAATTTTGACCTAAAATCTCTCTAGATATTTTGTGGGGGGTTGATTTCCGCTGCTGGTTCACATTCAAACCAGCACACCACCAATTCTGCTAACCAAACCAGAGCTATAAATAATGGTGTATGTGATAAAGAGACTCCACCCTACTCCGTCAGGTAACACTTAAAGACTACCACAACACACATGATTGGGATGACTTAATAAAAAACTGAAAAATCACACCAAATTATATTTTGTGTAAAAGTTTAACAGGGGTGAGGATGGACTTCAAATTACAAAACAAGTCCTACATCTTGGAAATACATGGATCCATTCTGTTTATACATTTTGCCAACATTTCTATAAATACAATGTCAATTTTCTGCACAGTGCCAGGTTGCAGTGGTGGGTGTTTTTGGGGCATCTATTTCCCTGCTGCATAATTTCTAATGGGGTTACATCAAACTCCTCTACTAAGAGGAAAAAACTGTTATTGCTAATTTTCAGATGTCAATTTCAAGTTCCAGAACGCAAAATGCTAAATCTAGCGAAACAGTCAGTAAGTGCAAATTTTTCTTCAAGTGTCCTATTCCTGGAACAGATATTCTCTGTTCTGGAGTACGTCACTCAAACTCCCAAAACCAGGGATGTGAAATTCCCCATAACAGAGATCACAGTCCCCAGAATATTAAAGGTCCTCTAAATACTATCCTGAAACCACCTTACTCACAGGACAGCTAAAATCTACAGCAGTTCAATAGCATAAAGTGAAAAAAAAAAAAAAAGGATATAAGGAACAGATCCTAAATACCATTTTTTTGAGCTATAATCTGATCAAGTTGTTAAACTTCATGAAAGGAGTACTGGATGAAGAACTACAGTCTCTTTCATTGAGGAATTCAAAACTAGATCACCTTAATGGGTACTTCTGGCTTTTATAGACCATAAATCTGTTATATGAGGAAAAAAGTGTTTTAGCTCACATCACCTGATAAAATACTGAAGTCTTTTCTGTTAGCTGAGAGACTTTGGAACAGGAGTTTTTGTAAGAGAAATGAAATATGAATGGATTTTTACTGAGGTGATGACCAGGTTGAAAACTGAAAGAAATGTTTATGTTTGAGACAGGTAATATAAAACAGGGTTTAGCCTTTAAAGTGTAAAGCTCAACTTTCTGTGTAATAGGAATAGAAAACAGCTGTACTTTCATTTGGAAGTTATGGCATACTGGGAAAAAAAAACAGAGGGGAAAAAAGACAGCATTTAATAATTTATAAATTATTTTAAAAGAAACTGATATGAAGACATGAGTCTTTAAAAAAGAATGTGAAAAAATTTGCTATTGAAGAGATGTAAAACTGTTGTAATAATTAGTCTGAAAAGCTTTAGTCTAGAAAAGAATGTATCTATGAAGAGTATGCTGTTTCATGATTCTCAAACGCGGCTGAAAAATCCAAAGTTGTTCAACACTGTATTGTCAGGTAAGCATGAAGATCAGAAATGCTGATATACTGAGAGCAGGTCACTGAGAGCAATGGCGGCCACTTCGTTGGACTGACCCAAAACCAAGACTTCTGATTCTTTAAATGCATTCAGGTTTGAAATTTGAGAAGCTTTTATTTGCATTCGCAAGGAAAAAAATTCTTTAGACAAGAAGAAAGTGGAAGGTAGGGAGGGCCCAGAATGGATGATATTGAGAAGCAGAGCCCCAAGGTATAGTTTCTACACTGCCTGATCAAGAGCAGGACTTGATCTTAGAAAGATTAGAACTGTGTAATCTGGGATATATTTTTGGGGGAGGTCTCTTCTTCCACACCACAGATATTCTGCCCTTGATTTCCGAATGGGAAAAGTTATCCAAACATACCATCACAAGGTGTCCAGTCCAACAAAAGTCTCTTTTTTCCTGGCTGTAGAGTAGCCTGAACAATCCTCTCTTGACAAAATCGCTTGGATAACAACAGATGATAGGTTAAGACTGTGAGTGTACACAGAACATATCAATGTAATATCTGAAAGTGCTTGACAAGGTCTTTTCTCCAAAACTGATAACTGAGAGGAAATTAAAATGAAAAAAGTATTCATAAATCATATTGAAACAGATTACCAAAAGTCTTTCCAAACGAGAAATGAGTCTGCTTGACATCTAAAAGAAGTACAAAAACGTGTGACTGTGGGAAGATACACCAGAGTGTGAACAGAGTGGCAGTCAAGACTGACACTTCCAGATGTGTCATTGGTTGAAATATCTCTCTACCAGATGCCATGAAGATCCTGTATCCCTGCTGAGGGGTTGACAGTCTGGGGTCAGTAACCTGTACCTGAGGGGGCTCAGCAGATTTTTGGAGCAGCACAGGCGCATGTGAAGGTGGAGAACCCATGGCACCTATAGAAGGGGTGAGCAAGTAGGAGCTGCAGTTCCAGTGTGTACTTGCAACCTGAGCTTTTGTTGGGGTAGCATGCAAATAACTGTGAGTGTGTGATTAAAAATTATGGGGATTAGTTACAGAATGATGTTTTGGAATTTGTACATGCTTTTTAACACCTTTTAAGTATCTGGTAAAATGATTCATCTGTTGTATTGCTGATATTGATCCTGGATATACAGTCCAGTGATTGCCAGTTAATTACATGTTGCTAATATAACAATGCAGCACTTTAATCCTGATTTACTACGAACCACAGGAGTTAAGCCCTTTAAACTCTATCGCCAATATTTGGTGTGCACAGAGCAGTCAGTGCTGTGATAGTGTTAACAATCTGCTTTTCCCACAGCTGCAGTTTTGATGTCTTTCAGGACATTAAATATACTTATCTTTGTAAAAAAAAAAATTACTGTTAATTTACTTGCCTGTCTTAAGCCTTTTGGCAAGCACCTTTATTTCAGAAACAGGTATTTCAGCCCTTTTTAAAAGTCGTAGAATCCTAAACTGAATTTGGTTTGGTCTTTTTGTTCCCTTCCAGTGATGCAACACAGGATAAGGCACATTGGGAAATTCTGACCAAGCAGTATGCAATTTGCCTTAACCTTAGAAGAAGAGTTAACCTACTTCAGCAGGCAATGTAACATATGTTTCTCTTCTGGAAATTATTCTTCACAGAGTTACCACCATCTTCTCTTTCAGAGTCTGAATAAGATTCCACTTCCAGCAATGTTAGCACTAGTCAAGAATACCTGCTAAGCAACTGTATTTCTTTTGAAAGATCTATGGCAACTCAGTATTATAGGAGGACTCTTAGGATATTTATTTAAGCTAATCAAGTTCATTTAAAATATTGTCTATAATTTTCTATCTGCAACAGATCAAAGGGGCAGCATTTTTAAATAATACTGCTACCAGAGTCCATGTGTTTGTTTCATTCTGTTGGCTTAAGCCCAACTGATAGTCTGTTATTCTGACATTGCACCATTTTTCTGTAAGCAAAATAGAAAGATGTAGATGTGTGCACAAAGAGGTGGCAGCTTTCTAACAACAGTTTTCATTCTTTGTACCAGACCTACTGCACTCAGTACTTCTCATGGAAAAGAGCAGATGGTCAAGTGGTTGATGCTCAGAGAACTGATGTTATTTGGTAAAGCCTCTGAATTAATAAAACCTTGATATTCCTTAATTAGTCTAATGCTCTGATTGCAATATTACTTCTAGTCCACTTTTCTTGTTCAGTTGCACATCATCACTGGTCTAATATCAAATCTCTGAGTTAACAACAATTTAGCTGGGCAGCCAGGACTAGAACTAAAATATGAAATGAACATCTTGCATTTATGAATCTCTGAAATTGGAGCTTGCCCTTGTCATTCTGTGTTTTTCTCCCTGACTTAACAAACTCGGATTATTAAAGCAGCAAAAAACTTTGTGACCTCAACTGAACTATCTGTGAAGAAGCCATGTGTCAGGAAATGCGAAGACAGCAGTTGTACATCAGTCTCACAACTGCTTTGTTAGCTTCTTACTTGAACTGATAGCAGTTAGCGTATCGCGTATCCAGCCAGGCTACATTACAGGATACAATTAAGTACCTTCCACTCTCCTTTGTAAAACTGAAACATATGGCACTACAGAAAGAAGGCTGAAAGACTTTTGTTGCCCACAATTTCCAAATATTTTAAATTTATCACAAAAAATACTGTGTGGGTTCATATTTCTTATTGTCATAGTCTTTATTATCACTTCATTACTGTTATTATCCAATAAACTTTAAAAAAAGAAAAAGTGGTAATTCCATGCATGTTCAATTTTATCTGTGACCTACCTAAGAAATTTATCAACTTCAGGAAAAAAAGATTAATGGATACTCTAGAAGCATGAACTGTTTCTGTACTTAACATTAATTCTAGACACACTATGGAAATGTTAAGATTGAGAGAATCTTGATGACCTGAATACAATATATAAGCTATTTTGAAAAATGAAACTTTTTGTGTTAACCTCATGCCATACTCTTTGGAGCAGCTGAAGCTGCAAATTATTAAATACATTATGCATCACAGATTATGAAGCTGAAGCCATTGTGGAGTCATATCCCCCAAACAGGCATCCATCCTCTCTTCTCATGGCTGCTGGATTTTTTCATCCCAGATTTGGAGTTGCTCTGTAGTGAGCCATAGTTGGACTTGGTTGAGGTTCACCTGTGGTTGAACATCCTACTGTTCCATGGCACCCAATGTGTCTTTCGACATGATGTTTGATGAAAGACTAAAATGGTTGTTGTGCTGGGTTAGTTATATATTCTATTATCACCCACAAAAATCTGGATAAATTTCATAATTATACACCTGGGACTCCTTATCTCAACAGAGATAAGCCCTCCAGCCGACAGCAAGCACCACCCACCCTGGTTATCTGATCTCAGCTAATGGCCCATTAGCACCACCCAGCCTGAGTAATTAGCCTGAACCCCATCGACGGACCCTGAATCATCTCTGAAAACCCTGGGAAGCATCTCAGAGAAGCCCAGGGCTCATCCAAACTCATTACCAAAGCAACCAATAGAACATCGGGAAAATCCTCTTCCATTGTGAAAGTCCCCACCCCTGGGGGAGGTGCCAGCCAAAAAACACAGCATAAAACAAGGGGTTTGGATCGAAGAAGGGCACCCTCGACTCGACGGAACTCTGCTCTCGGGACTCTGCTCTTGACGGGACTCTCAACTCGACTGGACTTCACTCCTCGAAATTAGATTCAGCTAGCTACTCTACTCCACTCCTCGAAATTAGACTCAGCTACTCCACTACCGGGGCTGGACTACCAGGCCTTCCTGCAGGACCAGTGCCTCACTGAACTGCACAGCTACCACCCTGCTCAACAGGGTGTCAGGTTGTACCATGACTCTGTCGATTTGTTTAAGCTGTGTTTCTGTATTACTGCATTTATTTTAACCTTTTTTATTAAAATTGTAATTTTGACCTAAAATCTCTCAAGGTATTCGGTGTGGGGTTAATTTCCCCTGCTGGTGTACAGCCAAAACCAGCACAGTTTTCATTGGTTGTATGTGAAGGAAACAGCTATGGGAGGCTGGTTTAAACTCCCACCAGATTATTTTGCAATTTTAGGTTGATGGAGTGGTCTGCTGTGTAGCCTAGTTAAGGAGATTGAGGTTTTTAACTACTAGCAAAAGGCTACACAATTTGTCTTGACCTTGCAGTGCAGGTTCTCAGGAGTGTGGGCTCATATTTGTCTTGACTGTTTTAACTTGTTGCACCAACTATTTAGCTGTCAGATTTAGGTGTGTTTAGCTTTAGTTCACAGTGATAACAAGTAGTTATTCTGTGTAGATTGGATTATCTATGATACTAGAATAAAGTATGGTTTTCAAAACCGTAAACTCAAGATGTTGCAAAAGGTCCCAGACTGTTAATACAAACCACAGCGGTCAATCGGTAGCCCCTACAGGAGCACAGTCTTGTTAAACTGCCTTAGATACAGCAAAGAGAACAAAAACCCAATTAACTGAGAGAAAGCTCACATATGCAGAAATTGTTGGGAAAATGGTGAAAATAAGCTCAAGTGGCCATAAATACAGAGGATGAAGGGACACCTCACTACGAGTATCAAAATCCTTTCAAAAAGTAGCTCCCAAATCCTCCCAAAATCCAACTTGCTTAAACCCTATTCTGTCTCAGGCTCTGTCATCCTTCAGTCTCAAAGGGACACTGTCAGGGTGTGAATAACACGAGAGAAAAGAGATGAGTACTAGGAAGGTTTTCCTGGATAGCTCTTTTTCTGTCTTTTTCTTCTGTTATTGAAGCTTTTCTGATTTATTTTGGACTATGAATAAAAGCATTATTATGACTAGACTAAGAACAACTCTTTACTGGATTTTAACTAGACTGAAAAATTAAACTAATGATAAACTCTTGGATCTATATGTATATGATACATAGCCTTTTGCCGCTATAAGATTTTTGAATGTAGCAACAGATGGGGGAATAGAGGCAAAAGGGATGAAATCTTTTGCACAAGGAATACCCTTTGAATGATAGATCGGGGAACTGCTAATGCTGGAGAGACCTCTTTCATGCTTTGTTGCTGGGTGCTCCAAATGCATGGAAAAATGTCATGCTTACTTGACCAGAAGGAACCCCTTCTCCTTGAAAGTGAGTCCCTACCCCACTAACCTCCATGTCCTAGCCATGCCCCTCCTGAATACTGCAAAAATTAACCCCTTCTGACTGGAACCAGAACACTAGTTCCCAGTTTCAGTTCACAACTCTTGTTACCCTCTTCAATTTAATTTCTAATTTCTCTTCAAATATTAAATAATATATTTCTAACTCTGAAATTTTCTGGAGCTTGTTGTCTGGCTAGACACGTTCAGATGGGATAGCACCTCCACCCAGGTGTTACCCCTTCTTCCTTCAAAAGAGATCCCCAGACAGTCATCCTACTAAAGACATTTACTAACCAGTGTTGAAACAATGAAGTAGGGGGATAAAACAAACAAACAAAACCAGTTTATTTCCAGTTGTAGATAATTTACAATGGGGGAAGAAAAAAGAATGAAAATCCATATATTCAGCACTCTATGTATTGTTATTGCAACTGCAGATTTTTGGAAAAGAGTTAATATTTATCAGCTCTTCAGTTACTGCATTGCACTGTGCTCTGACTTCATATTTCTTGTGCTGCTCCTCTCATTTTCTGCTTATCGATCTCAATGAAATAACCTGAAAGGTAAAAGGGTAATGACCCTTCACAGCCATTTCCTCTCTTTTTTATCTCAGAATACCTGGTTTCTCATGATCCTAACACCCCTTCCTGTTGCTCAGCTGTGTAAAGGATATATAAAAATACCAAACAGTTGAATATAAACTCTGCCAGATAGCAGAGTAAACAAACACATCTCCTCAAATGCCTGTAGTAGGTGATTCTGCACCACTGTAGGTAACAGCAAGGCTTACATCTCAGGTTCAAATTTCAAATTAACAGTTAAAAGATGTTTATAAAAATGATAATCTTTGAAATCTGTTGTCCTCAGGCTAGCAATATTGTGAGAACTTAATCAATGATAAAACTTCTTGCATTTTTTTTTAGTCACAGCTGGAATCTTACCAAGACTAGCAGCTTCTACTAAGTTATTTTCAGGTGTTATTCTGCCCAGACACTGAATAAAAAGAATACTGAATACTATGTTTCAGTATCAGCTTAAAACGTTTGTTTTAAAGACAATTCTAAACATGGACAATTTTTTTATTTTTATTTCCCATGCATTTAAGTTTTATTTGCCATTTATTTAAATAAGCCAAAGGAAAAAAAACTCTTAACACCATGGGGGTAGAAGAGACATTCCAGTGACAGAAAATCCATGGAAATCTTACACAGAAATCTATACTTCATATTTCTCCAATCCAGTGCAGGAGATGGCATGTGGCAACTCAAGTGAGGAGGCACTGGGGCATACAGCTCTCTCCTCATATGAAAGTGCTTGGGTTAGGCACTCAGCAGGAAGCACTTTCCTCTTTTGTGTGTAGGTCTCACTGCAGGACATCAGCTTCAATCTAGAGCTCTGTTGTTATCAACAATGGACTCCCCCATGCAATGTCTACTGCAACATGCAGCAGCACAGACACTGACATGCATGCAACAAACAAAATACCATGTATTTGGATCTCCAGAGTGTGCAGTAGCCTTGTAAAAACTGTCACCTCACACCTGTTTTCACATTCAAAGTATGAAAATTAGGAAACTAACTGTCACTGTTAAACCTGAACTCTGATCCGCTTATTAAATGTCTTTCTTTCTAACCAAAATCACTCTCCTTCAATGAGAGTACAGTTGTGTGTGCATGCATGCACACATTATATGCTCTCTACTCTTATACAATATTCGGTATAAATGTTTTTAGTGAGAGAACCAATAACTCAGAGAGTCACTGAATAATCTAGTTGTAAGATGTTACATAAAATGAGACAAATGCATAAAACTTTAATGGTGTTATAATATATTACAACCATAAGTATATAAATTATTTCGAAGATTTCAGTGCAAACATAGTTTCCAATGCCCTTAAAAATTCAGGAGAATTAATGGGAAAGTTGATTCTGGTGGCAAGGAGGATCTCACAGCTTTGAGGGAGAAGAAGGCTGAGGATGGGAAATGAAAGAAATTTTTATTTAATTTAACTACAATGGTAATGTGTAGAAATCTGAAAATTCTGCTTCTTTCAATCACAAACCAATATTTTCAAACAAAGTGATATGCTTCTGCCTATTGAGCTCACTTTATTTGAGTCAAGATTTTGCCTTTTGGGTTACCTGACATGAATTCTAGGTTTTAAAAAAAATATATCCCGCTAATCTATTTGCAATTCAAATGTGAAACTTCCAAAAAAGCTCCAGTGCATCAACCCGGAACAAACAACTCATCAAACTCCATAAATATGGCATGATCCCAGTAATGAAAAATGAGATTTGCAACAGCCTGTAATTAGCATGGGAATGACAGGCACATTCTAAACCTTTCCCAACATATGGGTAATTATTGAAGAGCTGTGACAGCAATGCATCAACAAGCCTATCCATCTTACTGCTGCTCCACCTCCTGGCTGCCTCGCAGTGGCTCTTAACAGGCCATTCAGTAATTTGGTGGAAACCTCATCACACAAGAGCAATGATAGGCTTCCACCCTTAATGCGAAGGAAAACTGAAAGAATCATCACTTTAAAGAAGCATTTGAGATTCTGGATAAGCACCCTAAAACATTTTGTATTTCCAACCTGCAATCTCTTCAACTTTAAAATTGACTGGTAGGAATTTTCAAATTTCTATAATACTGGGTATAAATATGGCCTATAATTCTGCAACAAAAAAGTGGAGGAAAGGAAAGAAAGAAGACCTGTACAAAATAGGTCAAAGAAAGATGACTGTGGTCTTCAGCAAGTCCCATATGATTGTAAACCTATTGACTCAGAAGCATTCAAATCTCCAAAAGATAAAAATTGTTATTAATATCTTCTATTATGATGGTAACTTAAAGTTTTCCCATAGGGAAAGAAAAAATTCATTGATGAGTGCATTGCACAGAAAGATAAATAATAAACAGAGAAAGACAGTTTGGAAGCTCTGAATGAATCAAACAAACAGCAGCTAGTAAAAAAACACAGCCACTATCACCATCTATTTAGAAAAGGAAAACTGGAGTACAGGAGGAGAAATGGTCATTGGTCTTTGTCTTAATGGTTACTGGGCTAATAATATCCTGCCATCAGCACTCAATTTTTTTTTCATATGTAAGAGCTAAATAGATTTTTTGCAGAAGTCTTGCAAGATGGAGATGAAACAGGATGATGGAACAAGAATCTCTAAGTCTAATTAATCAGTCTTCTCACTCTAAAATCTCCTTTCTACAATCAGTAAAGCTTGAAAATGGCTGACTGATTTTAGATGCCTAGAAATGGAGGTGGGGACAGAGGCAGAGTGAAAAGAGAAGGAGAAAGGCTGAGGATAATATTCACCTTCACACTTAACCACTTCTCCTAGCCTAAGTAATATAGTAGAAGAAAATACAGGACCGAGCTGACATCAATCATCCTTATGGATCTTTACTTTTTATTCATAGTTCTATTGATCCCTTTCAGAATTATTTCATGGGTAGATTGCAATAAAAGTGATTTCTTATTATGTCTCCATTTTAACTCATAAAGCATATGACACAACTGTTTTTGAATGAAGGACAGGTACCCTAAGGAAAAGAACAAAATCCTGGATAAAAGCACAGATTTATCGATCTCTTCTTCAATAATAACGATTAAAATCTAATGAAGCACGATTGCCTTAATAAATTATTCAGTTCTCTTTCACCTTTCCAGTTTCCAACTGGATGCACTCCAAAAAAAAAAAACGTTCAAGCTCAAATGTCGCTCTTGGACTACACTCAAAATGCTGAAAATACAGGATTCTTCAATCAGTGAGCCATGGCAATGTTAAAAACATGGTAAATAACAGCATCTTACAGACAAGGAATACTTTGGCCCACAGCCCAGCTGATCAGCAAATGCGGAAAGAAAATGGCATATGTTATGGAAAGGAGGGAAAGAGATTTTGTCAGCTTTTCTGCTTTCTAGGAGAACTTAGGGGCACTGTTTTCCCTACTCAGCAATGTTTTTTCTTGCAATGGAACAATGAGGACTGTCCCAATAACCATATTTCTCTCTTTTGTGTGAGAATAGATCCTCTGGGGGTTAAGCTGGAGATTTATACTCATCTACTGAGTGTCTTCACCCCAAATCACGGAAGTATTTAATTGTCAAGGCCTTTTATGACTAGGACTGCTCCTGGGATATCCAGCCCTGAAACTGAGATTTACAGAACAGGATGTGATATTCACAGAAATAAAGCATGCAAAGTATGTCATTTGTTGGTCAGCTTAAAATCTTGTCCCTTCATTTTAATTTGTTAAAAATTTTGGGCTAATGTTTCATTCAAAGTTCCTGATAAGATTATTATATATTGTATGTTCACAAAGAATGAAATATATGGCACAGAAAGTAATCCATAGTTAATATGCTTATACATACTGTACATTTGAATATTTCCTCTTATTGAATAAAAATTTGGTGAGATAGTAGAAATATCAGCACAAGATAGATAGTATTTCTAGACAATGATGATGCATTAAAAAGAAATATGTCATATAAGCATCCTCAAATTAACCTCTATGCCACAGCTATAGTACATAGTTATCTGTTTGGATTGCTAGGGAAACACTTGTCTATCAAGATGACTCTTATTATGCATAGGAGTGCATAGAGGTGTCAGTCATTGACAATAAGATTCATCATTTAAACTATAAAGATCTCACATAAGCTTTCCACTAAAGGTCAAAAGAATCATATGAGCACCCATTTTCTCTTGTGAATGTAATTCATGTAGTTTTCAGTCAAGGACAATGTTTAAAGGTGTGCATGTCTAGCTTGATATAACCTGATAATGAGTTTATTAATAAGAGCAGTTGTCTTTAAAAGAAGTTATCTAGCTTTATGGAAAGAATTAGCTGGGAGATTTGATAGATAAACCAGCTGAGATCATATTTATACAAACTTATATAAGTGGAAAGGTTCATTGAGGACTGTCTGCCGTGGGACGCACCACATGCTGGAGGGAAAGGATATGAAGAGTCCTCCCCCAAAGGAGGAAAGAGCATCACAGACAGCACGTGATGAACTGACTGTAGGCCCCATTCTCCAGCCCCTTGCACCACTTGAAGGGAGAAGGTAGAGGAATCAGGAGCGACATTGAGCCTGGGAAGAAGGGAGTGGTGGAGGGAAATCACAGAATCATTAAGGTTGGGAAAGACCTCTAAGTTCATCGATCTAACTGTTAACCCAGCACTGCCACCAAAATATCGCCATGGAGAGATCCTGGCTGGGGGGATTCCTCAGGGAGAGTGTGCAATTATCCGGTGTGAAAAGCAGGATAGGAACACATTGACAGACAGGGACTATTGAATTTATGAGTAACTGGGCAGGCAATGATATTGGTGCTCAATAGATTTTCACTCAGGGCAAGATTTATCCTGTGAGAAAACCAATCTAAATGTAAAGGCATATGATTTAATTGTTTGCCCAAAAGAAAACCTCAAGGAAGAAGAAATAAAGTGAACATCCTAAGCTTTATTGAATGACTACAGATTCAAGGTTCTTATCTGGTACTCTTTTTTGCTCTCTCTCAAAAACATGCCTCAGTATAAGTGTCTTTCTGCCCAACAGTTAAGCCACAGAATTAGAACTGGGACTATGAATTCTGCATACAATCTGGCACATGACAGTAAATAATTTATATTTTATCTGTATTGCTTTCTAACAGAAAGGATTTAATAAATCGACATTTTGGGACTGAAGTATGTATCATGTTTAAGCACATCTTACCACTAAAATTCAAATGCATTCTCATACTGGAAAAGAGAGAAAATCAAAGCAAACCTTGTCCAGCATAATCCTGCTGGTTTGCAGTGGTGTTAGGAATGGACATTCCAACCCCATTCAACCTTACAGTATTTCTGCTTCCCAGAATGAAAGGACCAAGCTTCAAAGGAGAGTTTCCTTTAAAGCTGCACAACATTTTGCAGCAAAAAAGTCCCATCTGACAATACTGAAAAAATATGAAATTACGTATTTACGCATAGCATATGACATTATAAATTATTTTCAAAAATGAGCTGTCAATAAACACAATATTTGGGCAACTTTCCTTGTGGCATTACCTAAGAGTAAAGGGACAAGCAGCGACTATTAGCAGATCTCACTGTTCTTCTAGATTTTGGAAGAAGGAAGTTAATCACCCAGATGCTGAGTAGAGGCACACCTAGTAGAATGAAGAATGCCAAAGAAGGGGTAGAGTCCAAAATGCCATATTTGTATTATGTATTTGCTCTAAGGCAAAAAGTAGAAGACATCCCCAAACCAGCAAGTTAGCTTCTATGGATCCTGTCCTTAGGCACCTCATTTTCTTCATTAACAACTAAGAGGATTTAGACAGCCTGGGAGACAAGTGTCTTTTTAGAATAAAATAACACTTCAGTGCATAGGTCTACTTGTAAATCTCAGGTAAAATGTTTGGCTCAATGTTACAACAAGAAAGTTGAGGAAAGGAAATTGTTGAAACAAATGAAGAATCATTTGAATGGGTAGCTATGTTATGCCAGGTTGTTGGACCAGCTCTTATCGCACAGATTATTTCAGAAGATGGACAATAGTCAATAAGGTTCCACAGACACGTGTTTCAGAATAAATGATCTGCCTTTTTTTTCTTTATTATAATTTGGAAAGGACACCTGAAAGGTTATTGAGAAATATTTTGGAAATGTAGGTGATTCATAAACTGCCAGTGTAAGGAATCTGGATTTATTATGAAGACTTAGGCTGGTTCCTACTCAGAACAAAACCCTATTTTATATCCAGAAAAATTAAATTTGAGTTTTGGAAGACTTGGAAACTGTTTACTCAAAAATTGTTTATTCACAAAGACATGTTGTATACTCATCAATGCCTACTAGAACCAAAGCCTAATTCCAAACAAAAAAAAACCCAATTTATGGTAAAAAATTATTTACATTTGAAAAGTGTGATGGAAATAATATCTTGCACTGACTAAATATTGTAGGTTTCCATGACAGCAGCATGCTTTATGTTTTTCATGCTTTTATTTTGTTTTATTATCTGAACTAGAACTTCATAAAATTAAATTCAGTGGATGCATGGGGAACAATAGTGGCAAATGCACAACCCCATCATCCAGACTTGTCTTCTCCTGGCTGTCTTCTTATGGTAAATAAGATTGCAAGGAATCAAAGCAGTTCAGTAAAGAAATTTAAACTTTACTCAGTTTACTGAATTTGAAAAGAATATCTAGAAGACCTGATTGAAGTGTTGAAAATGACACATTAAAAGGGATCATCTTATCCACTTACCCACCTCTTACAATCTAGTACACAAGATAATTTGTTATGATTATTTAAGGTATTGTTAAATTTACAGTAAAGAAGAGAAAATATTTATTGATATATTGAGAATTTGGTCACCTTGGGGACTTTGCCATTTAGACTGCTCAGAAAAAAATTCTGTGCATGGATTGAAAATGTAATTAAGTAAAGAGGTATGAACTAGGTCTGAATGGATTCAGGAATAATGCCTTCTTTCATGAATATTCTTTGATGAATACTCCTTTCTTCTTCCTCATGTTCCTCCATGAGTCTTCACAGATAAATAAGTGCCAACTGCCACCTTCAAAAGCTGATATCCCAGTTGCAGCAATTTATAATGGTATGATTCATGTTGAGCTAGATGCACTACTGAATGTCAGAGTTACGTGCAGTTGATTTGCATATTTTACGAACGTGCACCTGAGGTTTGTTTGCACATTACAGGCGTAATACACAAATAAGCATCTGGAAAGCTGTTAAATGTGTGCCTCATGTATCCCTTTCTACACCACAGTCTCTGCTATAGAAATGTTTTCAGAATATACTTGTATCTCTTAATATCGATTGGGCAGTACAGACTCTCTACCTTTCCTGCTTCAGACAATAAAAATATTTAGGCATATTTAGAATTCCTGAACATATAGGGGAGGTGTGAATGCAGCTCTGCTCAAGTAGAGCAGGGAAAGACTAGAAGAAAGAAGCAACTTTCAAAAGGCGATATAATCAGACTTCACTGGAAAATGAAATTCTCACTTAAAGTCTTCTTGGGTTTCTTTTCATTGTTACACTCCATTACAGAGACCACCATTATGAGTAAAGTCTCACATTTCAAACCTGTTCCAAGAGACATTTGCGAATTCAACAGTTTCTAAATCTAGAAAAGTTGTTTCAAATATCTCTACCTGAAATTTGTGCTATACTATTTTATGCAACTGTGAAAAATATATTAAAGGGCCAATTTTTGAGATTAAATCTTTTTATCCCTTCATGTTTAGATTCATGGTGATTTTAAAGATGGAAACCATGATCATTCTTAAAGAATGAGAAGACTTTATCTTGATGTATTAAGAATAGCCGAGATGGAGTTAATTTTCCCCATAGCAGCCCTCACAGTGCTGTGCTCTACATTGATAGCTGGAAAGGTACAGATAACACACCAGTGTTTTGGCTACTGCTGAGCAGCGCTGGCGCAGCATCAGCTCTGTCTCTCAACATTCCTCACCACCATCAGTAGCCTGGAGATGGGCAAAATCCTGGGAGGGGACACAATCAGGCCAGCTGACCCAAATTGACCCAAGGGATATTCCATACCATGTCATCAACTCAAATATAAAAGCTAAGAAAAAGAGAAGAAAGAAGAGGCGTTTGTTATTTACAATGTTTGCCTTCCAGAGCAACCACTACATATGCTAAAGCCCTGCTCCCCGGGAAGTAGCCGGACATCACTTGCTGATGGTAAGTTGGGAATAAATATCTTTTTCTCTTTGCTTGTGCAGGTGCAACCTTTTGCTTTTGCTTTAGTAAACTGCCTTATCTTTACCTATGAGTAGTTTTCCATCTTTTTTTCTCTCCCCTGTCCAGCTGAGAAGGGGGAGTGATAGACTGGCTTGGTGGGCACCTGGTGTCCAGCCAAAGTCAACCAACCACATCTAAAAATAGGTTGGGATAGTTTAGAAAGGGGGTGACTCTCCCTTGAGCAGTGTAGTTTCCCCAGAGTTGTATTTAGCCCTAACACGCTGATTTTACTCTTGATGCAATCTTAATTTCTTGAAAGATATTTAAAAGTGCATGTTGGCACTGTGTATCGATCTGGGGAAATGACCAATTTGATATATTGCTATTCATTTATGAATATATATATTCTCTTTTCATATAATTGCAAATTAAATATTAACAGCACTTTTTTTTTATGTTAGGGAGTGAACAGCATCACATAAAAAAATTTAAATCTTGGAAACTAATAGTGTGTTTAATAGAAATAATTGGTACTAGTTGTGACCTGCAATCTGAAATTCAGAAAAATAATTTGTTCTTATTTTGTGGGACAGTTCCTTATTGTTTGGAAACATTTGCTGGAATTACTTCTATTTTTACAAGGACTACTGAAAAAATGAATCAAATAGAAATGGAACTGTACAGGTACAAATGATGACACAAGAGCCAAACTCATGAAAAATAAAGTCTGTGGCATGTCAAAAAGGCCAATTTAACTTGCCCACCCAAATGGAACTTTCCAAAGAAATTTTTCATGCTCTCTTACTTTACAAAGTTCACTTGAGTGATAATTTAATCACTGGCAAAACCTCTTCGTTTGCATTTCTGTATCTTAGGTTCATGCCATATTAGTTGATATCTCTGTGATTTGTGTATTGCAAGTCAAATCATGGCTTTTCCAGCTGAATAGAGGTAGGAAGATTTAAGGATGTTTGTTTTCACACCAGAGAGACGGGATGTTGGTTTATTTGCTTCTCACATGTGTATAAGATTCATTATCGGAGCTGTGGTTATCCAAGCAGAACTGTGGCATTCATATTTGGCTATGCCCAACACTCCCGAGCAAAGAGTGTGGAGGGTGCTTAGCAGTGAGGCGTCCCTGCATGGCAAGCCTTGAAATCTTTTGCCTGGAGTGCATAACGCCAATCATTTATTTTCGCTTTGTTCCAGCTGAGATCAGGATAGTTAGCACAAAGTGAACAGAAGGTCAACTTCTGCTAGTCATAATCCTGGAAGCAGCTCTCCCATCACAAACACTGCAGGATATTATCTTAATCTTTACCAATTAGTCATCAGATAATATACAGATAATTTGTATAGTGTCTATATACATATGTATTTGTACATATGTCTTTTAACCTCTGGATGAATGAAGTAGGGATTTTGCAAATAGGCTTGTCTTATCACCCTGGATCATCTACAGAGCAGATGTAGCTTATAAACTAAGCCATGCGAGGACAGGGCAAAACAGAGGGAAGAAATTATTATCTCATAATGAAAACACTCAATAGGGGCTGAGAAGAGCACTCAGTTAGATATCTAAGTTAAAAAGAGTTATCAAATCCTCACATATTCTTCACTATGCCTGTAAAATCTCTCCAGATGAAATGTACTATGACTGTCCATAAACTTTTTTAACCACAGACTGACCAAACTGAGCTACTTTACACTTGACAGTGACTAATGTCACATGATAAGATTTAGTAGCAGGTAAGCAGATATATGGTAACTTACTAAGGTGATCAGGACACACTTACTTGAGCATGTCTAAGTTGGTGGCAGAAGAAATATTAAGAATTGCACAGCTTTACTTGGGGGAGCCTGGTGTTTCTCTGAATTGATAGAAATGTACATAAACACACTTAATCATTTCCTTAGTGATGATCAAATGACAACGCTTATGAGAAACAAAGCAAATCAAAAGCAATTTGAGAATTCATCTATTTCTACTTCATTCAAACCAAATCAGCCTGTTGAGAATTGCAGTGATCGTATGGATAATTAGCATTGTGATTGTTATATTTGTTTCTTTATGAGACTTTAATGTGTTATTTGTTTCTCCCCCTCTTCTTCTTTCCCTCTTGGTATTTTAATATGAATTGTTTAGTCAAAAAGACCTTAGTTAATCTGTGAGAGTAAATGAATTGTAAACTATCCACCCACTATGTCCCTTTGTCTGTATTATTAACTATGACTGTAGTCATTAATACAGATTTTTTCATTGTGAAGGAGAATGACTGATGCTAAATAATATCAGTAGACACTGAAAAGCTTTTCGTGCAGTATAAAAAGTGGATCCAACCCCAGAGGATATTCTAGTGCAAAGTATAAAGACAAGGCATATCAATTAACTGTGTATGTCACACACAGTTCTGATCAACGTCTTTCTTTTATTTTTCTTTCAGAGCTTCTGGTGTTACCATTGTTTCAGTCAGGAAGAGGTTGAGTGGATTATCCTCTTGACTAGCTGCAAAAGAGCTAGCTCATCATGTGAAAAGTCTTCACTTTTCACAAACATCTTTCCATAGTTGAAATGTTGTTAAATGATTTTTCTTAATATTTTTGCAAACGAAGCTTAATTATAGGATTATATTGTGCAAGTGTAAAACCTTCAAGAAAGTGTAAGAATATGAAAACAGATACTTTGAGTGGAATTTGTTTCCAAGAAAGCCACTTGAAGCCTTTCCAAGAAAGAACTCTGATTTCGCACTACGAAACCTATATGCTCTTCACTGCTTCTATATTTGGATGGGGTTGAAGCAAAGGCATTTGTAGAGACTCAATAACACAAAATTTTACTAGGTCAGATATTTATTTTTCATGCTGGATTAGCTTTTCTGACTACTACTATTCCAATTTAGCATAGGTTTTATGTTTGAGCTCAGTTAAACCACTGAATTCAAGTTCCATTTCACGGGTGTCTAGTATACTGGGTATTTAAATATATCTGTATAAAGACAGGACAAATGACCACCCATGACTTTAAGCACATTCTTATATTTTACCAGATACAATAAGATTTGGGGGCAAATTCATACTGCTGTTAGGGTCAGTGATACTTCTTTTCAAACAACCTACTGAGAAGGAATAGATTGCAGAGACTTGCAATGCTCAGACTTTTAAAATTTAAGTACTGAAATACTTGTTCTCTGTCGAAAATTTGACACAACTGTTTTAAAATGTGTGAAAGTACCCGAAGAACTTTTGTCTATGTCAGAAACCATAGGTAAATTATGTAGTCCCCAATGGATTTCAATTAATTTGTTCCTTACAAACAGGATTTTGAAATGACAGAAAAACTTAAAAGCCTAAAATTAGTCTTTTTTTTCCCACCTCTTCAGTATTTTGAGGTTCATGACATTACATTTCTTTATGAGTCTTGCAGTACTGAAAGAAGTCTGGAAGAAGCAAGCACCTTATAGGGTGGGCTATTTATCTCTCTTAAATATGAACACTTACTAACTAACTTTTGATAAATACTATAAAACTATCAAAATTAAGATTTTCTGCTACATGCTTAAAAATAAAAAGATTTTCATTACTTCAGCAATATAAATATTGCAAAAGTAACACGATTTTTCACCTCTTCCCATTGTATTTTAAAGATCTTACCTTCTCTTGCATAATTAACTTCTGACTGTACAAAGACCACCAATAACTCCACACAGCAACAGCAGCGGTTATAAAGATGCATGTTTTTGTTCAGAAGATGCTCACTCATGTTCCTTTCTAGGATCATACAGAAGAAAACAGAACTGACCAACTTCATAAATAATAAAATCCCCTCAAAAAAAAAAAAAAGTGCTAAACCTCAACAATAAAATAAACAGACCTTTGACAAAGGCAAAGCAAGATATGGATTTTGATTGAACAATTAATTAATAAAAGTCTGAAAAGTAAATAACAAATATAAATATGAAGCAAGACTCTTAATTCAAACAGAATTTATATCCCAAAAGGGAAGGAATACTCTGTAGGAAGTTGACAGTTTGTCTCTGTAGGAGCTGGTCATTTCTTACAGTGACAGCAAGCAATGTAAAAACTTGAGAGGAACTCAGCAGGTAAGAGCTGTGCTACAATCAGCCCTGCCAAGCCCCCAGAGTGGCCCACTCATCAGCTTATTTCACTTCCATAGATAAGCTCTGATGCTTCCAGTCTCTAGTCCAAACGCTCCTCCTTTTTTTTTTCCCCACACAATCACCTAAACAGTTCTATTTGTAGGAGTTCAGTTAAATAAGCAAAACACAGAACTGAAGCCTAAAACTTCATTTCATCCTTCATTCTTTTGTTGAGGATGCTGTTACACAGTCTCATAATGTCCTGTGTATACTAACAATTTTTGTAGTGGTTTGAGAACTGTTCCCTATTTTGCCATTGAAACTGAAAATTATTCTAAATCCTCAGTATCAGCAGGTTCACACCATGTGTAGATTTAATGGTGGTCATTCTTGGCCAAAAATGTACATGTACCCTTCATTACAAGTCTTTCTGTTCCATGCTTCTTTCCTGATTGCACCACTGCTGTCTTTTTTTTTTCTCTTTTCTGATTTTACCATTCTTTTTGTAGCTTCTAAATTTAAGGGGTCTGGCTGCAATAAGAAAAGCGAATCCATAAACATATCAAAAGAGCGTATCACTGCCTTGGCACAGAAGTCTGTTGACCAGTCTGGAATGATAGGACTGCATTTTCTATAGCCATGCAATTTCATTGTCATGTTTCTTAACCACCAGCTTTACAGCATCATAAAAATTCAATACAATGAATTTCAGTGAAATGCATTATAAGCGAGTCAATAATCATGTGAAATCTAAGCACTGGGTAGTATTTATTTGATTTTTACGCAAAGGAAACAGGAAAAGTCGTATACAGATGCCAGAATATAAAGGAGATTTTCATGTCTCATCAATTACATAGAGATAACATGTAAATTTCCCTTCATGCAGAAAAAAATCTGAACATAACAGACATTGTTATGTCATTTCATCCTTTATTCTTAGAATGATTTTTGACCACCGTACCTTAGTTTGTGCCAATTTTTTGGAATGCAGATAGAGTTGCTGCTTATGTTAAACGAAAAATATTGGCAAGTTCTTTTGTAGTTCTCACTCCCAAAACTGCACAGAGCTTTGATTCTACAAGATTTTTGCTCATAGAAGTGCGCAAAACACCTTTATCGTCATTGAATATTGGGCTAAGATCTCCGGGGCAGAAAGCAGCAGCATTTTCAACTTGACTGGTGTAATAAGTGACCAAACTCAGAGAAGAAAGGCAGAAAGCAGCAATGTTTTCAATTTGACTGGTGTAATAAGTGTCCAAACTCAGGCAAGAACTGAATCAATGCCAAACCTCCAGCAATTAATGTCTTCTACCTTCTGGAATCCACTGGCAAGCTGAGTAAGGATGAATCGATTTGGGTGAGGAGGAACAAATTGAAAACCAATTCAAAATAGGGGATGACAATCTTTCCTATGTCCTCTGTCATCTCTGGATTCACAAACATGAGGTTTCCCTTGGAGATAGGCACATAAATCAGTCCTTCCTTATGGATCATATCTGGAAGACAGGAAGGTAGCCATTTCTCCTAAACTGGTAGTCTGCAAGTCACATAGGTTGCATGTTTAATACAAGTCTATTAACTGGATTATTCTAAAATACTTCCTGGCCTTGCCAGCTTCTAGCTGTTTGTTTGTTTTGGAAGAAGTAAATATTCCATGAGAGACTGAAAAATAGAGAAATCCAGGAAATACTGGATATTTTTAGTTTTATATTAAGTATTTACTGAACCTGAACTGACCTCTAGCTCTCCTTTCCTATATGTTCTAATTAAAAGGTTGTAGAATTAGCTACACTGCCACATTTTCTCTCTTCATGGATGTGAATATTCACTGCTAATCTCAGGCAATGTTTTAATTTGGGAGGGATGAGCAATTCAAATATCAGAATATTGATTAAAGCATTTGCCTAGTTGATAGCAGATACAAACACAAATACCTTAGGTGGAACTAAGAGCAGGTTTTACATGTGTCAGGGGAATTACCAATCTCTAAGTCACTGGATGGTGGACCTGAGAAAGGCTCTGCTCGGGGTTTACCAGGGTTCAGTGCAGAAGACACAACATGATGTCAGGTGGTTTGCATCTTCCGTGTAGAATAGCTGAATGAACAGCTCCTGTATGAATGCCCAGAGAACACAAACCAGACTTCTCTGCTGTGAATATTAGACATCTCAGGGCCATGCCCAAAACACGCTCACAAATAGCCAAGGAGACAGGCTGGTAAATGTATGCCCTGGAGGCACTACCTGCTTCCAATTTTAGAGTATGGGAGAAGACCAAAATTTTGAGTTTGTCATCCATGGGGACAAGTAAACAGCTGTTCACCTTGAAATTTAGATCACAGATATCAAATTTAATGGGAAGATTCCTATTGATTTCAACAATTCACTTCAGACTTCAAGGTTCTTTGAGCAGTTCTACCTCTAATATATTCAAAACAGGCGCTTCAAAAGAATCTTAATAATGGCCATCATTTTTTCTCGCGTAAAACCCAAAAGCGTCAATGAACTACAAGATAAATGTTCTTGGAGCTGTATTATCTTTTCGATATTATCACTGATTTGAATCAGACTGCAAGACACATTTGCATTTCCCTATGATTGATATATTCCATTCGGTTGCAAAGGAAAAAGGTTTGGTTTACTTTAAAAAAAAATTACTAACATTCATCATCACAACTTTGATGCTGGGCTCATTATATCACAGATTTCTTAATAATTTGAATTAGAGGAGGGACTGCTGTAAGTATGCCTTCTAGCTCTAATGACAAATAATAATGTGCTTCCTCTTAATTAATATGAGCTTTTTTTTTTTAATTAAAAGGATTACTAAAGTGTCTTTTTGAAATCATTACCCTGATTAGCATGCCATTAGCTCACACAGATCTTGAGAAATAAAATAAGCATAAATGCTTGGTCAAAAGAAAGGTCTACTTTTCTCCATAATAATGAAAGAAATAGTTGACAGTTGCAGCAGTGAGGTTATTTAATAAATTCATAGATTGTAAAACTCACAAGACTGTAGCTACTTTTTCTGCAATAATCTTGTAGTCTTTTGTCATGCAAAAAAAAATCACTCAGAAAGTCCTTATGGATATCAGAAATTAAATTTTCTACTTTTTAATCTTTGAGATTATGGTTTTTTTGTAAATGAGGTGGACAACAGTGTAATGAGGCACTGATCTCTGGCTGAAAGTACATCTCTATTATATGTATTGCTATAATAGAGGTTAAAGATAGTTGGTTTTGTGTAAAAACAAATTTAAGTGGTAAAATATGTGCTAGAAAGAAGGTGAAATGAATGGCTGTGAAGAAAAAATGAATAACATCAAAATGTCACCCTGCTGATTTCCCTTCTTTATAAAACTGAAAATTGCTCATCTGATTTGTTTAGTTTCGTTCCCAGAACTAAATGCCTGCTTTTCATTAATGTATGATATATTGTGCATTTAAATAGACATACTCTGTGAACAACTAGAGACAGTCCAGGGTCTGTTAGAGCACAGTTGTTAAACAACGTTTCGAATAGGAACTTGGATTTATTTCTCTGAAATACACCTTTTGCTCTTGGTGAAATTTGAAGCCTAGTTTTCTCTTCCTGACTAATTTTGGATCTTCCTGACTAATAAAGGATTTTATTATCCTTTCCTAATTTTGTCAACAAATCAACTTAATAGTAGGGTTAGCCATTTACCAAACCAAGGATGTGGTCCAAAAACATCTCTGAAATGGTCCTCAACTTGGAACATGTGAATAATAAGGATCTTAAGCATCGTTTTATAAGAAAATAAATTCAGTAGGTAATAAAGAGAGCATGAAATTTTGCATGAAAACAAAGAAGGCTGAATTTTATCTCTCAGGGGAAATAAACAGCATTTGCCTAACAGATAAACAGGGCCCATGTTTTACTTTGATGAAACTAGGGGAAGTAATGACAAAAGAAATATTGATGTCCTTTAAATTGTTTTTGCTGAATTATGAAAGCACCCATGTATTAACATGCTAAGCCTGTGTTCAGGACCTTTGCTTACACTTAGTGTGATTTATTTCACAGAACCACATGAGTCGGGGTATTTCCTAGTGGTCATCTTCAAATTCATGCCCAAAGCAAGTCCATTTATGGTTGCTCAGGAACTTGTCCACTCTAATTCCTTTAGAGTCCTCTTTCTTTTCTTCAAGAAAGAATATGCCATGGCCTTAGTCATATAAACTAATATTTTGAGGGTTGAAGGCTTGGAATCACTTCATCTCATGTATATGTGTTATGGTTATTTGGAATCAATAATCTGGATAGAAGACTAAAAACTCTAGCATTTTATTCTTATCATCTTAAGAAAAAAACCACACTGCAGTTCATCAGATGAATCACGCTCTGTATTTTCCCTCTCTTCACTGATCATAATGCCACCCTGGTTTACTTGTTTAAATGGAGTGGCTATACCATAAAAATCTAAAGTCAGGTAGGATGTGCCTTATGCTAACAGAAGTAAGCAAAACCATATCTCTCTCTTTTTTTTTTTTTCCCTAGGAATCCAAAAAGTTTGTTTTAAGAAAAATCACCTTGCTGAAATGGCCATCAGTTACAAAATCTGAAAGGAACATTTTCACAGATGCACTAATAAGAGTCATGGTTATTCTCAAATTACTCCAGCTGCCTTAAAGATCATAGAGATGACAATAATATTGTGTTGTCTCGATGGAACAATCCACTTTGATACTGATCACATAAAGTCATATAAAATAACCATGGAGGAGGTTCAATCATGATTAACTACGTAGTCACTGGAGGTTTCACCTTAGTTACCTCTTTCTCAAAGCCCTGCCTGCCACAGTTAACCAACATGTTGACCACCTGAATTTCCATCACTTTTTTTTAGGAAATGCCGTTGGGAAGATTTGCTTTTGAACAAAGTTCCTCTCTCTTTTCTTCCAACTACAGCCCTCATATGAAAGTCTTTTGCGTGTGTGTGTGTGTATAGTTCATAAATGTCAAAACGATATCTGGTAAGATGACAGAAAACATAATGGTAAATAACTTTCTACTGAAGCCTGATTCATCTTCCTTCACAGTTAATGATTAAACTCCCATTGACCTCCATCATCAAAATTAAATGTTTAGTCATAAATTAGCCTTCTAATTACTCCTCATTATTCAGTCATTTCAGCTCCTTAATCATGAACTCTTTCCATCCCCATCCATGAACAGCTGCCAACTCAACTGAGGTTTTTTTGCTGTTGTTTGATTCCCTCACTCGTTATTGACAGGAACAGTCTATACACAGTATTTCGGATGCAAAGTACTACCCAGAGAAACCTGATCAAGGACATGACACTTCCGTGTTCACAGCTTCCAGTCATGTTTTCTGATCTGTCACATTACAAACTACTGTTCAATCTAATTTACTGCTGATGCCTTTTGGTCTCCCTTGGCAGTACTGCGGTGTCGAGATTTCTTTGTATCTAACATGTAGTTTATGGGGGGTTGAGGGGTTTTTTTTTGACAGACTTATTATTATCTGGTTTTCCAATCTAAAACCACCAATTTAAGAGCCAGCTGAGAAGCTGCACACATGAACACAGACCATAGAATAATAGAACCATGGAATAGTTTGGGTTGGAAGGGACCTAAAAGATCATCTAGTTCCAACCCCTATGCCATGGACTGGGACACCTTCCACTAGAACAAGCTGCATCCAACCTGGCCTGGAAAATTTCCGGGGATGGGGAAGAGAGAACTCATCTTTCAGCATGAATTTCAAGCAAATGTCACCACATCATTCCCACATCCTTATTAAAGTTTCATAAAGTTAATCATGATTACGCCTTTCTGGTCACTTTTAGGGCTGGACTAAGAAGCATTTAGGATTCTATCATGTGATTGCAATGGAGGTAAATAGCCAATTTATTATTTTTATTCACTTTTTTTTCCCCATGGTGTTATCATGTTGTCTGCCCAGGGTTCATATGATGCAAGTAAGAAATACAAACTGGAATTAAATCTGGAGGCTTAGGAGCCTGCTTAAATGCTTTTCTCCTCACTGGCACATATTCTATTTTCAAAGGTCTGACAGTGTTTTTAATTCATGACATATTTATTTTTTTAGCTTGTTTGAAAAGAAGTAAGTTATAATTAACTGGAATTTTCGCCTCTTCATTTTGCACTGGTAGCACAATCTCCTTCCCATGTTGTTGCACAAAATGTCAATGAATATGTCCTTATAACAATAACGAGATGGCTCCCACTTTAAGAACTTTTATCCCAAAAATCAAGACTCATGTCTACCTGAAATGGCAGTACCTTATCCATAAACAGTGAACCTTCACAACAGGTTAGAGCAGCAAGTTAAGAATATCTTATCTAATTAAAACCACAGGTGAAATTTAGATCAGCAAATGTAATTATCTGAACCGAAGGACACCAGGGTTATCTCCTACTCTTAGAGAGGCTGGCATGGGATCATTAGTGACCACATGTAGTCAGAAGCTAATTTTCCGTCTCATCTGAAAGACATCATCTCCAGCAGTACAATAGCCAACACACACGCTGGGGCACAAATTGAGAGACAGTCTATTAACAGAAATGTTGACAGTACCTCTCATAGCACCTTGCTGTTTGTTGGGTGCCTCTTCCAGCATGACCCTGATTATGCAGTTGTAGGTAAATAATTTATGTTCTGTATTGGATTTCTGTGCCTGTGCCTGCAGCAGCTTCTGACTGTTCTATTAAAATAGCACCTTTTCCTTAAACCTTCTGTTCTGTGAGTTGTCTGTAATGCACTGAAGGAAAGTAGGAATCTGATAAGTGCAAAGAACCTTAAATGAACTCCTGATGTGTAAAGACATTTTATAAACTATTGTGCGGTCATGAAAACATGGCCAGAACTGAATGGTCTTGCTAGAACCTAATCACTCAATTCAAAGCTGTCTTTAATCAATAGACAATCCATATTCCCACTCTTCCAGTAGATTCCACATTTGTTGGCAATCAAGCTGTTAAAAATTAAGGCTAGATTTTTTTCAGTTATCATAGCCCTTGTGTATCCCCGATTCCAGGCTATGGCTGTACCAGTCGTCTGGTTTATTGACAAGTCATGCCTTCCAGAGTGTGACGTTTAATTAGAGTTATTCATGCTATTGGCTATTTGCACTGTAAGGGAAAGAGACTAGGAAAAAAAAAAGTGCATGGAGTCCCCAGGTTGAAAGGGTTGAATGAAGCACATATTTTTCCTAACACACTCCTGTGCTCCTGTGAATTTGATGCAGTTGTCAAACAATGTCACTTTGACACATGGTAGCACCAGATAATCAGATTACAATGAGAAACAATAAAATGGGAATTGAGCTGGGCCATTCTTGACCCACTCTGTCATTCACACTGGGGATCTTTCAAAGGTATCTGATGACAGGGAAGCCAGAGGGCCATGTCCTTGAATAACTCAGCAGCTGCATCAAATAAAAGTCAGCTCTGCTTTCCTTCCATTGCAATATTTTCCATTCAAACCTCATGTCTGCTGTATATTTTTCTTCCATGCCACTTTCCTTTTATAGAGGAGGAAAACTAGAGATGCAGAAGTGCAACAAACGTGGAATCATAGAATAATAGAATATCCTGAGTTGGAAGAGACCCACAGGGATCATCAAGTCCAGCTCCTGGCCCTGCACAGGAAAACCCCAAGAGTCACACCATGTGCCTGAGAGCATTATCCAAATGTTTCTTGAACTCTGCTGGGCTTGGTGCTGTGACCACTTCCCAAGAGAGCCTGTTCCAGTGCCCAATCACCCTCTGGGGGAAGAACCTTTTCCTAATCTCCAACCTAAACCTCCCTCAACACATCTTCAGGCCATTCCCTTGGGTCCTGTCAGTGGTCACCACACAGAAGAGATCAGTGCCCGCCCCTTTGCCTACCTTCATAAGGAAGTTGTAGACTGCAGTGTGGTCTCCCCTCAGTCTCCTCTTCTCCAGGCTGGACCTCATCCACTCCTCACACAGCTTCCCCTCAAGCCCTTCACCATCTTTGCAGCTCTCCTCTCTTAAAACTTCTCTCCTTCATTCCCCTAACTGGGAAAATGCAAGAGGATTTCTTTTACCTTAATACCTGGTATCAGTCTTTAGGTGATCTGATAAAATTCAGACAAAATCTTTGTTACCTCTGGACTTGATCAGGCTTGTGTTTTTCTCTCAGCAATACAAATAATTGCTACCTCATTCATTTTGCAACCAAGGTGGGGTATTTTACATCTTTTTCTTAAGAAGTGAATTTGGGGTCTTTTTAGGGTGCACTTCCCAAACCTAGTGCACTCCTCCAGAAAAGCAGAAGTCCAAGCAGCACTGAGGCTGGGTCTCTGGGGTAATGCCCTTACTGCACAGAGCTTTCATTTGTTCCACACCTGACTGTCTCAGAACTGGCTGGTTTAGCCTCAGTTTGAAATTGCCTAAAGCAATTTGGGGTGATCCTTGGATTTCCAGTAGACTCAACAGTTTGTAAAAAAGGCTTTACTTGCAAAGCTCTGAATGATCTAGGATCACAGGACTGAAAGAAAAGATTAAAAAAAAAAAGAACATGTGCTGTAGTCCCCAGACAACACTGAATTGTTCTCTCCAGTCTATGATCTCAAGGCTTTCTTTTTCTACTATGAATTAGTTAGCTCAACAGTGTTCTCCCACACCCTATTACATGTTGTTAATGAGAAAAGGGAATTTTTCTTTTTTCCATTCTCCCTGCCGCCAATGTTTCCTCTTTTCTCCATCACATAAACTTTATTACAATTCTTTTTCTCACTTTAACCTCCTTAACTCCTAGATGTCCTGTGAGACATGCCAGGTATCCCACCACATCTCTTCTTGTTTTTAAAACCTTTATTTATTTAGTATAGATGATTGCAGAGTATTCCATAACCACTGCCTCTGCTTTCTGTGAGAAGAATTTGTTGACCTTCACTCCATTAACAACCTAATATATATCCAAATAGACACCTAACCACTAGATATGTCACCAGAAAGTATATAAAGCTTACATTTAAACATATTTGTCTTGCTAATCACGTGGCTGAATAAAGAGAAACTGAGTGGCTGTTACATCAAAGTCTTGCTTCCTAGATTTATAGATAGACATGTCTAAATGTTAAAAAACTTACAGCTGACTGATAATTTTCAAAGGAAAATATTGTTTAGAAACTGGTCTAATTTCTCATGTCAGCACTTTAGTAAGACTTTTGTTTTAATAAATTATGTTTGTCTGTTTCTTAATTATTTTTGCTAGATCTTTCTGGCATGTTCAGAACTTACATTTTGCTGGCAAGGAGCACTTCTAAGCCCCCCACTGTTTCCTACCCAATTCTCCCGTGCACTTCAGAAATACAGCTCTCTCATGCATAGCATATGTGGGAGATGCTTCAGGTGAGCCTTCTCTATTTAAAAATTTCAGAGGAAAAAAGAATGTTGGATTCACCAGGAAAGATTTAGTAGCCTCTGGAGAGCCTAAATAGCATTTTAATTTTTGTTCAAATTAGAATCCAATAAGTTTTTTCAGGAGTTAGGTATTTTGTCAAGCCTCACAAATTTCTAATTTTCCTTTTCTCAGCTTATTTAATGAGAATATCTTTATACATAAGTAATGACTAATTTTCAGCTGGATTGTTTTAACAATATAGTGTGAACTCGAGATCACTAGAGACTGAGTCTTCATGGAGAGTTGTCAGTTGTATTGGGATGCAACCAGAGCTTGTGTATGAAGTTGTGCCCTCAGCTCAACACACATCCTCACAAAGGTACAGTTTCTGTTATAATGAAAAAGGGAAGAAACTCCATGGTTTTTTGTAGTGCTTTAACATCTTATCTCCTTTCTCTCATAAATTGGTTTAGGAAAAAATCAGAATGAATTAATGAATAAACCTATCCACACACTTTCAGAAAGGAATTCAGGAAAGATTAAAGTGAAATAAATCCCTTGTGGTATAATTATATGGTGGTTGACCTAAGAGATTCTAGTGTTTCCTGGGAAGCTTTTATGGTTTATTATGCAAATCTACAGGAATATGAATTGTTGACCAAATAGATTGTTTTGAAGCTGCTATCAAGTCAATGAGTACTTAGGAACACTTCAATATACACACGATTGTCAAAGCAGATAGTAAGAGCTTCTTTGGACCACAACAGTGTTCTCTTGTGCCAAGGGATCTTGGTGCTCATACACATATAGGATATCTATTTAATTTGCTCATAAATTCATATGCTATCTTCTCTTAGAAATTTGGTTTTATTTTCCATAGCCTAATAACTCAATCCACTTTCGTCTGTTTCTTGTAAACTATCAACAGAATGGCTTGATACAACTTCATTTAAACAAAAACACTCTTAGAAACACTGACAAGTCTATTTTTTCACACCGAAATCAAGAATGTACTCCAAGAGGCCCAAAGATGACGAGATGATGTATAATACTTCAACATCACAAATTATCCAAGTATATAAACAAAATATTAGCATGCTAAGTCAGAAGTGTCAAAGGAATCACTGTTTTTTCGCTCATATGACATCTTAAAATGTTTATATTCATTTGCTCCTTGCTGCAAACAGTGTAAAAAGTAGGGTTAAGAACAGGGTTTTGCATTCAGACTAAGACTGCACAGCAAAAAGCTGTTTTCTCTCTCTCAGCTTCTTCACTCTGGTCCAGATGGAAAGACAAAAGAGAGGAACTTTGCTCTTCACAAAGGTAACAAAGAAGATGCACAGCTGAGGGAGAATCTCTGGAAGGTAGAGTTTTGGTAAATATATTAAAGAACATGGTGATAATATGACGAGACATCAGGAGTTCCTGACAGGACTAGGCTTCAGATGGGCTAAAAAGTAAAATCTTCTTCCTAAGGTTGCAGAGGGAGTTATTAATAATTCATTGGGAGGTCACCCAGACAAGTTGTGGAGTCCTATTCTCTGGAGATGCTCAAAAATCATCAGAACACAATCCTGAGTAAGAGGCTCTAGGGGCTCCGGCTTGAGCTGGACAAGAGGGCCTTCAGTAGTCCCTTCCAACTTTATTTATTCTCTCATTCTATGACTGAAAGAGTTTAAGCCACATAAAGCTGTTAGTTTGAGAACAAGTCTAAAGGGAAGAGCCCACTTTTCATCATTTGTGCATGGGCCTATTTTTTCTATGTCAGGGATTTGTAGCCAGTTTTTATTTCAGTTAGAGTGAGTTTTAGAGATTGACAGCTCTCTTGGAAACAGTTATGCTAATTAATATATTATGCTGTTGTTTAAACTATTTTTGTTAAATTCTGCTTCAGAGTTACGCAGATCTTTTTTAAAGAACTGCTTCTTCATTTAATAATTTTTGTACAGTACAGCTGTATATTCTAGAACTGTAATAGAAAACAGCAACAGATCCTTAAATGCATCAACATCATCTGGCTCCTCTAATTAGCAACCACGGGAAGCTAACAGCATTATCATTACTCTAAGTAATAAATTATGTTTTCTTACCTGAGTTCACAATGTCCATTTGCTAATGCCGGTACTGCTAATCTGTGACGACCACCCTGGTGTTCTTTCAATATCTGTTGTAATAAGGCTCTTCATTGAAGCCTGCTGTGATTGTTGACATGCATTATAATGCCAGCTTAATTACTAAACTACTAAAATGTGCACGCTCATATGCGCTTATAGCTCTGAAGTGCTTCCTTTAGGTAACTGACAGCAACATAAACCAAATGCTACCAAGAGAAAAGGAGGGGGAAATTTGAAGCTTTCCTTTCAGTCACTTTCTAGCATTTGGATGGGGTGATATTTTACACTGGGAACTGCAATTTTGTAACACATGAGACATTTTTTTCAGGATAAATCAGTGTTTCACTTAGGAATTGCTTCTACAAGTCTCCTTCTTTCTCCTACATTTCTATATTTTCACATAGTGCTAGATATAGCAACTCAGAAATGCAGATAGGAGAGCCAGATGTTACCTGTTGTTTATAATATTATCATTACTAATTAAAAACAAAACAAAAAGCATTTTACAGGTGATGACAGAGTATTCACACATGCCAAGGAGTTCAACTTTTATCAACCAAAGACATGAAAAATGCTTACTGTTCTATGCAGCTCCCATTTTTTCTAGCAACATCATATAATTATTGTGCTATTGGGAGGTCCACAGTGATGGGTTTTTTGAAAGACGATGTTCCTTGACCCTGATGCATTTCTAATACCCTTTTACCTCGGATACATACTCCAAGTAAATAGATTATAACTTTCAGGCTGAAAATATGTAGACAGCTATACGTAAATAGATGGAAAAACATGATCTTTTGGGGGAAAAAAAAGTGGAGAACTTAATCATATGATGTAAATGAAGACCTGGAGTGAAGGTGTATTAAATGAGCAAACTCCTGGCATTATAACTGTCAACAACAAAGCTGACAAATGCTGTATGTTCTTCAGCAAAGAAAGTTTCAAAGTCTGAAACAAAACAGGTTAAGATAGTGAAAAGAGTTTTGCTGAATGCTTGATGCTGTGGATTTGGGATAATAAATTTTTCTGTACACTTTGGCTTCAATGGCAATTTGTTCAATTTCAATCTTTATTTTACATGACCAGCAAATTAGTTGAAGAGAAGGAAAAAAAGTCCATAAATGACTTTGCAGAGAATTTGTTAAATTCATATTCCAATTTTTTTTTGTTGTTTGATTTTGTTATGATGAGTATCATCTTTCCTTTCAATTCAGAACATAAAAACTATACGTGCAATTCATCAAAGTTTCAGTTGAGTTGAGTATGTAATAACTCTGTCAGTGATGTCCTTGTTTACTAGATCCTCTCAGATGCTTCCAACTTTGCCTGCTTTAACTTTCACCCACTTTCCTTTCCTAACACAACACAAAACATAATTTAGCTTGTTTCATCTAATAATTTTCAGTCATTTACTCATGAGCAGTCCTTAAGTGCAATTGGAGTAGCAATCCCATAGAACTCTGAATGCTTATTTATAAGCATTTTTTTTGTAATTATACTATCACTGTATGATAACGTAAGCTTTCCTTCTTTGTTTGAAGAACTTCAAAATTTAAGCACAGGTCAAGCACAAGTGACTAAACCCAGAGGTTAAAAAACCACAGACTAAATTGCCTTTGTCACCTCTGAATACTCAAAAGCTGAAAACCATTAATCAAGTATGTTTCTTAATAAGACATTAATGAGTCTGAACACTGTCAAAACATTAAAAAGTGAGATTTGCCTTCTTTCTTCCAAATGCTCTCTTATTTGAAGAAAAGAAACTGAGCCTTAGACAATAATTTCATTAGGAGTTTTATAAAAAACAAATACATGTTGATTGCTTTGAAACAACAACCTGAGTCATGTGGTACTGCAATTTATACCTTCAGAGAGTACCATCTGGTGTTAAAAATCCAATACTGCAAAGACTGACACAACTTTAATACAAGTGAGTCTTGACATGGCTTTGAGATTTGTGGGTTTTTTTCTGATTAAACTGCTTTGTTGTTTTTTTTATTTTTCCTGGAGTATTGATAATGATGACTTCTTTCTGTATATTGCAAGGAAAATGATTTCATGGAGGAAGTAATACATACGTACAAAGTGCTGGTGTAAGAACCTCGAAGAGTCTGATTAAAAACAGCAAGAGATATTTCAATATAAGTCTATTTCTGGAATACTCAAGAATATTTGGGGAGGTGTTATTTCAAAGCTTTCAGGTGCTTTTATGATTCAACAGGAATATAAATTGTTATTTCAAATATTTCAAATTATAATTGTTACCACCGTTGCTACATTATTGAACTTACCGTGGTTTGGTTTGGTTTGGTTTAGTTTGGTTTCATTTGGTTTCATTTGAGAACTCCCACTAGACATGCAACTTTGAAACACGTACTGAATTTCAAGTTTAATTTTATTTTCTCTGTCTCTTGCCATTTTCCCTCAAATCACAATGAAAGCACAACATGCAGGATGTTACTGTCTGGGAGTGCTACCGACTCCATCTATTAGGAACGTATTAGGCTGCTTTGACAGGTACAGGTGGTTAACACAATTTGGCTGTTCAGATCATGAACCCTCAGCTCTACAGACCTAACCTGATGGCTGCTCCACACTCACATCGATGGCAGAAGTCATACTGAGCAAAGTAATTACTGAATGTTGTGCACTGAACATTCAGGGCAGGGTTGTGCTCACTCCTGAGATGATATTATTTGTTTCTAAAATGGGTCCATATTTTCAAACTTGCCAAGTCTGACAGCCTGCTACATGTTGTGCTCTGTAGCAGTAGCATTGCTGTAAGCTGTGTATCTGCACCCTTCATTTAGCTGCACTAAAGGAAATGGAGCAGCATCAGTGCACATCTGTGTAGCTGTAATAATTAGGCTTACGGTCACAGTTTGGCAGTTTAGGACAAGTTTCTGCTCAGAAGAAAGGGTATTTTTGCTCTTTGAAAACAACATTATCAACCACTAAAATTGGTTAGTTGTTCTGTCCTTGTCCGCTCAGGAGTTTTGAGAGCAACCTTGCTCCTTCTCCCAACAGAATATGTATACAGGGATGACACTCATCTCACTAACTATGGGTTCTTGCCTGCTATTTTTCTTCAGTTAGATAATGAGGACATCTAAGGCACAGTGGATATGAGTAAGTTATATTTTTCCACTGAGAAAGAAAGTTACTTAGGGCTCTAGCTCAAGTGGAGATGTCTGCAACAGTAGTCTCTATATTTGTTACCTGTGTTGTCACTGAATCGTTAGGCACCCAGTTGTATTTCAGTTTGTTACCTCTCAAGATGGGTATAACAGATGGCATTATTTTTGTCTGTGTTTTGTTCCTATTCTATTCCTGTCAATACGCACACTTATGAATGAATTCCAGCCTGTCAGCCTTGCAGAATGCTCTGTGAAGAATGTAAGTATTGCAAATAGGTACTGATACACATTGGCACCATTTCTTCATTTATCTCAAAGCAATCATAGTCCGTTTGGCCAACATGTGCACACATAGCAAATTAATAGGCATCCTGCCACACATCAATCAAAACTTTAATATATTGTTCCCTCTCTGCTATTCCACTCTTTCACAAATCTGTTCCCTCACTTAAATCAACTCAAGGCGCAGACAAGTCTAAAAGTGAACTTAAGGGTTTGAAGATCCATGTTGAATTAAGATCATCTTACAGCATCCTAAGATTAGTTTTTTCCTAATACTTACAACCTGCTGAGAAAGAAATCCTTTTTCTGTGCAGTAAGAACCAATGATAGTGTGAGAGGCAGCTGTCTGTTCAACAGTATAACCATGTTCTGTTTATGAACATAGTTCTGAATATTTAATTTCTTTTGCACTTAGCTGAGAAAACAGACACAGGGATACAGAACATGTCTTCCCTAAAAGCATGTACTGTATAACCAAAGCTCTTGATGTTGGTGAAGTATCACAGGTAAATCACAGGCTGCAGTTCTGGGAGCAATATTGTGATCTGTCTCCTACTCTCCCCTAATATTTCTTAGTAGCTTTCCCCAGAGGAAGCTGCAGCTTAAAGAATTATGGATAATTTCATTTTTCTCTCTATTTGTTTCACATGTCCTTGCTTAGTGAAAATCAATTCTTTTTTCCTACCAAATGATGAATCCAAGTTATTGCTCTTACATCTAGAAGTCAAGGATCCTCTTATTCACCATTCCCCATACTTATCTCACTAAAAGATAAGTACACAGACATGCATTCAGCTGGCTGTAAAGGATTTAAATCCAAGACTCTTACTCTTCCTCATGGGCTTGCAGAGAAATTCTGCTGTGAGAGTGGTTTTGATTTGGCTCCAGATACTTTTAAAAGTGGAGTTTTTTTCCATCTGGCATGATGTCAACTCAAGATTCAGGAGATATCTAACGGGATTTAGCTGATCAGGTACAGACTTATACGTTTGAGTTATCACCTCTTTATAGTCCCCAGAGAGAAATGGGCTATTCCATGATAAAATTAGCCTTATCTTGTCAAAACAAACATTTTAAAATGCCTTCACTGACTGTGGGGATCTACAAGAACAGAGAGCAGACACTAACTCAGACATAGTTCATTATGCAGTCTCTGTTCCTCTGAATTTTCAACCAATAGTACCATCATAAATAGCTTCAATATCTTTAATCTGTCCATGCCTTGTGGAACATTATATATTTTTGGGTTTAATTGCTATGTATTTAATTTACTTCAGCAAGTGTCCTATGTTTATTTACGTAGTTTTGCTCTTACAAGAAACTTTGTTCTGGTGGTAGGTAAGTTTTGTGCATCCTCCCAGATCACAAGTCTCTTCCACAGTTAGATTCCCTTTCAAGGAGTTGAATATCTTGGGATATCTTCTTTGTTTATTTTCTTCCTGTAGTATTAATGAGGTTCAGCTTCAGGCATGGCTAGGTCCCTAGGCCTTATTCTAAGATGAATACCAAAATAATAATAGACCAGTTTCATATGTCACTTTACCTCATCTCTATTAAAATATCATCCAAAACCATATGCTTTGCTCCCATTGCCTATCTTGATTTTTCTCTATTATTTACCTTATGACTAAAGACTTCATTAATTCTGGGTACATTGTGTTTGCACATTGTTTTGTTTCATTATGCCGTCTGTCTGTTCTGCCGGGGGAAGCACTTGGGGAGAAGAGTTTCTATCAGAATGCACCAATCAGAAAGAGGCTGTGTTGTGCAGCTGCAATTGTAGAAAATAGCATTCTGCAGACGTTATACATCTACCAGAAAAAAAAAAAAACAACAAGGTGTGAACACTAATTAGAAAAAAAAACAAACCCCAAAAATTCGTATCAGTGTGTCTGTTGTAGGGAAAAGCAGGAAGCTGAAACAGATGTAGCTCTTTTGCCTATTTTTCAGGTGATTAGCTAAAATAAGGATTTTTAAGAGCATTGTAAGTGTGATTGAACAGGTTCAGGGTTCTAAATAATCCTCCTTTTATTACTGACTTTTAACTTTTAATAATTTTATCAAGTTTTTCCACGACATGACTACTGTTCGCCACACCTTTTCAGATGCTTTTCCCTTTCTGCATTGGCTCATGATTGCACTGCTGACCTTTAAAAAGACCTAGATTATAGGAGTGCGTCAACAACAATTAAAAACATATGGTCATTCAGTTGTGTGCACTTCTAGCTCTTTAGAAAACCACCTGTAATGAAATATGTGATGGATTCATATTGCTGATGACACAGTTTGAAGAATTCTCTCCTTATCTTTCATGCTCTGCCACTTTTCCGTTATAGAAATACAAAGAAGGAAAAGCGTTAGTCAGATATCATTCTGTCACCACTGAGAGAAGTTTGACCCAAGGTTGATTCCTTCAGGGACAGAAGTCCAACTGCTTGATCTGACCTTCTGAGCTATGTCTGAGTAATGACCGATATGGAGGAAGACATTCCCATTCTCAGGTCTCCAAAATAAAGCCTTTCTTTTTTTTTTTTTTTGCAGAAACAAATCATAGAATCATAGAACAGTTTGGGTTGCAAGGGACCTTAAGAATCACATAGTTTCAACCCCTCTGCCATGGACAGGAACACCTTTCACTAGATCGTATTGCTCAGAGCCTCATCCAACACCTCAATTTTCGAAATTTTTGCTTGCACTCCATTTACACTAGAAATCCCTTTAAGAAGAAGGTAGTCATAGAACGGGTTTGGGTGGGAAGGGATCTTAAAGGTCTTCTAGACCTTTACAGCCTTTGCACTGTGCATATTTGGATTATACTTTTGTTAGACTACTGGCAGTATGATATTTCAAATGACAGCCAAAAAGGGCACTTATAGTTCAATTGTATTTTCTCTTTAAAATCCAAAAGCCTCAAGGAGCACTTAAGTGTTGTTTTCATTTGTTCTTTAGAGAGTGTTTAGATTGATAACTGCCATACTCACATGAATCGTTATAGGAAACTAGCATGAGAGTTAATTTGTGAACCTCTCCCAAGTTTTTCATCAAAGCTACTTGTGTTTTGCACTTGCAGCCTGGAGTTAGTATCTGGAAGTGTTTGGGGTTTTGGAAGCTGTTTTTCATCATTGCTGTTTGACTGTAGCAGGAGGTAGGAGGAAGAAAATCAAGAATAGGATAGAGTGTGCAGAGGGGTTAGTCCATAGCAGCCTGGAATTGATGAGACTACTCACAGCACTCTCGCAGTCAGTAGGATGGGGCTGAAGAAAATGTTTCAAGGAAATTGAGCAGAATCAGAACAAATTGTATGACTGTATCTTCCAAAGGAGATAACTGAAACCTGCTTGTCCCATAGCTTGAGCAGTTTTAAGCAGTGCAGGAATGTTCATACAAAGAAATACTATGGGGAAGAAAAGGGGGACTATCAGGATCAAGAGAAGTCTAAAGCAAAAGACAGTCTTTCAGACTCTAGCAGACAATATTTGTGATTGAGTTCCTACAGCAGAGAATAAAGTGCTGTCGGGGATTAGGAAATGTATAAATCAGAATGGAAACAGGCAGCTCAAGGAACCAGAGATAACCACAGCTTTAAACAGGAATAGCTAAAGAGAAATCTTTCAGAGAGACCAGTTGGGTAGGCCACTCACAGGCTACCTGTGCTGGTATATTAAACAAAATCTAAGCACTGATACATTATTGAGCGTACACAGGTCTGTTTTTGTTTAAGGACAGAGAGGACAGCCAGCAAGTTCAGAGTAATGACTGATAATTTTAGCAGTGACCTGCAAAATAATTAGAAACATAATTTCAATTAGAATTTTCTAATATTAAACCCGGAAATAACCAGCCATCTATGTGGATGAATTGGGATGACTTGATAAATCAAATACCACTATTTTAATCTATCTGTCTGAAGAAAGTTCTAGCACTAAGAAAAACATACACAAGCCGTCTTTGCCAAAAAAAGTAATTGTGTTGTGGAAGTGAATGACTGTGGATTTATTTTGCTGGTATCTAAGAAATTATTATGGTTTCCTTCTGTACTGCCATAACAATCGGGGCTAATACATTTCTTGGAAATATGAACAGGATTTGACGCAAAGATGTTTTCTTGTAGGAATCAGTAATTCCAAGGGAAACTTTGCTGACCAAGCTCTTTATAAGGAATATTACAATTTGATAAAATAACTCCCTATATTTTTCTTTGCCCACTGGAGTCAAAATATGCTTTTGCACAGCTACCCAGTGAGTAATCAAAATCAGAGTTATTCCATACACTGGTTTCTATGAGAAACATCCGTCTGCCAAACAGCAAAGGATTGTTTAGTAAAACACACAAGATTTAGTGCTGCACTGAGATCATGGAGAGAAGGAATTCATCCTGGAGAATTCTGTTGCAATGGCAGTTATTGGCAAAATGAAACGAGAAAATGGGAATACATTATATATGTGATTCATGGGAATAAATATGAGTTGCTATCGAGTTGAAAAGAAATGTGTTTATGGATATTAATAGGACTCAGGACACAGAAGGATGTGTACTCCTTTTTGTTTTACAATGGCAGGATGCAGAAACACCAGAATGGTTGTAACCTACCCAATCAAAAAACAGCTGAATCAAAGGAAAGGCCAACAAACAGTTAAGTCATGTCTTAGTTACCAGGAAACAAAATATGGCAAACTGTAGCTTGGATTTTATGCTTTTAGTTAGGAGTTAATTATTTTCTGATGAGATGAGATCTTAGTCTGAAAACAGATTTACAAGATATTGAGCTTAAGAAAACTCAGGCATCAAAGTCTAGCGAATACCACTGAAATCCTTGACTTTAACTTCCTAGTGTTCTGTTCATTCCCACCAGAGCTTTTCAGCCTTCAGCAAAATCCTCAGGAATCTTATTTCACTCCTACCCTTAAGCAGAAGCAGCCCAACTACTAGCACTGATCCCAGCACCACAATATACCAGTGCAGGAAGAATACACTGGAGCACAACTTATGCTTCATTTGCAGATGAGTCCCCAATGGGGATTTCCATCGTTAGCCCCAAAGTTGCAGAGGCATGGAAAAATTCAAGCTGAACACAAAAAGCAGCACACAGAAGTCCTGACATTCAGCTCCTCAGGGATTTCATTCATGAGACAGCTTGGCTGAACATTAAAAATGGATGTTGCAAACTCTTTTATAAGGTTATGATTTTTTTTAATATGTCTGTATTTTCCAACCCACTACTAAGATGAGAACAATCATATCTTAGTATCTTTGTAATAGACAACCTTTACTGCTCTGTTTGATGCTAACCCCACCAGCTAAACATCTGTACTGAAATGACACTGTCAAAACATTTTATTGTTAAGTATTAATGTAGCCTGTAATCCTTCTAACTAATGGCAGGAATACATAGTCATAAATAGCATTAGATCTTTTTCTGCTACAATGTCATTTCTAAATACTTTTGAATTTCCTTTCCTTACAAACTTTACTGGTTTTGTCAGGTATCTTCCTCCTATACATAAGTTTGACTGACTTTATTGGAATTCTATCAAATCCTGTAATCAGAGAATCTGCCTGTGCATTTGGCTTTCCTTCATCTGGACACTTGGTTTGGCTTTCATTGACTCCAGTTTATGTAGGGCTTTGGCATTGCCACAATTAAACATTTATGCCTTCCCCTACTGACACTTCTGATTCCTCAAAGCTTTAATTGTCTGACTTCTGGACTGTGATATGTACAGTATTTTATGGTTTGCATCTCAACAAATGTTATGAACTCAATAGTGTGAGATCAGATAATTCAGTATTTATACAGATTCTGCTAGTCAATTGCCCAAAAATGGTGTGGATTTATATTCATTTTGGAAGGTGGTCTATAAATGCAGAATTACCTCTATGTATAATAGATGATTGAAAAGATTGGAAAAATGTAAAATTCTTTCTTCAGAAGTTTAAGAATGGAAATCTTTGTGATAAAAAAGACAAAGAAATGGGATGAAATTATGCATCTCAAAAAACTTTAAAATAAGCTAGAATATGTCAGTGAGATCACCTGATTACGGTTGCTTCCACGTATTAAACAGACCTCCAAGGGTATCTTTGCATCAATTCCACCAGATTGTTTAACACTTTCCATACAAAGTTGAAATTCAGGCCAAGATAAGCCAAACTGCTCTCTATTTTTCTGGATGTCTCCTTGGAAACACATTGAAGCAAACTTTTCTTTTGCCACCCTTTGTATATGAGGAGCAAAGTATTTTTTTCAGGGTTTTTGTTGTTGTTGTAGTTTTTGTTTAACTGCATGCAATCTGTTCTTTCTATATGACCCTTCTTTAGAAACATCCATTTTATTAAATAAATTGGAAGCTAATTGCAGTAATTATAATCTCCTTAGATTCTTAATGGTTTAATTTATGTTTGTGCATGGAGCTGTTGGGATTGACTGAAAAAGTACAAACCCACATGGCCTTACACAGCATTCTCCTGATTAAGAACGGATGTCTCCTAAAGTAACAATAATGGATGAAGCTGGGGGCATCTACGGAGGAAAGGCCATATGCCTGAGATGCAGGCAATGCTCAGAAGACACCAGAAAGGTTTCTAAAGTAATGAAGGAAGAGCTTTACTGTCAAGTAATTGCTTAAGAGAGATGAAAACAAATTCATGCTACTGAAGCAAGTCAGTCACTCGTGAGACTAAGTAGGTGTAGCAGACATGTCCTTTTTGCTTCTGTTGTTTAGTAGGAAGGGGAAAAAAAAGTCCTTTACACAGTGACAAATTACTGTGAAGCACAGAAAAGATAAAAGAAAAAGCACCAAGCAGCATATGTAGTGTAATTAGGAAAAGTTCACATTGTGCAGACAGTAAGCCAATTCTACACTTAGTGACAGTCATGAAACTCCTCTGGAGAGTAGCCAACAGTAAATTTTTAATGCCTCCAACCTACACCTCCTGTCTCAGGCTGCAGTACTGCTTAGTCAGGGTAACTTTTCCCAAAACATTTTTGTCTTCTAAATGAAAGTGGACCCTGCATTCTGGAATCTGCTTTCTATTGTGTCCTTGTTATCTAACATGCTGCCTTCTATTGGCAATCTCTCCAAGTTTCTCTGCTTTTTCATCCCCTTGAGATATCTAAGCAATAAATCCACATTCATTACAATGGATTTAATAGTATTTTCTTTGATAGTTTGAAGCCTAATGACTACTGAAATAAAAATGGGTCAAGAAATCAATGGCCTTTAACACCTGTGGATTATCTTACATTGCAAACATCTGGATCAAAACACATGCTTGGCTCTTTCTGTCTTCGCACAGTTGCTCTAAAGCCTTTAATATTCTGGGTCAGATTTTCTTCTAATATAAACTGATGGGGTATCCTGCAGTCTCTCTGGGTGACGTCCTTGCAGAACATACTTCTTTGTGACTCTCCTGTTACTTTTGTTTATGATTGCTAACATAAGATGGTCAAACACTCAAAAAAAAATCATAGTCTGTAAGACCTTGTGTCTTTGTTTAACCCCAGCTGGCAACTCAGCCCCACAAGTCCCTTGCTCCCCCAACTTCAGTGGGATGGGGAAGAGAATCAGAATAGTAAGAGTGAGAAAACTCATGGGTGGAGATAAAGACAGTTTAATAGGGAAATATTTAATAGTTTAATAGGGAAAGCAAAGGCTATGCATGCAAGTAAAGCTAAACAAAGAATTAGTTCACCACTTCTAATGAGCAGGCAGGTGTTCAGCCATCCTCAGGACAGCAGGGCTCCACCACACATAATGGTGACTTGGGAAGACAAGTGTCATCACTCCAAATGTCCTCCACTTCCTTCTTCTCCCCCAGCTCCATATGCTGAGCATGGTGCCATATGGTCTGGAATCCCACTCAGATCAGTTGGGATCAGTTGTCTTGGCTGTGTCCCCTCCCAACCCCTTGTGCACCCCCAGTCCCTTTGCTGATGGGGTAGTATAAGGAGCAGAAAAGTCATTGACTCTGTGCAAGCAGTGCTCAGCGGTAACTAAGACATCCCTGTGTTATCAACATGGTTTCCAGCACAAATCCAAAACAAAGCCTCATACCAGCTACTCTGAAGAAAATTAACTCTACCCCAGCAAAAATCAGCACACTCTGAAAATAACTTTACATGTCTATATACTTTCTTAGGAGCAGAAATAATCCTACTTGAGGCAAAGCAACGCAGTGAATTTAGATGTTCCTCATTCATTGGCCAGAGTAGCTCAAAACTGTTTCTTCACTTGCATGTCAGGCTCACTAGCCCTTCTTTTTGCCTATATCACCTTTATTTTTATCAGTAGCTCTCAGGACTCATCCCTTGTTCAAAGACCTTGCTTTCTGAAATACACTCTACCGGTGCACTATCACTTTTTTATCGTAACACAGTTTCAAGTACTATTTTGGCTAAATCTATTTCACTTCTCCTTCTTCTTTTCTTGACAGTCTTTCAAAGGGAGTTCCTTGACAGTTCTGGTGTCATTTAAGATACAGCTCTGTTGATGCTGTCATTACCTCCTTTTGTTTTTCTCCCCCTCCTCCATTTTTATATCACCTCCAAAATACATATACTCCAGCTGTAAATTCTATCACAGATTTCATGTCTGAAAATGATCAGGAAGTGTGAGATTTGACAACACCATGTTCCTATAAATTTATGGTAAAAACCTGATCTGTTTCAGTATGCTTTTCTTTCATCCTGAAATTCCTCTATCATTGGCCATGTCCTCTTTCAATGTTTACTACTAAAAATACTTCGGCTTATAATTTTTTGTCAAGTGCACTGTAAACGTGTAACAAGCCTCTACCTGTAAATACGAAGTCAACGTCAAGAACCAAATGACGGAAAGTTAGCTCCATACAGCACGAGAGTGAGTGTTGATAAGTAGCCATCAAATTCACTTCTGTTTAGCAGGTGATACTTAAAACACTCCATTAGTTGACTAAGTACAATTCCCCATCCTTTTACATTCTTCAGTCTGCTCACTGCCTTACATCATGGTACTAATTGTGGGATCAGATGCTGATGGTAATATTTAACTTCCATTAAAATCTGGATCTGTGTGGAGAATGCCTAAATTTCTGCTCAGTTTTAAACTTCACCCAGTCCCATATACAGGAGAGCTTTGTAGGTTGCCCAGACAGCAGACGGACTTCCCAAGGCAACCAATCCAAGTGTGGGTTGTTATTTTGTTGTTTTGAATTGCTATATTCTCTTAAGGTTCTATAGGACTCCACAGAACCATAACAATGCATGCACTTATTATGATTCATGTCTTAATTAAACATTTCCAGCTCAGTGAATGAATTTTGTATAACCTCTCTAGGCAATTGAGCTCTGCATCCTTAATTGCTGTGCCATAGGTCAAGCAGATGATAACGTATTTGCTCTAGTGGAAATAAAGAATTTACTCCTTATTTGCAGCATTCAGCTTCTCTTCATATACAAGTGTAAAAATCTCGACAGTATTAAAACAGTATAATTAGATAATTGTTACATTCAAAGCTATTTGCCTCAGATTAAATAAAATCCTAAATAATTTCAGTTTCTGTCCCTGCTAATTAACAAGTTTTTTGTATGTTTCATTTAAACATAATACTAGGACCAATTCAGTACTTTCTCCTCTGGGACTCCATTTGTTATGTACTGGTTCCTTAGAGACCTAAAGCAATTAAAATTAAATCGAATTTATAGCTTAATCCATCCCTGAGAACTACAGGACAAAAATTGTTAGAGCTTTCCAGAGGTTTTCCTTTTTAGAACAATTCTGTTCACTGACTCAAATAAAGCTCTGCCTACTTGCACCAGCAGTAAATTCGCTGCTCTCAGCATAAATAAGTAATTATTTTCCTTTCTTATCATTAACTTTGCACAAATCAGCCTACCAACACTTTTTTTTAAATAATAACTTTGAAGAGTACAATGAAAGTAATTATATTATGTATATACATACTCATTCTATTTATATTTAAAGTGGATCTTACTATAATCAGTAGTAGTATCCTACAGATTACAGTATCTACACTAAATATTTAGATTTTAAAATGGGCTATTTTTCTTCCCCTGTTTGTTTGCACTAGATGCAAACACGAAAAGGACAAGATTCGCATGAAATACCATGTTTTCAGCCACCTTGGTCTTCCTTTGCAAAGAATACAGAATAAATAAACAAATTAAGACTGGTCTAATTTGGATGTAAAAACCAGGATGAGATCAGCACTGGAACAGGCTGCCCAGGGAAGCAGTAGTGTCATCATTCCTGGAGATACTTAAAAGACATCTAGATGCGGCACTTAAGGATATAGTATGTCTGTGTTTGGCAAAATGAATGCCATTCATAAACTTTCAAACCTCAATAAATGGAAGTGGAAATGTTATTTTTCTGCTTGTTCTAAATGTAGCTTCCATCCAGGAAGCATATTAAAACAATCATAATATGTCCTTGTTACACAATCTCTTGGTCAGAACCGAAGTAAAGATATATTTATGAATCTCTGTCCCGCTCCAAGAGGATCCTACTCTCTTTTAACAGACTGATTTATATCAATGTAGGTATTAAAAGTGCTTTAATAAACACTTTAATGAAACAGTTGCAGAAAAAGTTATGCTGTTTGAGGTATTACCTACCCTTCAGAGGGAATTACTGAAATCCTATGAATTAGGGGTAAAAGATTGAAGCTGGTCAAAATTAATTGTAGAGGAAAATTTAAGCAACGCAGGAGATTTATACAGAATATGAATAATATCTCTGAAAAAGTTCACGATGAATCATGTGATTGAGAATAAAATTTCCATCTTTTAACCATAAAAGGAACAAAATATTTTCTAGCAATATCCTACATTCTTTGCTAGCTGAGGAGGATGAGACAATGAGAAGGCAGACACATCCTTCTCATTGTGAGTTTGACACTTCAAGTATTTGGCAGGAGGGTGAATAAGGATTTCATGCAAGTTGAAACATTTAAAAATCCTCCAGTGTTAGCTAAAGAAAATGCTAAAAGATAAAGAATTCACATTATACACTGTAAAACTGGCTTTACAGATAACTAAAACATGATAATTTTTAAAAATAATTGGGAACAGTAATGCTAATTTATTGAGGTGAATTGAAAGAAAAGCCACTTTCTATATACTTTTAAAAGATCAGGTGGGATGATTAGAGCAATTAGAGGCTGACTAAAAATGTTTTCTATAAAAAGTCACTGAAACAAAAATCTTGTCTAGGCAATGTCAGTTTGCATAATATGCTAGAAGTAAATCATCAAGCAAACTTCACAGGGCTTTTCAAAATGTGACTGATAAAGGTAGTTGCAATAATATAATATATTTAGATTTCTCTGATGGATTTAAGTAACATCCTTTTGTACGATCACAATGACATTAAACAGATAAAAACAGATAAAAGGCTACTTAAAAGGCCATTAGTGGTTATGAGGACAATGGATTACATATGATCCTGTGTATGAGCTGGGAGAACATAGTCTAGACTGTGATCATGGTAACACGCATGAATTTGCTTCTCTACACAAAGCTTCACCTACTTCACTAGGCACAAATTTAAAAACTATCCACACTAAAATCACAGTATGTGTTCTTTGAACACTGGATGGATCTTCTGAGAATTTAAACCCACAAATCTTAATTAGCCTGTAAATTGAAATTACTTTTAACCAGGTAACCAGGTCTTTAAAGAGAGATTTTCCTGGGTCTGACAATTTTGTCCTTGAATGTCTTAGACTAGCTTGGTGGAGCAAAGAATCATAAGATCTCTGAGGATTATATATTTAAAAAATAAATTAGTTAGATAAAGTTGAGGGTTTTTTCCACTTTGTTACTGAATTTCTTCTTTGATAGAGGTTAAAATTTTTGTCCTTTTCAACAAAGCTGAAGGAGGTGGCTTTGTCTTAAATTGTCTGTCCTCCCCCATTACTCTTGGTGTATTGAAACCATTGGCAGTAAAGAAGGCTGCTTTCTTGATTTAAGTTGCTTCGACATTTTCCTCTGCTGCTTAAAATCAGCAGTCTCCATGTTCTCTAAAACAAGTTGACTTTATTCCTGCTGGTTGCATTTGAAAGTAAAACATAGCTTTTCTAGAAACTATTTCTGTTCATGTTCCCAGTCAGAATAATGGATAATAGCTGCTGTTTCTACCAGACCAAAGCCTCAAAAGCCACTTATGCTTGCTTGCTGTATGTATAAATAATAACACCCAATTTAAAGAACGTCCTGGGTGAGCTTTTTACTACTCTCCAAATATATTGTTAATGCTCCTGAAGTAGTAGAAAGTTGAACTCCTTGACAAAATATAACTAATGGATTCCTTTCTCACAAAATAGCCACAAGTATTTACACCGAAATAGGAGATAATTTAGGTGCTAGAGCACCCATATTTTTTCTACCCAGGTGTCTCCCTCATGTCTCTTGTTTGTGGCTGTCTTTCTCACCACAATTTAGTTCTATTTCCAAATCTTTATGAGGATTGTAACATAATTAATGTGGTGGCTCATTAATGCCAGGAAAACAGGAATTCTGTTTGCTACCTGGTCACTTTGTCCATGATATACATACTTTCTGTATGCTTTGTGCCGTTCAGATAGTCCCCTGTACGGCTTTGATTAATTTTGTTAAAGCTTCATGGTTAAAATCAAGAGTCTGCAGAAATTTCTTTGGCCATAAATCTCCCATTGTTAGTCTAGGCCAGTTTCTATAGACAGTATCCTGCCAAGTGCCACATGCCTAACATCTCATTATTGCAGCTTTTAACCATTGCACAGAAGACCGATTACTAATTTTGTGTTGTCACCTCTTTGACTCCCTTGGACGCTGAGTCAGTGTAAGACTATCCCATGGGACACCCTAAAGCATGGACATATCCTACCACAGACTCCTCTACAGAAATTCTTTGGTCAGATAAAACGGATAGATTTCTGCTGGCCTCCAAGAAAAGGGAAATCCATTTTTACTCATGGATTAAACAATAGATTCAGCTTTACTGAATTGTAATTATTTTTCCAATTCTGCTTTCACTTGTGCTTCCTTATGAACTAGATCTTGCTTCCATCTAGGTGAATGATATTATACAAGATGAGCTCATTTATCCACATCAAGGTGCACTAAGGGCTACCACAGCATGGATCACATCAGTCAGGGTCCCAGCAAGTGACTAGGGCAGAAGAGATACTACCAGGTCCAAACAAATACCCAGGTAAGTTCGTGGTAAAGAGGCAGATCCAATGTCGGACCATGATGTCAATCCACAGATTGGAGTCGAGATCAGCTGAGTCCATGGCCAGGCATGGACATGGTTGTGAGGGATGGAGGCACAGGCATACCTACAACACACTTCTGGCAGGCACTGGCAGAGATTATATGGGGCTTATGGGACCACTATGCATGGTGGATGGATCTGATTAGGGCCAGGCAGGGCTAATAGTACCCATTAGTGCATATAGACTCAGTGCTGAATTATTTACCTCTATCCTCATCTTGACTACTTCCTTACTTCTTCTTCTGAGAGATGGAAAGCTTCAAATGACAAATATTCTGAAACTACCCAGAATTCATAATGAGGAGGAAAACCTTTGCCAGAATCATCAGGAGAAGACAGAGTTAAAGGGAACCTAACAGCAATCCTCCTGTACCAAAGAGAAGGTTACTGAAAAGGCAAGGTCACCCTCTGCTCTAAGTTCCAGGAGGAGAGACAAAATAGTCCTGAATTAAAACAGGGAAGTTCTGGTGTGATATAAAGAAAAGAATTTTTACTATAAGGATAGTTATCACTGGAACAGTTGCCAAGAGATGTTGTGTGATCTCCACACTTGGATATTTTCAAGTCCCAGTCAGAACAAGCTTTGAGTGTCTTGGTCTAGATGACCCTTCTTTGAGCAGGGGACCTGACTAGGGACCTCCTAAGATGCCTTCATATCTGAGTGATACTATGATCCTACACCATTCACATGGAAAAATGCTAATGTTTCTTTTCAGTGGCTGCATAAAAATCATCACTCAAATAGATTTAACTTCACATTTCTTTGCTCCCTTGCCCTTACCCATAATCTCATACTCTTTAGATACTGCATCTGTTCCATATGAAATACAGGATAGTTCAAGGAAGAAAAAAATATGTAGGGAAGTTGAAGAGAAAATGGTAATTACTAGTAGCAGAAGAACAATGTTTACTATCTTAAGTAAAGAAAATTAAGGGTTTTGAGGAGACCAATACCTAAATAGCAAATGTCTCTAGAATTAGACCTTACTCAACAGTGAGTTTTGTTTTAGAAGAGCTTAATGAGAACTTGTCATGATTTAGGAATGCTATTCCCTAATTTAGTGCTCCCACTAAAATAAAAACCATGAGCCACTCTCCTTTTCTTCCTAACTGTAAGCCACTCCTCCACTCCTTCTCGGAAGTGAGAATCCGTTAATTCCACCCCAACTGTGAGGTAAGGTGCTGTACAACAGCAACATAGACACGCCAACACTGCCCTTGGTTCCATTCCCTCACGGCTGCTGCAAAAATATTAACTCTGTCCTGGACAAAAAAAAGATAGAACAGAACCCCAAACCATCATTACTGGAACACTTTTGAGTGTTTCCATCTCATTTTATGTGAAGTACCACTACACATGATGTCATGAACATGAAATCTTCATAACATTTTCTCAAAAATTTGACAGTTGTCCATTTTGATGCTATCTACAGAGCACTCTTCTTGGCCATTACACACCTACTTATTAAATATTATGCATTTAAACTATGACTAAAATGAGTAATCAGTGCAAATCATCATATACGGGACAATTCTTGATTTGCAAAGGAAGAGCTTCACAAATCCATTAACACAGGTAGGGAGCCCTGTCCTTGTTTTCTGGATTTCTTTCCAGTTATTATTCTATGATCTAGGCTGCAAAATCTTTGCTGCAAAAGCAAAATCACACATTAAGTCTGAATATCTCTTTTTCCTCTTCTTACTCCTCTCTCACAATCTATTAATCTGTTCTGGCTTATTTACATTGCAAATAATTTAGAGAGTGAAAACAGCAAGGAGAATGAGCAATCCTGCCTGGAGGGCTTGATAGTGTTCCTAGGAGTGATGCATGAACAGGCAGCAGGTTTCTGAAATGTGGATGGCATATCAAAGATTTCTTTTCTCAGCAGTAAGACAGCACTCAGTATCAAAAGAGACATCAAACGAGGACCACTTCCCATTTGTTCTGTTAGGCAGATGAACCCAACCAGTGACTCTACTCATTCTTCAAGATTAAAGGAAAATATAGTAATATAAAAAGATGATAGCATGCGTTATTTTACAAAGATCTATTTATGGGTAAATAGCATATTTTACAAGGGCTTTTATACATGGCTCTTTGTGTAGGTCACTATACAATTTCCCAAGATTAAGAAGTGGTAAAATAATATATGCAAGGACTCAGAGATAACTTTGTGTTAGAACCATGCTTCAGTACCTTCAAACTCCACATTTGGTAAACCAATGTTTTAAGACTTAAGTCATTATTGAAGAGTATACATGACATTATACATTATTGCTTTGTGATTATGAGGATATCTGTCATTATACATTATTACTTTGTGATTATGCGAATAGGACCTCGTATTTTGAAAAGCACTAGCAACAAGCAGATCTGAGTTTGTAAGATCATAGCCCATAAGTCCACAAATTTCCATGGAAATATCATAAGGGATTTTTTGCCATTTTTTGCCATGTACTTTAGAAAAAGGTACAGCTTTGTCTAACTTCTGGTACCCTTGATGCCATGGTTTCTGAAAGAGGTATCACTATTAAATTACCCAAAGTCCAGCAGACACCTTTCCCTTCTCCTGATAGAACTCACCTGCTTGACTTATATTTTAGAGTTTACAGATTATTATACAGTTCTTATTTATTTAGCTGGTTTTAAGGTGAAAATTCATGCTCTTTAAATATTTAACATAAAGATGTGCTTTATTTCTAATCAATCAGTTTAGCAATCAAAACAGGAATAAATGAAGTTTTTTAGCTAACTTGCTATGCTCACCAAGGGTTTTGCTGTGCTATGACTGCTGTTTGTTCCATGCTTATCAGATCTGTGAATTTCAGGTAGTCCCAGAGAATTATGGAATAGAATTGGATCATACTTAGCTTCTAATATTAGCAAAGACAGTTTGGGCCATAGAAACGCAACTGCACATAAACCTCTACAAAAAATCATGGAATCATAAAATTATTAAGGTTGGAAAAGACCTCAAAGATCATCGAGTCCAGCCATTAACCCAGCACTGCCAGGTCCACCACTAAACCATGTCCCTAAGAACCACACCTACATGTGTTTTGGAGGCTTCCAGAGATGGTGATTCCACCACTTCCATGAGCAGCCTGTTTAAGCTGTCCTCTAAGAGCTGCCACCCTAAAGCTGTATTAAACTCTTCAAATACATTTTGTGTAGGTGGCAAGACAATGGAGCAGGCTTGATGTAAAGGAACTTTCTCTGAGAAGTAGGAGGTAGAAGCTCTGATCTAATTCATTGAACAAAAGAAAGACTTTCTTTTCCAAATCAGATAGCTAAATTCTGATATGACAGGTAACGTTCTCCTGCAGTTACTTTAAAAATAGCACCCATTTTCTTTGTCTGACAGAAAAAAATCTACTGATTTATCAATCAGGTGTGTTATTAAAACTGTAATGTTATTTTTTCATTATTATTTTGAGTTAATGATCTCACACATTAATGACCTTTTGGAGGTTTAACGAAATACAAGAGGAGATTTTTAAGTCTGATGAGTTAAGATCTAGAGCACAACATTTCTTTAGCAACCCAAAGAAACCCGTCACGGGTTTGCTTTGGTTGGTTGCTTGCTTGCTTGCTTGGGTTTTATCTCATAGTGATTTTTTGCAGATAGAATTCAGATGATTACAGTTGTATTTCCCAGTTATGAGGTAGCTTCTAATCTATCACATCTCTTTTCTCCAGTTTTATATTAGATTTAGCAATATTTGTCTCTCTTTTCATCTACTTTGAGACCTAAGAACACTGATAAATGTTAGTCTATAGGAAGTGAATATTATTTAATATTATTAAATCATTACAGTTTATTTTTGCTGAGTTTACCGGTTTTATTTGCCAGAGTGTGGTGAATTTTTACAAAAATTTAAGCACCTTGCTGTTTTCTGTCAAGAAGAATTAATTGTAAAAAGCAATGAATTAGCTAAGCTATGAATTAGCTAAGCTATGAATTAGCTAAGCTATGAATTAGCTAAGCTGTCCTCAGGGAGAGGAAGTTTGAGAGTAGAGGTATTTGACAGCTTTCACAGAGAACAAGTTTTTCTGTTTCGTGGGTAGATATGACTTTATTTCTCTACAAGCTTGGATGTTCTAGATCTATGCCAGTGTATTATATCTTCAGGGCTGTTTAGCATTCAATTCTACTTCACTCTGCTTTGCAAATGAAAGTTCTCGCACATATAACCCATCAGAAACACACTCTCCAAAAGAATCACTTAGAATCGTAGAATCACTAAGACTGGGAAAGACCTTGAAGATCACCAAGTCCAACCATTAATCCAGCACTGCAATGTTCATGACTACACCATGTCTGCATGTGCCATATCCACACACTTTTTGAATACTCCTAGGGATGGTGACTCAAAAATTTCCCTGGTCAGCCTGTTCCAGTGCCTGACAACACTTTTAGTGATGAAATTTTTCCTAATATCCAATCTAAGCCCCGACTGGTGCAACTTGAGGCCATTTCCTGTTGTCCTGTCACTTGTTACTTGGGACAAGAGACCATTTCCATCTGTCTGTACAGACTGGTGTCTAACAGGGGTCACAAATATTTTTTGTTTTCTAACAAAGTAACCATGTCTATATATATCTACCTCATTACGTTGTAAGGTCATGTAACCTTCCTTGTCTATGTCCTTGATAATTTAATGAACTCTGTTTTAAATTATATTAAAATCTCAGGAGGTGTGAACAGATATAAGTAATTTGTAATAAAAGAATATATAACACTTTCAACATCAGAATATCAATCTTTTTATTCTTTATCCATGATCCATAGAGCACTGAAACCCACTGAGAAAGAGCCTTCAAGTGTGATATACAACTATCACAATAATTAGAAAATGAGCTTCAAAATATGTCTTGCTGAACCCTAACAAGTCCAAACAGATCATTTGGTTATGTCTTCTCTAAGTGTGTAAAGATGTTTCTGGTTTCATTCAAAAGAGAAAAGAGAGTTGTTAATTAAATGTCCTTTTTTATCTGTTGATATGTGAAGCAATTCTGGGAATATCATTAGACCTGTGCGGACAACATTATTCATTTTTATCTTTCAGAAGGGTGTAATTTAGGAGAAAAAGTATTTTCTTCTAATATTTTCTTCTCTTAATTTGGTCTATCTAGAATATTTTGTGATCAATATCAGTTTTCCATGGCTCAAGACACATCACACACAGTTGTTATGCTGACAACACTTCAGCCCTAAAAAACTGAGCAAAAGTGAAAGAAACTTTTTCTCATGGAAACATCATAGAATCAGAGAATGGTTTGTGTTGGAAGGGACCTTAAAAATCATCTAGTTCCAGCCCCCCTTGCCATGGGTAGGGATGCCACCCACTAGATCAGGTGGCTCAAAGTCCTCTCCAGGGAGAGTGTCAAATGTTTTGCACAAGTCCACATAGATGATCTTCCCTTCAAGCTATAACTCCATCATAGAAGGCCACAAAGTTGTGAGGCACAACTTGCCTTTAGTGGAGTCATGTTGATTGTCACCAATCAATTTCTTATTTTCCATGTGCTTTAGCATAGTTTCCAGGAGAACCTGTTCCATGATCTTGCCAGGTACAGAGGTAAGACTGACTGGCCTGTGGTTCTCTGGGTCTTTCTTTTTCCTCTTTTTAAAAATGGGAGTTATGCTTCACTTTTTCCAGTCAGTAGGAACTTCACCAGACTGCCACAATTTCTCATGGAGTCTTTCCATGGCTTAGTCACTTCATCTGTCAGTTCCCTCAGGACCTGTGAATGCATCTTATCAGGTCCCATCCTCCCATTAAGTATCTTCCTTCAGGAGGTGGTCGACATTTTCCCTAGACTCCCTTCTATCACCAACATACCTATAGAAACTTTGCTTATTTCCCTTGATATCCCTGACCAGATCTAATTCTCTCAGGCCTTTAGCTTTTCTGATCTATCCCTGGCTGATTTCTTCTTGATTCTCTGCGTAATTGAAGAAACTGAAGAGGTAGCAATTACAAGTATAAAAAGTTTTGTTCTGAACTATTGTGCCACAGAGAATTTAGAGTAGATTTTCATTGCCTATTATATAATTTCATGTATTACTGCATCAACAGCTGTACTACAGTTACTGGCTAGGACACATATTTTCTGCCTCTACCTTAGAAATTCTTCTTGAAAAAAAAAATTCTAATTCTTGAATACTGTCATAGTCCAATTAAAAAAAGTTGCAGAGCATTCTGCATGCTGTGACTTTGTTTCTTCATATTTCTTTGCTTTTTTGTGTTTAGGCCACTAATTCAGCTAGAGATTGGAGCTGCTTCATCTTAGCTCTGTGAATGGGCTATGGTTATGCCTACTAAAGACAGACACCCATCTTGTCCCAATCCCTGATTGCTTCTTCCCTTCCATGTGCTGCTTTCTTCTTTGTTTGTGATGAAAAGCTGATGCTTGCCTCAGGAAAGACCAGAGGAACCGATTCTGGTAAAAAGTAATCCAAAAGGAAAACAGAAGAGTAGGGGGGAAAAAAAGAAAGGTTGGGTTTGTTTGGTTTTTTTTTTTTTTAAAAAGTACTTTAAATGGTTTCAGTAGCTCAGGTTCATCCACAGCTGATTTTGACCATTGAATTATATCTGTAGAATATCCATTCCCATATTATAGGGAATAGGTCATCCCATATTATAGGAGCTTGGACTGTGAAGAAAGTTAAATTAAGACGTCTTGATTCTGGGGTAATATAACCCAGTCAAAAATTTTGGAGTTTTGTCTGATTTACTCCCTATTTATTAGATACTTATTTTGTTCTTTTTCATTAGAAAGGTCTCCACTGCAGGAAAAAATTTCTATGAGCTATATTTAAAGATTCATTTTACTTTCAGACACACTGATGTGATCCACATGCATACTGATGAAAACAAAGTCAGACTCAAGCTCTAAATCAATAGTGTTTCCTATTAAATGCATTCTTCCTGTCCTCTTGCTTTGCTGTGTGTATAGAAAACACTTCAAAACATGAACTAAAGAGTTTTTGCTTCCCAGGTACAGTACTTTATAATCTGCTATTGCTACTCTTGTGGAAAGTCTAATGCATCATAACATACATATTTATATATAAATATCTATACGTATGCATGTGCATGTGCTAACTTAAATACGCTGTTCTCTCTGCTCCCCTCATTTCTCTGCAAAGCACTGCTTGTAGTGAAACATCTGTCTATAAAATTTAAATTCATATGATGTGTTTCAAACATATCTAATATGAATTCTTTTGTGGTTGCCATCTGTCATGCAACAACAAAAGTGATTTTTTCCCCCAACAGAATGAAAAAGACATGCATAATATCAACAAGGATCTTTTAAAAAATGTTAAAAGGTCCACAGTGAACACATTCAGTATAAGGTCTCAAAGGAGGTATGATTCTTTCTGAATCTCCATATAAAAAGGTTTTCATAGTTTACCAACATTTGATTTGAATTATTTAGCTTAAGATAAACTGATACATTATTTATGCTAAGTGAAGCACATAAGCAATGCCAGTTTTATCCCCCTCAAAATATTTTTACAGCTAACTTGAATGCAGCTTGCAATTTATATCTGAGCTTTGCCAACTCATTAGAAGTAAAACCGGGTATGAAATTTCTGACTCAGTTCAACAGAGAATGTGTTGACAAGTGATTTTATGTGAAGGTGACTCCTAAGTATATCCCCGATCATTAAATAAAGGTACCTGAAAAATGCAGTCTTGAACACATAGTACACGCACTCCTCCATCAACAAGTTCTATAGCCTGAAATAGTAGATCAATTACATGCAAGGAATTCAATGTCATTGAACAATTTTCATCAGAATTGTTAAGTCTGAGTTTCTGTCAGTGCTTTTTAAACTATTTAGAAATATACCCATAATTCATGAAAACACATAAAAGATACTGTTGTTATTGCAGTAGTAAATACAAACAGGATTGGACAGCCTGTTAGTGAGGAAAAAATTGTAAAGCTAGAAAATTATAGTTCTGCTCATTAGCATGCAGTGTGAATTAAGAAATCAATTGCTATTTTGAGCCTTCAGGTCAAAATTTAAGAACTGGACACTTCTGGCATTTAGTACTAATCCAGCTGTTACAGAGGGCAGTGGGAAGGTGCTAGCAGTTGAATCAGTAGATACTGCCTACCTCAATTTCTTTGTATGTAAAATAAGGGAATATTACTTCTTCAGTGCTGTTGTGAAGCAATAAAGTTCCCCCTGACTGATTCTGTTGCTATTTCTGTTTTAGCTAGTTTCCTTTTGGGCAAATCGATCGATTTCATCCCTTTGGATAGTTTCTTCAGAATTACCTAGACAAAAGTCATGGTTGTTTCCTTAATTTACAGCCCCTAAAGACTCATCAATTGCCTTTGTAGCCTGTTTTTTCCTTTTGTCCCTATTTGACTGTTAGTGCTGACAGAGACGATAAGGAACTACCTAATTTGTGTCTTCATTGCATGGAACATAGTATTTTTACCCTTTTCCTTCTTTTGACAAAACATACAGACACATCTGTTGTTTCCAACTTTTCTTTCCTTTTTTCTTCTCTCAGGTTGTGGTGGTGGTTTGTGTGATATAGCATCTTTTTCCCCTTATCTCCTCTGCCGAGCTGAAGTTTTCCTGTACAAAACTTTAAAGTCCTTCATCAATGCATTGAAGGATAAAGTTAAGCATGTGTTTAATTACCCACAGATGTGAAGTATATTTGCTGTTTCTCTACTGTACTTCTCTAAGTGGTTACTCATGTCAATGCATTGATTGAATGAACATTGACATGATGGTAATTTAATTGCAAATTATTCCCATGTACTTAGTAATTTTATTTATTTCAACAAGTGACCTAATTCCTAAAATCCCAAGATTAATTCCAAACATTTGCAAGAATTAGAAAATAGTACAAACCTTTTCCAAATTTTACGTGAGACCCACTGCAAAATCCAATATAAACCTAAACATATCCAGTATACCTTTTTCTATCTGAACTCTTTCAGGTACTGGATAAGCAATTCAGAGTCTTAAAAGAATGATTATTATTGTACTATTGCCCACCTGTAAAGGCAAACTGGCAGAAGTCTGGTATGAAAGCCTGTACTTTCATAATATTCGGTATAATTTTATATTTTCAAAAGCTTGTGTAACTCTGACCCAGATAATTCAACAGTCAAAATAATTCTGCAATTCTGGGAATGTTTTCCAGGCTCAAGTATTGAGTCTAGACATATTGCAGCTTAGTTAACTATTTGTCTTTGCTATGTAAAGCCAGCTCATAAATTGCAGAATTTGTTTCCTAGAAAATATATGAAAACATATTGGCCATTCTGACAAGAGACAGACACATTTATTTTTGCAGCCCTGTCACATGAGGACTGAATCCAGCAGAATACAGCTGGGATAAACAAAGCTTTTTGCCAGATCATTATTAACAAATGACTGATCCTGTTATGAGCATGAGAACAATCTGGGGCTTTTCTGCTACAAAAGGTGTCTTGGAGGCTAAATTTAGGTTGTATGAACAAAGGTGTAAGAGTTTTTCTCTTTCTCTCTTTCTCTTTCTCTTTCTCTTTCTCTTTCTTTCTCTTTCTGTCTTTCTCTCTTTTTCCTTTGCTTTATCTTCTTTCTCTTTTGTTTTCTCTTCCTTCCTTCCTTCCTTCCTTCCTTCCTTCCTTCCTTCCTTCCTTCCTTCCTTCCTTCCTTCCTTCCTTCCTTCCCTCCTTCCTTCCTTCCTCTTTCCCTCCCTCCATCTCTTCCTTTTTCTAAAACATTTCAAATTCTGCATGGGAAGAAGGGATTAGAGGAATTCTGAGTACTATGCAAGTTTAAAGATGGAATAAATAGAAGTTTAAACATTTTTAGGTAACTCTTGAACCTTTCAGCATGTGCAAAAGTGATAGACAGATTCAAGACAGAAGTATGTTGAAATCATACAGCTTGAAAGGTGATTTAGCTTGAAAGAGGGGAAGAAAAAGAATTCAGGAATTTTCATATTTGACACCAGCAGTTTCTGGAGATGTCTCCAAAGTACATTAAATTACTTCATGGACCTTTCAAGCTATGATCTGTTTTTCCATATTCCTTTCCTTACTGCTTCAGCAGCAATGCTGCACAGACACAACATGCAGTTTGTGGTTATCGGACCCATCCTGGGCAGTGCCCAAAGTACCCCAAAGTAACCAGCAAAGCATATAATGGAAATTAAAGCTTAACTGAAGCAGAAAGAAATAAAGATTGGTAATTTTGGAGTTAAATAGCAGGACACAAATAATCACAGGATAAACATCTCCATATTTAGCTATAAACATGCGGCACTGAAAATGCCATGGCATTGAATTAATGGCACTGGTAAAAATAAAGCCATCCAGGAGGAATCCAGACATGCTGCTCTGAGATGTTCTGTGACATCTTTACACTAAGCAAGATGCAGGGTAAGAATATTTCAGCATCTGGTTCCAGCAATTTTGTTCTAATGGTGATTCATTCAGCACTCAAGCGTTTCACTATTCTTTCATATACAGCTTCTTCTATCAGGTAAGATACTATTCCTTGACAAACAGCAGCTTCAGAGAATGACCAGACTGTCTATAGGAAATTATTAAAGGAGAAGAAAAACGTAAACTTCCTCCTTTCTGTTGAAGTCCCTCTTTCTACTTGTGATGACTTTTTCACCGCAGTGCATCGTTCATGGACATTTTTTATAATCCTTGAGAAAGGCAGAGAAATTTAAAAAAAAATAGATAGTCCTAGTATTTAAAAACATCTTGGGATTATTAAGCATTTAAAATCCTTCAAGGAGAAAAAAATTTATTTGAAGAAGTTTCCAGTTTTTAAAAAAATATACAAAAAGGCACATTATTCTAAAAGTATCTGAAAGTTGATGTGTGTGAGTGACTCATTTTTTTCAAAGGACTCTAGGAAAGCTTTCAGGGAGAGGGAGAGATAAACTGTATGATACTAAAAATGTTGAGAGAGAATAACGCTTCTGTTTCTCTTTTATAAAAATTGAGTAGTTCTGTGGGGTTTCTTCTAGCCTTGGTAGATTTTTTATGGCATCTTTTTTTTTTGTACTTTAGGCATCTGAACAGCACAAAGAAAATTCTGCAGCACAGAGGAGGCCATCCTCTGCATGAGAGAAGATGTACCATGATATTTCATTCTGTGCTCCTTTCAGAGTTAACTCTAAGAGCTTCACAAAGTCTTTACAGGCAATGTCAAGAAGAAAGGGGAGAAAGAGGTGAAATGGAGAGAAAAGAAATTTAGAAAGGTCTGCTGAAAGATATTAAATATGCATTTATGTCTAGGGTCAACATGGCCAAACTGCCCTTAGAGTCTGTCATACACATGTAAAAATGAAGAAATGCAAAGCATTTAAACATTTTATAGAATTGTAGAATAGTTTGGGCTAGAAGGGACCTTAAAGATCATCAGTCTCCTGCCGTGGGCAGGGACACCTTCCACTACAGCAGGTTGCTCAAAGCCCCGTCCAGCCTGTCCTTGAACAATGCCAGGGATGAGGCATCATCATTTCAGATGAGGTATAAAAAATGAAAGGCAGATTTCCCTTAGGAACCACATTTATGGGACTGCCTGTACCCTCCTAGCTGGAATTCTCTCAGCAAGTGCATATAGAAAAAATACAAGTAGCTGTTCTGTCCCTAACATTTGTGTGAAACATTTGAGTTGGGAGAAGGACTAGAGCTTGTGAAGAGTGATCTGTATGAGCTGATACCAGCTGTCAGGCTCTTCTAAGTGTGGAGGAAGTAGCAGCTGAGCTACAGCTCCTCCACTGTGCTCAGTGGATTTCTGGTAAAAAGCTTCTCTGGAGGGAGCAGCCATGGCGTTTAACCCTCTCACTCAAACAGAGGGACTGTAGAAAAGATGCCTATTTGGAAAGTTTTCCTGGCCCTTGCTAACTCTCAAATCCTAATGATTTTTTGGAAAAAGTCTATTTGGCATAGCCCACCGCCATCCAAGGGATGGCACTGGAGTAACCGAATAGAATCAGCACCGAGACCCCAGAGCAAGGACCAGCCTGGCTCTGTTCATTTGTCCAGAAAAATAATAACCACCTCCTCATCTCTTCTACTTCCTTTAACAGCTTCTTATCTGGTATCTGTATTCCCTGGAGCTCATTTCACTCTCTCTCACCTTAGTACAATTTGCAAAACCTGCTTTCCTCACCTTGAATTCACTGGTATCAAGTCACTGAGACTCCATTCCATGCATTCTCCAGCACATCATCAATCAGGACTTCATTTTTAATTAAATTGCTGCCTGCTTTTGGCTTTCTCATCTGTTCAGCTAACTATACTTCTCTGATCCTGAATTTACTTGTACAGCTATCTTTTGTAGAGAGAAGCACTACTCAGGCCAGGGAATGGCTGATATTTTCAAGGAATCAGAGAGAAACCATCAATAAAAATTTCTGAGTGGAGTTTTTTTAATACTTAGATTTTAGTTGGATCTGTTTCACAGGATGTATTTCAAAGGTAATTTTCCAAGACTTTCTTTGGACTTAAAATTCTCTTTCAGCCACTGAGGCAATTCCTCACTTACATCATCCTCTCTTAGTTTCAGACTTCAGAGTAATTATTGAATGGACTCGGGGTCTCAGACCTTTGGTATCTGTAAGTGCCTATAGTATTACTATCCCCACAGGTATCTGTGAAAGCAAATATTGTAATGAACATAATATGGCAGCCTAAATATATCCAGCTTTAAGAGTCAAAACTCTACCGTGAGTAGTGATCCCACTTTGTGTTTATAGAATAAGATGCCTTACATAGTGCACATTTGTAGAGGGAAGACGGTAAAGATAGAGAACACATATTAATTTTTATTTATCCTTGCTGTATGCCTTGCTGAAACATGAGGAATTTGTCAGTATTGTAAATGGGTTGGGAATCCATCCTGTCTCGATTCATTCCACGGAGTTCGTTGTTGGAGAAATCAGCCAACAGGACAACAGATATAATTGCAAAGAATGGGCATAAGTCCTTCTTCTGGGGTTGTAAGGGAATAGGTATGCCTTCTCCCATGAAATAGGATGAGTTCATCAAGACTTATTATTTTTTATTTTGGGGACCATATCAGTAATTAGACCAGAGAGATAGAGCTTAACTGATTCAACAACTACTGCAGTGCCAGAAGGAAAGACACAGTTCTGTATAGACCAATTTCCAGCCTAAAGACATTCATTTAAGAGAATGATAAAAAGAATTGCAGTGGTTCTCAATTACCTTTAGTGCTGAGAGAGAACTTGACAAGGCTGCAAGTGAAGCAGACGGGGAAATATACTGTTTATTTTTGTGCTGATTTGATTTTTTGCTTTGTGTTGATGTGCAAGATATGCTGACAATGTGATCTTTCCTCATCTATGAAAGGAGAAATGAAGCTTTTATCAGACACCTCAGAAAGAAACACTGTGTTTGAGTAGGCTAAACCATTGCTCTGGGCTGTTCTGTGTCACAGCTTCTTTCATTATCCATTAACTTAGATAATGCTAGAGAGAGTCTTCCATAGTACTCTTTAAGTCTTCAGAAGCCTAGGAGTAAATACAATTCTTTCATTTTATAGATTGTCAGCAAGGGAAGAGAGGCAAATGTGAAGCACTGTATGAAGTAAAAAAGGAGCCATATGACTAAATTTTTAGAAATTACTCTTACAGATTACTGCCTACTGCTCCCATCTCATCCTACAGTTTACAATTATAGGTACTTCTTTATAATTTTGTTTAGAGAAATGTGTGCAATTTTTGAGAAGACACGAAAAAACAATCTGGATCAATCTCTCAATTTCAATTTCAGCTTCAACTAAAAGGCTGCATTTAACAAATAAAAACATGCATTTAAATTGTGATATGATAGACCAACTTAACTATAAGCGATCCAATCAAGATTTTCTCCAGCAGCAATTAATCTTGTCCTTGAGAAATCAAGCAAGTGAGGGTTGTGCTAGAATTACTGGAATGATTATGTTTCACAGGAGTGATGCAGCTTTAACATCTTATTCGGCTGATAGCATTGTCCGATCACTCAGCATCATTTGTCATCAATTTCTTGTACAAATACTACCATCATAATAGGGTAATGTTGTCATCAATACAAGTAGCATTGCCACATAACCTCATCATTGCTCTTTGGGGAAACATTAGCTCATGTTCTGCCTCTCAGTAAAATCTATGCCCTTCTGCCTGCTGACAAAAGCTATTTCCAAGATAAGGGCCAGAACTCCTCTTTGTCAACAGCAATTAGTATGAAGAAAATGCCTATGTATAAATAAATTAATACAAAATTATTTGGGGACAATCCAACACTCCTAAAGTGATTGTTTGCTATGTTTTATGTCCCAGTTTATGTATGATTTTCTACGTAAGTTTGTATTTCTTCATTGTGTTAAGTTCTGAATCTTCCAAGACAAAACCTGGGTTGCCTATAAAAGGACACTTCCACTTCTGTTTTTTCCTTAAATCTTCTCTAAAGTTTTATGGATTTAAACACAACCTGGGATGAATCTGATATTTAGAATGGCCACATCTAATTCAAGATACTAAATCAGATGAATTAATGTCTAAGAGTACTTACGGCTTACATTAATTCAATGGGATTGAAGAACAAGTAGCATCTCATGTAAGTTCACCTTGCGGGAACCGTCAGGAATATGATCAGCTAACACGCTGAGAGCATTGGAGTTGTTCAGCCTGGAGGAGAGAAGACTTCAGAGAGAATCTTCCAGTACCTAAAAGGGCTGCAAGAAAGCTGGAGAGGGACATTCCATACAGGCATGTAGTGATGAGATGAAGGGGAATGATTTTAACCTGAAAGAGGACAGGTTTAGATTAGATATTAGGAAGAAATTCTTTACTATGAGAGTGGTGAGGCACTGGTGCAGGTTGCCCAGAGAAGCAGCTATGGCTGTCCCATTCCTGGAAGTGTTCAAGGCCAGGTTGGATGGGGCTTTGAGCAACCTGATCACCCTCCCCCATGGCAGTGTGAGGACTTAAAGAGCACAGTTGTCTGTCTCAAATACTGTCAAGGCCACAGAAGGAACTTGCCATAAAATAAGCCACCACAGTGGGAATTTGAGATAAGCACAGAAGGGAGAAATTTGCAGCAGGAAGATGCTACTTCCAGGTCTGGTGGAGATGATATCTGGTTAGCACATCCTGGTTAATGCATCTGGACAAAAACTCTGGCAAACTGTGGCAAAGAGTGGGAAAATAAGAAAGCCCCAAGTTATGGGACAAGTGGCATCTGCAAGCACCAACAACCACAAAAGTTCCCATAATTGCAACAAGTTTGTCACCCAGCCTGTCTGTGTTTAATACACCCTGTCCACCAGCAGCCAGATTGCACAGGTTGCGGTAGATCTTGTTTGACCTCAGACGCTCAGTGCTTTGCTGTTGTCTCGGTGGAAAACTACGCGGAAATCCCAGCTACCTGAGCCAGGAGAGAAATGCTTGTGCACTCAGGTGCCTAGAATAAGAGCAAACATGAGATTCAAGCTGAGGCCATGGATAGGGATGGTAATGCCAAGGGAGACAGTTCCACCAGATTAATTTCTGAGGCCTTCCACCAGAGGATTGCACATGATCCACATGCTCCCTGGAACCTGGGCATTCCTACCTGAACCTGAATGTATATTAACCCATTGAACTCTTTATTTCCTGGGCTTCCCAATTCCTTGATGGGTCAAAACTGACCATCAGCAATCAAGTGTTGTTGCTGGATCCATGGGTGATGATATCTTTCCTCTCTTCTATCTACTCTTGTCCTTCCTTCCTCTTTCTTTTCCTTATATATTTTCTTCATACTTTCCTATTGTTATATTACTATAAATAGTAACCAAAAAGGCTACATATCTTCTTTCCTTTGCAAACAAATTGTTCTAAAATATGCATTGGTATATACACTGGTCATTCAGTGTTGTTTCAGTCTAATCTGCCCCAAGGGATATATTAACAAGAACCTCAGTTACCATCCCCTTCAGGGGCAGCTCATAACAGACAGGGGGTTGGAACTAGGTGATCTTTAAGGTCCCTTCCAACCCAAACCATTCTAGGAGTCTATGATATACGAGACTGATGAAAGTTAGGACTGTGTGATCTTGTAGCATGCATTCATGTCAAGCTGCACTTATTTTCACTGAATAGAAAGCAGCAGCTTGCAAAAGACATTATTAAAAGGTCATCTTTTCTATTGAACTAACTAACATTACTCCCAGCCTACCTGGCATTGCTTTTGAGGGGATATCAATTGGTTTCACTCATGAGTGATACCTAGCAGTGATGCTACAGCTAATTTATATAACAGGGAAGAAAGAGTTTGTCATTGCACCTGCAAAAATTCTCTTGTAACTTTCTCCTATTCTGCTTGCTTAATCCTCATGACTAATGCTTCTTTTATGAAAAGATCTTTCAGTTCACAATGTTGTTTAAATTTCCTTCAGAGTAAAAAGCTGCCTTAAAATCTTCCTAAGTGTTTCTACAAATTTAAGAAAAAGTGAGAGCTACAGAGATGTGCATTGTCTTCGGTGACCAGGCTCCTAAGTTAGGATCTTTAGGAGTCTAAGTGGGCGAGGTGAATCTAAGTTCACTTAAGTACTACTAGAATGGAATTAAAAATTAATATCACCTAATATGGGTGCAAACTGTTGGGAATTGTCAGGCATACGAGGAAAAGTTGTTATTACAAGTGTCATGTGGAAGAGGAGTCTGTACGTACTAAGTAGCATTTCATTCTTTTTAAAAGGTGTTTATTCCTGCTTTTTCAAGGTAAATATATCTCGAAAGGCCTATTCCAAATTCTACATTGGACAAAATCCTTCCTCTAACTATTAAACTTAGCCACAGGTACTCTGGCTTTAGCAGGAGATTATTAAGTTTGAAACATATGCACGAAGACTATTTAAATGAGTTGTTAATTAGTCAGTGCTCAAACAACAACACATTTTCTCTAGTGTACTGTTCCAATACTAATAACTCGTGCTCTTCCCATCTGTTTGAATCCACCTGTTACCATTATTTTAAACCTACATTGAAAAGTCTATGGTGAGGGAACTAATTTTGTAGTGTATGTTCATACCCAGAAACAATGATAATGACTTTTGTTGCTATCACAAGGCACATGTTAAACATTTTCCTTCAGTGTTGATATTGTAAACAGAAATCCGTACCAGAAGTGAGACAAGGATGCTTTGAGGCAAATAGGATTTTACTTTTTTTGAGGGAGGAGAGGTACTGGTAAGAAAAATACATACTATTTCCCCACGACCACATGTTTTTATTAAGTTAATGCTTTTCACATATATTCCACTAAAAAAGACCCAGGATAATTCACACTGACAGGATGAGATTAATCTTCTGTTTATCTGAGCATCTTCCAAATTATATTCTTAAAAGTCCTGGGTGCAGAAACCTGCAGGTGTTTCCATTCTTAATAAGCATTTTCCCCCCCAAAAAAAGTGATTTAAGAAAATGAAAACCAGGGAACATGGGACAAAGGGAACCATTGTTCTGAGCCAGTACTATTTATCTACAGCTTAATGATATGTTTTAATTAATATCTGTTATATTTCTCATTCCACTTCCCAAAATAAAACAAATATTTTTGGTTCAAAACTTCCAACCAGAAATAGCTGTTGGGTTGGAATTTCTGACATTTATTGGAATTTTTCTTTTTTTTTGCAAAGCACAAAGAGACCTGGTAGGAAACACAGTAGAATAAAACAATCAAGAATTTATGTGCGCGTACTTGTGTAATCAAGAAATAAAGGAAAAACACACCTGGCAATAAATCACAACTTATAGTATTTCTTCCCCATGAATCCCAGAAAACATCCAGAGCTCTGTAATCAACAAAAAGAAATTTCATTTCTCTGTTGTGACTCTGACTGGGAGTTTGCACATTTTCTTAAAATGTTGAACCACTACTGTTAACACTCCCGCACACAATACTATCCTGCAGAAACCAAACACAATGTAGTCACAAGTGAAACCAAATCTTTCCTTCACATTTCAAGTAAGAGCTCTCAATTTCATAGCCTGCAAATAGGTCAAATACTGTCTCAGCCTGCATTTCTGAGTGGCATTTTCCCAAATTATGGACAAATCGCTTTGGAAGGGTTACACAAGATTTTTGTATGAGAAAAACTTAATATTCCTTTCCTTTATGGTAGCTATAATGTTCTGGAAAATACATGTTCTTAATGAGAAAAGTAATAATTTCATATGTCTACAATTCTTTAATATCATTTGCAACTAATGCCACAATCACAGACTGGATATGTGACAAAGCCTGATCTGTGCATACTGAGCAGTATCAAAAATGTCTCTATCATTTGACAGTAAGGATATAATGTGATGTGTCATTCAGTGTCACTAGAGACCAGTCATGTGCTGCTGTTCCTGTTTCATGATCATTCTGGACCAACTGCTGTGCTTCATCTCTCACTTGGAACAGACAGCTTTTTCATTTCCCTGGGAAATCCCATGGGATACAGGTGCTGTTGTATCCAGGCAAATTTTTATAAGCAATTTCCAGTTAATTTTGCTGTTTTCTCCAGAGATTTAAAACACAGCTAATCAGAATGAAAAATATTTCCAGCATCTGCCAGTAACTTTCATTTCATTTTACAGAATTACCATAATTAACCAAAGAACACAGATTCTGCTATTCCTGTCTAGCCTGAAATAGGACCGAGGATCCAAGAAGTATCATATGCAGAATGTGTCCTGTCCTAAGGACTTTGCAGCTGAGATTGAGACAGCATGCAGGCAGGAACACATAGCAGGGAGAAGTAAAATGCAGGTAACAGTGGTAAGATTGAAAAGATAGTGTATGTTTAGACAAACTGCTAAATGCACTACTCAGACAATAAACAGGTTGCATGAATAGTGGGAGTATTTGTTGTGTTTGCTATGTTATTACATAGAAACCAGGAGTGTCTAGCATTTAAGAATAGGTGGAGCTGAACTGAAGGTGCTATAGATGTATATGTCACAGTGCGGTATTGTTTGACTGAGAACTAGCCTGGGTGTAAGAATAGAGGCTGTAGAAGTTACTCCAACCTGGCAGTAGTTCTGGAAGGTTTTTTAGCTTCAAGAAATGCCTTATGAAGTTAAAATCTGTGCCTGATCTTCCTGTCACTGGGGAATAACTACTTTGCTTGATAGGTATGTACTATCACCCTGCATATCTGGGAAGCAACTTCACTACAAGCTTCCTTCCACCCTCACCATTGTTTGGATTACCACTTTCTAGTCGTAGGAGTAAATTGAAGATAGGTTCTGCTCTCCAAACTGTACTTGAATACAAAAATAAAATGTGTCTTACTAGTGAGACAAAATAGTTCACTACCGAATTTCTCCTCTGCATCTATTTTCAATTGCACCAAGAGGTGAAATCTAGTAGTACCATAATGGTACTTACAGTGGTACCAAGGAATGAGTCCTGAGAGTGCCTTCTACTGCACTGAGTTCAGCTAAATTTTATCCTGCCTTGTTCTGCCACATAAAAATATGTCTGGGATTAAATAAAAAGGAGAATAACTTCACATAAATATTTCTGATTCAATACCACCAAGGATTGCATTAAATTAACTCTTCTGCAGAAAAGGTCTAAGCTTAAATTTAATTTTAAATAGGCTCTTATACAGTGCAATAGTTCTACAAAGTATTCTCTAGATGACTACAAAATGTTTAGAGCATCATCTAACACTTTTTATAAATCACAACTCATTCCTAAAGGTCACACTTCCATATGGCAGGTAATTATCATTCACTGTAATACACTTAAAATACAAATTTGGCTTTGTTCTTGGGACAAATCATGAGAGGTATCAGTGGCCCACAACTTGCAGAGTGCTGAGCACTATCTGGCATTTGGGCTCATGCTAATTGTGTTGTTAAAAAGTAGGAAAGACATTGCCACACTTCATTAGTTACAGAGAGAGAAATGCCATTACCTTGCTTTGTGCATTGTGGTTTCATGAAGCAGATTGGTTTATATATAAGGTATGTATTCATATCTTTTTATGTGTGTATATATATGTATTAAATAAAAATGAGACATTTTTCTGATCAATGCATATACCTGGCATATAACACGAAGCTCCTTAATTAAATCTCACAGGCTTTTTAGGCTCTCCAAATTCACATCTGTGCAGCATTTGACCTAATCAAGGGAAGTGATTCTCCCCTCTACTCCACACTGATGAGATCCCACCTGGAGTACTGCAAGCAGCTCTGGGGGCCCCAATATAAGAAGGACAAGAACCTATTGGAGCACATACAGATGAGGCCACAAAGAAGTCAGAGGCTGGAGCACCTCTGCTACAAAGATAGGCTGAGAGAGTTGAGCTTGTTCAGCCTTGATGAGAGAAAGTTCTGTGTGAACTTCTATCACCATCAAGTATCCAAAAGTACAAGAAAGCTGGAGAGGGATTTTTGACAAGGGCAAGGAGTAATAGGACAAAGGGTAATGACTTCAAACTGAAAGAGGGCAGGATTAGATTAGATATAAGGAAGAAATTCTTTACTGTGAGGGTGGTGAGGCTCTAGCACAGTTTTCCCAGGGAAGCTGTGGCTGCCCCATCCCTGAGAGTGTTCAAGGCCTATTATTACTGATAATCACAGTGATCTCCCTGGAGAATTGGATGCTCTTCTTAATGAGTTTTTTGCTCTTAATGAGCAAACAATTTGTGATAATCCTACCAAAACTGTACCTAAAAACTACCAAACTAAACTTTGGTACTACTAAAGTCCTACCAAAACTGTACTTAAGTGGTACGACTCTACCACTTAATCCTGCTCCTCATGAAATCAGTGTTGAAACTCTGACCTAGAGAACTAATACCACTGCCACAACTCTTTTTAGCTCATGTGGGCTCTAGAGAGAAAAATCTGTCCTCTAAGCTCAAAAAAGTTGCCCAAACCCAGCCTTAAGAAAGATTTTTTTTTAAGATATTGAGATTTTTTTTGACCCAACTCAGTTTTTGGTATAGGTTAAATTTAAAAAGTTATCACTCACTTTGGATAGAACTGTATCTTCTAGGAAACACCAAGCTACAGCCTGGGATTTTGAAGTCCCATCTTTCAGTTCAACATGTCCTTTACTTAAAATAACAGCTACTGAAAATATTACCTAGAAAAAAATATTTTGTTTCAAGCAACTCAATTTCTCCTCTTTCCTGTGTAGGGATGCTAACTTATAACTGAAATCCTTTCCTAGATTTCTTGGAATATTATCCTTACACAAAGGTTTGCTTTAATTTTTCTTGAGGAAAGTGTTGAGGTTTTAATCAGACTTTTTCCAAAGAGAAATATTCAAACACCAGGTTTGAATAGCAACATATGAGAAGCTTCCAGACCAGCCAGTAGATATTTGTAAAATTAAAAAAAAAAATCACTGTGCATTTGATTTAGAAGTTTTTGTTTTCTTTTTCTTGCTAAGGAAAATGGTTTCTTAGCTGGAAATCATATGTGAATTTAATTAGTTGAAATCTTGTTTAATGCCTTTTTAACTGAGTCACTTCAAAAAATACTAATTACAAGACATAAAAAGACATGTAGAAAATGTTTTACAAAGACCTTAATGGAAAAAAACGTGTAAATATTTGTGAGTTTGAAGAAGTTTTTATTTTTTTTTAGTGTGTGTGTGCGTGTGTGCAAAATTGCAGAACACAATGAAGCTGTTCTACATTATTTTTTGAAATTATAATGATGCATTGTGAAACAAAATGTGTCGTGGGATAGGCACCACCAAGTTCTGGGTAAACAAATGCTTGATGACTGACAGAGTACTGCAACTTTTAGGAGAAACTTTCTTACATTCTACTTTTACAATATTGATGATGGACATGGTGCTGGAAAAACACGTAAGGTGAAGAAACATTTGACAAAATTCCATTTACATAGCTTCTAGGACATCAAAAACTCCTTTCCTGTCTAGTCCAAACCTTTCTGTATTGTTCTTATTGAAAGTATTTTACTCCATTTACTCCATTCACCACTTCACTTTATAGTAGCTCTGTAAAGAGGGGAAAGCAGTCGTTGTTATTTTGCAGATAGGGGATGGAAATCCAGGTAGACCAGTGAAGTGAAGGTCATGTAGTAAGTCTCTGGCCAATAAAGTATTCAATCCAAGACCTTAAAATTTGAAAGCAATACCTTCAATTTCTCAATCATTCATTCTTCTTCATTTTGGTAGAGTAATGGCTAGGAACAATTTATGAAGAAAATAAATTTAAAAACAATAATTAAAAAAGAAGTTTTAGACCATAAGCACAATAATAATCATATCCTACCCTTTATTAAGAACTGCTTTATACCGAACACTAATTGCCAAAGCATGATATTCAGCCTGTCACCAACTGGACATTTGACCTGTAAAGCAGTTTGGGGATCAAAATTTTAGAAAGTGACTATGAATGCACATATTTTCATGTATCATGCGTACATAAGTTCCTTGGTATAAGGAGCCCCAGACCTGAAGAAGTCAACAGAATCTGGCACCATTGCAATTTTGAACTGGGCAAGGACACATCAAAACTAAGCCTTTGATAGGTGCCTTCTGAGTAGACATGATTTACTTGGTCAGCTTGTGTATTTCTCCAGAGCCACTTGCAATAGAGATAGTGCCATGCACTTTTTGAAAACTAAGCACAAATATTCTTGACCTCATGAGCTTATTATCAGCCTCAAGACACACACCATGAACATGCAAATCTGGAGGCAGCCTTATAAGGGATCTGGGGTAGTGAATAGAGCATCTCCCCAAGGTCCTAGTTCTTTGTTGCTGGATAAGGCTGCATATGTGGGACAGTCTCAAGATGTGCTGGACACTCCAGCCTCCTTATGCCTTGCTGTCCTGCTTAATTTTTTAGCAGCAGTTTTGGACTAACAAGCACCTTCATCCCAGCACAGTTCCCCTACCAGTACAGATACACATGGACTTCTTACAAATCACATGCAATTCAGAAGGCACAATAACTGCTTGAAAAGGACACAGGAAACCTGGTTGTCTGCATACTGCTCAACCCGAGAGAAGGAATCCCAAGCTTTCCAAGAACATACTCTGATTGCCACTCAGTGGTCATGTTTGGAACTTTCATATTCAACCTGGATTGTTGGTTTTTTAATTCACTAATCATTCACAGTAAAATGAGACCCCCAAACCCTCTTCCCCCAGTAATAATTACTGCAGGAACTCTTAGTGCAAAACCTTCAAGTGGGGGGGAACAAGGATATCCAACAGTAAGCACACTTTCTGTTCCACTTAGGGAAGTATCTTAATTAATTCCACCTAAAGTCAAGATTCATCTTGGATTCAGATGTTTCTATCATAACAGCTTTTTTTCTTATGTCTATTGCTAGGCACCTGCCCACAAAGGACCATCAATATACTCTCCCTCATAACTGACATCCACAGAGCCCTTTCTTTTGTTAGATTGCAAAACTGAATGGAAATCCAGGCTGTAGTTAAGGGAAATGGTTGTTTCAGAAGTCTAGAAATATTTCTAGAGATCATTAAACCATTTAGCCATGTGAAAACAAATTCCAGTGTGTGTGAGGCAACAGACAGTAAAATATCCTGTAAATATCTGTTGCAGTCAGGTTTATGTCTCTGCATGACTCAACACCCATTTTTCTTGCATGTCCTGATTGATATTCAGACAGCAGTTAGCTTTGCTAGAGATATCAAAGCACAGAATCCGGATTTCTAATGATTACAATTGGATTTGGTTCAACCTCCTCCAAAACAAACCCCCTTTTCCCATGCTGTACGAGCAATTTTTCAAGTATTATATATGCTATGAGTAACTTTGAAGTTAATAAATATTATTGTGTCAAATAAAATAAAATAAAGCCTTCTCAGTGGGATGAAGATCGGCTTCAGTTCTATATAATATATGGCTTTAGCCCCTGGCAGTGAGTTCTGGGAGTTACAGTAGTTGAAAGAAATTTGAGAGCACAGCAGTGGGTTTGGACTACAGAGTATCTTAGTTACAAGAGAAAGTTAACTCTCAAAAAAGAAAATGTTTATGAGGTGAAAGACGTACGTAAATGGTCTTTTAGAACTTTCGAGAAGAAAGTGTTGTGCATCAAAACTCTTGGAAAAACAGAGATGTATTATTTTGTATGCTGCACATTTCTAATTTTATTTTTTCTTTTCTGTCCGATAAAGTATGTGAAACATGGAACAGCTTTAATTCTTGTTGCAGATAGGTAAAACCTTGCAAAATGAAGGCCTTGTTACCCTTGTAAAAGCATGGTTCACTTCTGTTACTTTGGCTAAGTAAAAAGGCCTCTGGGAACCAGTTCAGCTAACTTAGAAGTAGAGAAAACAAGTTACATAACTTTCACATGATCACCTCGTGGCGTATGGTGACTGGTTGAATTGTTTGTTGTTCTGATAATGGCTAACTGCTTAAAAAGCTTGGGTTTTGTAACAAAGAGCTCTCCTTTGCACCTGCCTGGGAACTCTGTAGCATTCTATCGACACAAATTCTCAATTATGAAATTACAGAATAGTAGAATGTTTTGTGTTGGAAGGAATCTTAAAGACCATCTAGTTCCAACCCCCCTGCCATGGGCGGGGACACCTTCCATTAGAACAGGCTGCTCAAAACCCCATCCAACCTTGCCTCAAACCATTCCAGAGACGGAGTAGTCAGAGCTTCTCTGGGCAACCTGTGCCACTGTCTTATCACACCCACAGTAAAGAATTTCTTCCCAATATATAATCTAAATCCACCCTCCTTCAGCCATTCCCCCTTGACACATCACTGTATGTCCTCGTAAAACGTTCCTCTCCAGCCTTCTTGAAGGCCACCTTTAGGTACTAAAGTGATGAATTTTCATCAAGTTCATAACTCTTCTTTTTGCTGCCTATTGCTATAAGAATGAAAGCTAGCAGACTGCTTTCATACCATAACCTTCCTCAAGGTGTGAAAGTACTGTTCGTAAGGAAAATACAGCTGCTTTGGAAGTATCATGGCTCCCTGTGAAGCAACAGCTAAAAAAGGCGACACATTTGAAGGGCACTGAGAACAGAAAAGAAGGTACCAACAGCATAAAACAGCTACCATGCATAGTTCATCTCTGAAGAGAAGGAGTGACATATTAAAGAAGGTATGGAGCAGAGCTGCTAAAATGACAAAGAGGAAAGAACCATGGCTGTATTAGAAGAGACTAAAGAGTTTTGTTATCAGTCTTCATCTTTACTTTCTTCTTTTTTTTTCTTCAGTTTAAAAAGAAGAAAGCTGAGGGAAATGTTTTCAAGCTTTACATTGTGAAGGTGTTGTACAAAAGGAGTGCAGAGCCATGAATCCTCACCCACACATTAGTGCAAACACTCGAGGGGCACTTTGGGAAACTTGCTTAAAATAGATAAAAGTAGCCCTTTTTTTACAGGACTTAGTGAACTTCTGGAATGTTTCCACAGAAGATTGTGAGAAAGGCAATATCAGCAGTTTCAAAATTAGAATAGAGATATTAAAGAATGGGTCTATAAAAAGTTAAGGCAGTGGTCGAAGTCTTTGAGTAATTTGGTAACATAAGACCTTACAATAAGAACCTTACACACAAAAGTTGATGAAAAGACTTAAAAGAAATTTTATCTTATTTCAGTATTTGTAGATCTGTATGGAAGAGACATGACTTGAGGGAAGACAAGGAGAGGTGCCCTGGAATAACCCCGTGGCTGCCTCTCAAACCATTTGCCTTGCCTCTCAGCCAGTGTGTCTGTGGAAATTTCTGAGTGCCATCCTCCAAGGACCTTCCCATCCCACACTGACCTGGATTCATACAGAAGGATTGCTTCCCTTCAGTCCCTGTCTGACTGAGTTTCTCTTGAAAAGTTGGTGGGGAGGTGATTATTCAGATAAAAACAAGACACATCTATCTAATCTAGAAGAGGACATCACTGAAGTTTTTGAAATCACAGATTAAAACACAAAAGCATTAAAAAATTTTATTCTCTTCACATTTGGCCCAGTATCTGCTTGAATTTGGCAGGCAATGGCACAGTATAGCCATTCTTTACAGAATCATCCTGTTTGGACAAAGTATAAAGCAAAAATAAGTAACTCCTAGTAATTAACAGTTTTTATCGCTAAGTTTTCTTTTTCCACTAGTCTGGCATTGTATACCATTCCTTAGAAGAAAAAAATACCAGCAAACAAGCCAAGGTTATCCATAAGACATGCATGTGTAAGGGAGGGAAACCAAAAGAAAAAGATTAAGGCCCCGTACGTTTCCCGATACACTGTTAGACCTCTCTGTATGTCACATTCCTCTATTGGTTAACTTAACTTGTGTCCTTCTGTACCATTTATATAATGCTCATAGAAGTCATAGAAATCTTTACACAGGGTTCAAAACAATATCAGATAGATGTCTTTCTCCTACATTTGAGGTATCTAGTAAGTAGGTCTAAAGCAAATTCTTGCATTTTTCAAATAGCCACGGATAGTGCAGAAACTTTGAAAATCTGCATCAGGAGATCTTGTCTGGCTACTGTAGGTACCTAAGTTTAGGTCAATAGGGTCTCATTCAGAATGCCTTTATGTGTGCCCAGTTCTCCTCATCATAAATAGAGACTTAATACACAGTAGTAGGATTCCTTCCACAAGATAATGCCTTTGCTTTCTCTGGTCTGTGTCTCTCCTTCGCCTTGTTTGTGCCCTTTACCAGAAAAATCCCTCTGCTCTTTGATACTATGTCATTCAACTTCAACTGTTTGCTGGAACTAGTTTATTAATTGCTGTTTAATTAATTAATTATTAATTGCTGTTTATCATAACTGCAATATAATGCAGCAGTAAAACCTCATGAGTTATTGCTTCTCACTTATAATACATTCAGATTTTTTTTAGGACGGAAATTATTATATAAGCTACATAAAGACATATCAGACGTCAATCTCAGTAGAACATTGGATATTTTTGCTACAAAAACTTCTAGTTGTTCACATGATCAGTGTTTAAATGTTTAAACATTCAGTGTTCAAATTTTAACATATCTTCCTGAGTTTAAACAGAGGTTAAAATTAAAATCAGTGAATGTTTAATTGTCCAGATCCAAAGTGGACTTTTAAAGATATAGAGTGGATTTAGAGATTCAGTTTGAATCTTTAATTGTCTCATGAGCTATTCTGCACCTTAAGTAATTACAATTCCTTCCCCCGCCTTCTTCCCCCATAGAAAGTGGAGCAGGATGTCAAAGACAAGATGAGAGAAAGAGATTTCAGGGGATTTCAGGAATTTAAAAAATTTAGTCGGAAAAAATATGGTTTTAGCATTGAAGAAAATGGAAAGCAAATTTTTTCAGTCTTACAATGCTATTAAAATTAGCATTATTATCTTCATTAACATAGAAAAAATAATGGACCCTCCACACACACTTCACTGGCATTCTAAACTGTTCTTTTGATGGCCGTAATTTCTACATGTGCAAATAAGGGATGCAGGAAGGAAAAATAAAAAGAGAAACAAAGTTTTATAAACAGCATTAATTGAGATGGAATTCTTTCTGAAATTCATTCAAATTTAATCCAAGCATGAGAAGAATAACATAAAGACCTATAGAGTCTACACTAGTCTAGCCTATACACTCTGAGATTCAGCTGACTTGCAAGAGGGCCCATGTATTCCTCTTCTTATTTTCTGTTTTCTGCTTTCTCATGCGGATTAAAATGTGAGCAAGCATTGATTTCTTTAACAATTCCTTACATTCAAATATTCATGCTGAATTTTAAAGAGCTTTTTCTGACAATTAAACATTATAAGAATTCTGTTTGATCCTGCATAAAAAAGAATTTGACATCAACATGAAATAACTGGCAGAATAAGTAAGAAAATGTAGACTTCTAGTTCTGCCTCTAGTCAGAAAAAACTTTCTCATTTTTAAATAATAGTAATAGCAACTAAATAACTAAAACCATTTGCTTATTAAAAAAATAATCCTTACTGTTTTTCCAATCCGGTTATTGACAGACTAGTGTCAGTTCCCCATTATGCTGTAATTTCTGGCTAGACTGTGGGGGGATCAGCACTATATTTTACTGATTAAGAAAAATCATCTTTCTTAGAATTTATAACTGATGCTATCAGAGACCAAATCTTTTCTTCTGTTGTAGTTAGTTTTACCACAAAGGGTACAATGTTGGCTATCAAGAAATAGACATACTTCATTCAAAGTTTAAAACACGAGTTCCTTCCAGATCACTCATATAACCAACCACACTGATAAATTACTAGCTGGATAAAATAGAATAATTACTAACAGTAAAGGAGGAAAGACATTTTTCAGTAAATATTTCTATCTTGGCAAGGAGAAGTAATAATGCAGTCATAAAATGTAAAGTGAGCAAAACACTATTGACTATAACCATAACTAATAGCAATATTTAGCAACAGTTACTAAAACTGAGAATTCTAAGATAAGCAGATCCAGGTAGTACTTGTCTAAGAGCTTAAACCGCATGGCCAACTTCCCAAAATATTCTGGAGATCTGCAGATGTTCCAGAATATAACCATTCTTTGAAAATATTTAAGAAACTATTTTTTTTATTTTGTATGGAAAGCTATAGATCTGTAGCTACAACAGCATCCCAGATGAAATCGTAGAATGGATAATATAAAACTGAACTAATACAAAATAAAAGAATGCAGCAACATTAATGTTATTCTACATCTGTAGCAAATTTAAGTATATTGGCAACATTTTGCTGTTTACAACTTTGTGTGATGACAATAATGATGCTGCTGCAATAGATTTCTGTAATACACTTGACTTGAGACCACATGACGTCTTGAGTGATAAAGCTTGAACAATTTAACATTCACATAATAAATGAATTAAGAAGTTGTTAAATAATAAGATTCAGAACACAATGCTAAATCTGAATCAGTGCCAACCAGCTACATTTCAAGTAGAAACTTGCAGATATTTTTTACTTCTTTTTGTCTCTGTATATCTTAATCTTTTTATCAATGGCCTAGGAATAGATAAATATTAAATAAAACCATATGTTGAAAAGGCATAGATTTTGGTGATGACCAAATACATGGGGAGCAGTAAATAAAGGAGGAGAAAAGGTCATGCCTATAAATGAGCCATATGTGTTTCAAATCTTAAACCACAAACCAATGGCAATAATATAGGCCATGATAATTCAATAGCAGATTCTATCTTGAAAGCTGTGGTTCTGAAACAGTCTTCGGATGACAAAGGTTGATAAACTGAGAGTAGCTTCTCGGTACAACTTTGAAATCAAAAGAGTGAATACTAAGATTATAAGCATGGAAATATTCTTCAGGATAAAAAACCCCAACAAAACCTGTGTTTGTCAAAGCTATAATTGCTACTGTAATTCTGGCTGCAGTTCTGCTCTCTATGTGTTAAGGATGCTAATACAGAATCACAGAATCACAGAATCACACAGAGTCACAGAATTGTTGGGGTTGGAAGGGACCTTCGGAGATTACCCAGTCCAACCCCCCCTGCCAATGCAGGGTCAACCTAGAGCAGATTACAGAGGAATATGTACAGCTGTGTTTTGAATGCCCTGAGAGAGGGAGACTCCATGACCTTTCTGGGCAGCCTTTTCCATTGCTCTGCCACCCTCAAAGTAAGGAAGCTCTTCCTCATGTTGAGGTGGAACTTCTTGTGTTTTAGTTTTTAACCATTACTTCTTAATCTGTTGCTGAGCACCATTGAAAAAAAGTCTGGCATCATCTCTTGACACATGCCTTTGAGGTATTTATGTATATTGATAAGATCCCCTCTCAGCCTTCTCTTCTGCAGACTACACAGGCCCAGCTTTCACCATCTCTCCTCATAAGAGAGGTGCTCCAGACCACTCACCATTTTTGTGACTCTCCACTGTACTCACTCCAGTAGCTCCTTGTCTTTCTTGAACTGTGGAGACCAGGATTGAGCACAATCCTCTGGATGTGGCCTCAGTAGAGCTGAGTAGAGGGACAACATCACCTCCCTGGATCTGCTGGCCACACTCTTCCTGATGCACCCCAGGACACCTTTGGCCCTCCTGGCAGCAAGGGCACACTGCCAGCTCACAGTCAACTTGTCATCTGTCAAAGCTCTCAGATCCTTCTCCGCAGAGCTGCTCTCTAGCAGGTCAGTTCCCAACCTGTACTGCTATTTGGGTTATTCCTCCCCAGGTGCAGTACTCAACACTTGCTGCCTTTGTTGAACCTCATTAGGTTTCTCTCTGTCCAACTCTGCAGCCAGTCAAGGTCCCACTGAATGGCAGCCCAGCCTTCAAGTGTATCAGCCACTCCCCCCAGTTTCATAGCATCGGCAAACTTGCTTAGGGTGCATTCTATCCCTTCTTTCCAGTAACTGATAAGCAAGTTGAATAAGACTGGACCCAGTATTGATCCCTGTGGAACACCACTGACTACAGGCCTCGAGATGGAAGGAAAAGGAAGGCCTCCACCCTTGGAAAGGATTCAGAAAAGAATCACTGAATCACTGATGGACTGGAAAATATTCAAAATTGTGAAAAAAAACAATAAGATCAATCCAGTTAACTTATCACAGAGACCACAAGCGAGAGAGTTGATCATGTGTCATACACACCTATAAGAGAAACAGAACTCAAACAATAGATAGATCTTCAGTCTAAAAGGTAAATAAATTTAAAATGTCACTTGTAAAAGATACAATAAGAATAGCAATAAAGTTAAGAAAAATTAACAAGGCCAACATTGTTACAGATGATGGATGTTCATTTTCATTAAAAGCAATTACAATTGCAGTGCTTATTCAGTTATAATTTAACACAAGTCATTGCTGACATTGCATCTAGAAATACAGAGACTGACACTGTTAACAGCACCCTGTAGTTGGTAAATCAATGTCTCCATCAGAGGAATGAATTTCTGCACTGTGTGGAAGCAATTTGTAGACTTCAGGTTCCACAAAGGCTCTTGGAACTGTCCCTTCCATTATTTTTCAGCAAAATTTTTAAACATAGATCCCTATTTTGTCATTTTCATTCTCTCCGGTGTGCAGACAGTTTGTCTTGTCACGAGTCCACAAAGTTATCAAGTCAAGTTTCCCTGTCCTGAACAAGGATACCTTTTTCTGTCTGTTGCCCTTATGATTGTTGCAGAACTTATATGTATGATCAGAGTCATTCTGAGGATAAATGTAGCATCCACAAATCACTGACTGAGAATTTTATTAGGTCCTATGATAATCATAGTGAGACAATTTGGCATACCCAACCATGCAATAAATTAGTATATAAAAAAATTAGAAATATTCTATTTGAATTCATGCTACTTTATCTAACTTACCAGAGTATTTAACACTATCAAGTCTACCAGACGTGCTGTGTCAGAAAGTGAGTATTGAACATTTCCACCTGGATAATAAGGCCAGTTTTCTGATGCTTACTCAAAATGAACTAAATTTGTAGGGTAAAACTTAAAGTTTATTCCTGCCCTTATTTTGTTTTCAGTCTTCTGGCAAATGGATCCACCAGTGCAGAACTGAAGATTAGAAAGCCATTTCCAGTAAATTCCCATTTCCTGATCTATAAAAGAAGGAAGGTGAATGTAGCACCTGTCAGAAGAAGAACTCTGGTGTGCAGCATGAAGTAAAATCCTTTTAGGTACTGAATACAGTAAAATGGCTTTGGATAAATACTATCAAGACAAAGTGTGAGAATATGTACATCCCAAAACATCTTAAATGTTATGCTACCAGTCAGATTCATCCACTTGAACCACTTCTTGTAATCATCTATTGCAGAGCTTACCACCTTTGTGAATGTGAAACTATACATACCATCAGCCCCCACAAAACAGTTGGGTGAGAAGATATCAGGTACAAAGATGGCCTCTCACATAATTATATACAATATGTGTAGCATATGATAGAAAACAAAACCATTGTGAAAGTCTTCTGCATCAGAGTTTGAAAATTGAGACAGAGATTACTTGTTCTCCATCTTTTCACACACACACACACAGAGATTCTCCCTTTTGGTCTTGTCCAGATTGTACTGCAATAATGGTATATTTCATTTCATAACAAATCCAAAGTCCTAATGGATACAAGCTGCATTGCACCTCTTGACTAAATTTGGCTAGCATGAAAGTACAGTCTGTTCCTCTCTATAGAAAATGATTTTCAAACTCAGCTTTGGGGCAACAACTTTCCTGACACCCTCAAAAATAATAGGAATTCTCACCTTTCCAACATTTCTGCTTTAACTACGGTGAGGTTAAACCTGAACATTTAAAAGTGTGTACACTATTTTGCCCTAATTATCTCAAGACTAATTCTGAATGAAAATGCTGGTTTGTTTTTGCTATCACTTTTGAAGACGATTTTGAAACTGATATTTTATTTTTTGATTTTGAGTTTTCACAATATAAAGGATCATATTTTCAAGCTTTGCCTCAGGGCTCTGAATGCTGCAAGTATTTTTCCTCATTGCAACTTGTGAGTCATATGTAGTGACTAGCCTCCAGGAGTGAATACTTTAAGGACGTGCTCATGTATCACGAAACATAGAGTGATCAGTTAACTCTTAGAGAAGGGATGTTGACTCTTCTTATGCCTAGAAATGAGGTTAATGGCATCCCCATTTGGATTCAAGTAGATTCAAGAATTCTCAACCACCACCAATTTGCCACCTACACTTTTTAGTTTTTTATGAACACCATTATTATTTTTTGACACCCTAGATCAGTCCTTGAAGATTTTATACTCTTTACTAAATGCTCACTGTTTTCCACTCATGTAAAATCATTTATAGGTCAAATCATAGAATCATAGAATGGTTTGGGTTGGAAGAGACCTTTAGAGGTCATTTAGTCCAATGACCCTGCAATGAGCAGGGACATCTTCAACCAAATCAGGTTGCTCAGAGCCCTGTTCAATCTGGCCTTGCTCCTTGTGCAACCCCAGGTTTAGAAAAAGCAGTGCAGTGTCATTTCCTGCAGCATCACACAGAAAAGGAATCAGCATCAAATCTCTGGGAAATATTGCTCTTAGTGAATCCTGATCAGAATGACTAAATCTGAGCATCTGCATATACTTGCTTTGCAGTGTTTGAAAAGCTACAGCTGCAACTGTAGTTGCTCAAATAGAAGGCACTTTAGGTAATTCTGGACTAATCTGGACACTTAATTAAAAAGGTCAAGGTTCCTGAGTAGATATAGCAGCAAATTAGCACCCAGCACTTACGGACCCTGCTCCTCCTTGTGCTACTGGCAGACAGGGTTTCTTTGTAAAATGTCCTACCCTACCATTTACCTTGCTCTGTTGCAAAGTAGATCTGTTAAGAGTGGTATCTCCTGAAAAGCGCCCAAGACCACTCAGTAAATTGCAAAGTGCAAGTTATATATAATCATTAAGTATTGTAGATATTCAAATTAAACATACCAGTTTGAATTAACAAGTGTACAAAGGGTAATGAAAAGGATGGGGTGAAATCCATGTCTTCAGAAAACATCTAGTTTATATCTGGGATAAAATCCAAGCTCACTGAAATGAACCCAGTGCCTCCCTCAGACATTCTTACTACAATGACTGCACAGGCAGATGCAGCAGACATTGTCTCCTCAGCAACAGTGCAAATGCAGTCCCAGCTTCATGCAATACTAGAGTTGCCTGATTTTCTCTCACTTTGGGATGGCATCATGGAAACAGTCTTGATTACTTAATGTTTCTTAAAATGGTACTAGCTTAGCTAATCAATGTTATTCTGTTGTTAAGCAGGATATTTTTCCATTCTGAAACAATATTGATTACCTAATTATTGCCATTAAAAGCACCCAAAACCAAAACACTTTTAAGCCAGTGATTGTGCGGCTGCTATTAAAGCTCCCACAAGTAATACTACTTTATTTCTACTCAGTTTGCATACAGTAACACTACTCTATTTCTCCCCAGTTTGCAAAGCTTCCCTATTTCTGAACATCTTCAACTCCCTCACTATTCTAATATTCATCAACTTTGTCCCCTCCCCCAGCTTCCACCAGCAGACAGTGCAAAATTAGCAGCAGGAGACAGGATCAAACAGTTTGTTCCAGAACGCATTGATATAATGCACAAAGAAAGGGATAGGGGAGCAGGTATAGACACAGCAACAGTTTCTAATTTTTTAAACTTAAAACTTAATTCCACCTCATTCAAATTTATTTTAGAAAGCAATTGACAACAGGAAAAATTATAAAATTGGCAGGAAACTAAGACTTGGGTGTTGAGAATTAAGAACTTCAAACTGTGAAATAGAATATATATGTGTATCTATATATACTTCTATTGCGTCATTAGGAGAATTTGGCTCTACAGCTGTATTTGTGATTATTGAAGGATTCTTCTGTTTATATTTAGCCATAAAATTACACATAAGTAATTTATTACTTATTACTTATTTATTACTTACACATTACTTATAAGCTCTTTTATCTCTTTAAAAAGGCAGCAGCCAACCTGTATGTCTTTGTAGCTATGAGATGTTTTAACTTGATACTCAGAACTCTTTGTGGGATTTGCCCTAGATGACAAATCACTGATCTTTCTCTGTGGGCTATGTGTCTATTGTGAAATATTAATTGTATATATGTTTGCAGATATGTTTGCGTTTGTGTGTATTCCCCCTGCACAGCATATTTATTGTACATACACTCTTTTGCAGTATCTGTACATAGAAAATAGAGTTATAGTATCTTGCTCTCAGGTGCATGATGTGATTCTTGGGGATGCCTTGTGCGGGACTAAGACTTGGACTCAGAGATCCTTGTGGGTCCCCTCCATCTCAGCATATTCTGTGATTCTTTTAGTTGGTGCACGATATGTATTACAAATAGTGCATTGCCATTGCGGATACAGCATGCATAAAACATACACTGTATAACATCAGAGGAGTTTTTTATGTCTCAGCTGTGGAAAGGTTGCCAAATAGGTAGCCCATATCAGCCTTGTGAAAGCACAGTAATTTGTAGAAAGGGGAAAGATGATGATCTGTGAAGAAACTGGAGCCACAAGGTTGCTAGACTGCAACATCACTGGGAAAGATAAGTAGACACGGTCCAATACTTTTTTGGTAAGGTCTGACAGTTTTTCAGGGGCGTGCAACTTCATGCTGAGATACTCACCCCATCCCTGGAAGTGTTCAAAAACCGGGTTGAATGGGGCCCTGAGCAACCCGATCTAGCTGGTGTCACCCCTGCCCACAGCAAGGAATTGGACCTAGGTGTTTTTTTCTGGTCCTTTCCAACCCACACCATCCTATGATTCTATGATTCTGTGATTCTATATTCTATGCTTCTATGTCAGAGAGTACTCTAAGTATGCAAAAATAGTCACAGACGTAGTTTTGCCTCCTATTTGGACTAAGATGTAGAAGGTGGAGTGGATTCATGGGCACACCTCAGAACACGGCAGTCAGGGCTCCAGTTGTACAAGTACATAGCAGCTGAACGTCCTTGCCTACACAGCTACAGACAGAGCTGCCCAAAGGAGACAGAAAGCAGTGCCTGCATCGTTCTTGTTTTGCTCACTCAGCCTCAACCCTTCAGCGAGAGGGACAGATGAGACAGATGTACTCAGACTCGTAAGCAGTCTGAATACAGACCTGAAGGACAAGAAGGAACATAAAACTATAGCAAAAGAGGTCAGAAGAGAACAAAAATTGAGAGATTTGCAGCCAGGCAGTACTAATAGTTACAAGACTCACCTGAACAAGCCTCAATATGGCTTTCTATACATTCAGTGTAGCTAGATAATCAATAAGCAATGTGGAAGTCAGAAAATTTAATCAAATTTTATTTAAATTTATTTAAATTCAAATAAATTAATTTGATTTTTGAGTTTTGATTATTCTGGAAAAACAGATTGAGTAAAAACATTAATCTACCATAACATGACAATGTTCTCCCCTGATAACACTAAAATGCTGATATTACCCACAGACACCAAGCAACCCAGAGAACAAACAAGGTGCCAGAAAGCGAGTGGGGGGAAAGGAGGACAAAGGAAGAGGAAACTGCTATGTTTCTTTCTCCTTGGTACATTTTTTCTTGCCAAGAGTGGACTTAAACTCGATTTGCTTTTTGCTATGGGACCTGGCATACTGCCACATACGTGTTCCTGCTCACAAGCAGCACCAGCATGCTGCTCACAATCTACTCCAAAAAATAAGAAGTCCAAAGATGTCCTCCTCTCTAAAAAGGTTGGTGTGTGTGTGAACATGTTTGTGGGTGTGATTTATGCAAAAATCCTGTCAAAATATTCTGCTTCATCAAAAGTCTAATTTACATAGATTTTTGGGACACTGTAGAGGCTGATTAACATGACGTATCACAATTCAGAAGGAATGTTGACTGAAGCATTTTAAGAGCCTGGGATGCAGGAAAACGAGGTAGATAAGCATATGGAACCCAGTGAATGAAGCAGGAGGCTGCCTATTCTGCTGTGATTTATGTTCCTCGACTTGTGAGAACTTGATGCCTTTCTGAGATAAGAGATTTTGTTTAGAAAAAATCTAGTGCAATGAAAAAAAATCATTATAGAGCTTTATTCATCTTTATTAAGCCCAGCTACATCTTCCATCACCTTTTACAGATACCAGAATTTGGGTTTTATTAAAGAGAAAACTAGTAAGCACTATAGCTTTATTTATAAACAGTAAGTTAAAATATTTAATCAAAAGCACTTAAAAAATATTTTTTATCACCTGGATTTAGAGAAACCACAGCAGCATTTATCTGGCAGAATAAAACTTACTGACATTTTATATTAGGTCTTTAAAATTTATGTGTTAACTTACCCATACATCTGAAACTGGATTAATTTTACATTTTCTCATTACTTATTTAATTCATTTTTTTTAATTGGATAATCACATTTCTCCAGAGCCTTAGAATATGAGAGAATCTCATAATTGTTCCCTAACTGCTTTCTGTATCACCAAAACAATGTAAACACCACTCTCTTGCCAAGTCCAAATCTCCAACTAGTGGAAATGTTTGTTAGTAACCTTCCTGAAAGGAAATCACCTCATGCATTATTCACTCTGCCATAGCTCTGCTTAGTAACTTTACAGCAAAACCCACTATTTCGTTGCAATGAATTGTTCCTCCTCACCCCCAGGAATATCCACAACAATTACTTATTGGTTTGCAAGTGTTGATAGTCCAGAACACAGGGAACAAAGAAGAAAGTACTCACTAACCCCGTGAAAAATTATCAGCTGATAGAAGACTAAGCTCCCATTTTAGCCAACAATGACCTGGTCAATACAGTCTGTAGAGGCCAAAAAAATATTTGAATTACTAGACAGATGTTTGTTTTTAGGATTAATCTGGATTTGAATCTAACTTTTGGCTTCTGGTTATAAGCTGTGCTCTCATAAATGTAGCTCAAAGGAATTTTCAGGCTAAGCAAGGAGGCATATAAAGAATTTAGTCATCAGCTTGGGCAGGGAGGGCAGTGATGGCAGATGAACTGTGCCACAGTGTGGGACATGGATGTGGATTTTTAATTCCCATTTAATCAGGTTTCATCAGGTTTATCTGTGAGATACAGATTTGGAGTGGGACTTACTGTTCATTCCCGTATGTTCACAGGTTATAAACACACTTCCAAAGTGGCATAGTCTAGACCAAAATGATCAAGAAGTGTTCTGGAGACACTTCATGTAAATAATATTTCTTTTTAATATTTTACATTCAATCTGCATCAGATAGTGACAGATTTTGAGAGTAAAGGGAAAGAATCTTAAGCATCATGTTGTCTGAGGCTGACTTCTGACAAGATTTCTGTTAAGGGATAACTTGCAGGAAGACACCCAGGAGGTCCCAATGGCCAGCCCACGGGTGCTCACTGTCACCACTGGGTGTCTCACCAACCAGCTTTTTGAAGATGAAGGCAGTGATGATCTTTGCTGTGACTGTACGAAGGAAGAACATATTCAAACACCAATAGCAGCTTACAAGAAGACAGGGCTGGATCTGCAAGTTACAGGGAGAAACAAAACTACCTGACATCCAGCCTCAAAAAGCTTGGCATGTGTACAACACCAACCTGAGGTTTGCAACTCCCTTGTGGAGAATTTCAGCCATTATTGCAGCTGCACTACCAAAAATTATTTCTGACTAGACATAAAGCCCAAAAGAGTGAAAACCTGTTCTCCCTCCAACAGGTCATTTCTCTTCCTTTTTGTGAAAATCGTCTTGGTTCCATGCTTTGCCTGCATGCATGTGGAATGTTTTTTCCACACAGACTTCAAATTGCAGCTACTGACCATGCAATCAGTTAATTAGCTCTGAAGGGGTTAATGGAGGTGAAAGTAAGTTCTCCTGATAGAAGACTATACCTGAAACCATGCATTTTTATGGCATTACCATGCAAAAAAAGGTTCACATCAAAATAGCCTTAAGGAAAGACAAATTAAACAGGAGAGTAGTAGCCAGGGGAGTCTTAAAGTTAATCCACCATATTGCTGTAAAAAGGTTTGCCATCTGGATCCCAGTTTGCTACAATACTGAAGCTTCATGGCATTTCCTCCCCTTCATCTTCATTTTCAGCTATCATCCATGAGAGAGCTGAGGAGCCTGTGCAGTACTCCAGTGCTGCAGCATGTGTGTGATAGAAGATGCTTTCAGAAATCCCTGTTAGAGCGTGTAAACAACTAACTGTCTTCTACAACAACTCTGCAGCAGTTTGTATGTCAGCAGCCTCTGACAGACTCACTTCCACGGAGCAGTGGTAATAGTAAAGGTTCTGGTGCTCTAAAAGTGCACAAAACCCAGCTCTTGCTTTTTCCTGGCAGGAGGACTGGATGCTGTGTGGCTTTACCAATCACTGCAGATTCCAATAACTCCGCCAAGCTCTTGTGAGCTGTTTCAAATCCCCCTCTTTACCTCTGCTAAAGGCGAGCAACAGCTAGAGAGACCTCTTTGCATCAAATACCACAAAACACTAGAGGGCTGGTCGGCTTGGGAATCGCAGTGCTGGGGCTGAGAGACTGTACTTTAACAAAGGCATCCGAGGCTCCGGATGCTGGCTCTGACTCACGAGGCAGAAGAGAAACGCATCAGAGACTGCATTTGATAAGATCAACAAATCTGCTTTGAAGAGGTGCACTGGTCGGGTGGCCAAGGGGTCAAAGTGGATTAACTCTCGCATCCTCCCAATGCAGTGGTGGAGGTCAGGAAGGAGCCTGACACACATTAAAGCAGAAGAGGAGACCTTATATGTCTTAGAGGGAATTAAACAGAGATGTTTGGGAGGGTGTTTTTTCATTGGACGTTTTGGGGTTTGTTTGGGTTTTTTTTCCTCTTAGGCTTTGGTGAGGGGAAATACAAAAGGTGTTTGCTGTCAGATATCTGTTGTTGTCACCATACACAGGCAGGTTTGTGTTCCTGGTAAGTGAAAAGACAAATTTCCCACTTTGTCTACTTTTCCTGGAATAAAGCCAAGCTTTAAAGGAACAGAGCCAGGTCCTCAGGTCACAGAAATTCAAACAGCATCAAGGGAAAGTGAGATTTTGCACCAGTTTGCGCCTCTGTAAACAACTTCTGTTCATGTAAACAACTTCCTACTGATTTCAGGAGAGTAGTCTGATTTCCTCTCCCTGGAAACAGGATCTGACCCATTAAATTGGTTTTTGTTCTTATATGTATTTAAATGTATTTCATGTCTGCCGTCCCTACATATCCACCGTGTGGAGGGGGTGGGATAGGAGGGAACAAACAGAAACTTTCCACCTAAGCACCAGACTCATTCAGCTGTCATTAAAAATGACAGATGAAAGGGACAAACAGTTTTGTCCCTGTCCCCTGGGGAGGAGATAGTAAGTGACAGCCCAGCTCCAGCTGAGGGCTGGAGCAACCGGGAGGCACAGCTCTCCAGCCAGGCTGACCTTGCCACTAGTGAGCAGCACGGTCCAGCACGAGTGAGGACAGTCTGCCATGAGATGCCCCTGGACATTAGGAATGTTGAATTCACTTTGAGCATGCATGGATAGCTCCTCTTGTCACGCTTTTGAGAGGCAGGTACTTCACAGCTCCCGGCGCTTCCCAGGTACTGGGAGGGTTTTTAAAGAAGTAATTACAGCGAGCCTTTGGAGGGTTTCTGAGGTGGTTTTATATGACACAATTTCTGTCTAGTTGTTTTCTTCACTGTGCAGTTACAGAAATCTGCAGTATGACCCATTAATAGGATACTTTTTAGTAATACAGAAGTCATAGAGGCAGCTAGGATTATTTAAGTTTTTAGATGAATTATCTCTAGACACACATGCACACATGCTGCCCAGATATTTTCAAGACCATTCTACTTCTACCTGCAGGGGAGGACCCTCTCTGCTGCTCATACAATTTTGATAAACTACTGACAGGGGAATTTTCCTACAGAAAGATTGCTCGAATCACTTTCCATCCTTAAAATACACTGAGCTAGCAGTGGGCTTCTCCGACCTTAGAAACATCCCAAAATAAGTTTTCAGTCAGTGAAAATGCAGGATGTACCAAGTTAAAATTTAATCATGGTAATATTGGCAATGTCTTGGATATATTTTAAAGCTGTATAACACTAGTTAAATAACATCCCACCAGAGACCAGCATCTGAACTGTACTTCATTTTCATTGCTGATGACCTGCTAGCAAAAGAATCCACAAGTAAAAGCAACAGATCAGGTTGGCTGTGAGTAAATAACAGGTACATTCAGCTATGTACTGCAGTATATGCTAATTTATACTAGGGGTTTTTTTGAGGAAACACTTATATATGTGGCTTATCACAATATCTCAGCCTGCATAATTCTTTGATCTAAGAGCCCATCCCCTCTGAAAAGTCAGAATTATCATAAAAATCTTTGGAGCAAAAATCCAAACACTATGAATATTCATGCTCTTCACAGCTGTTACATTTATGGAAATGCAATAACAGCAAACTTCTTGTATTTGGCAAAGACTTTTTACCAGATGAATACATGCCAGTAAAAGAAGTAAAATGAAAAGCCTGGCTCAGTCCTCTTTTCTAAAGAAGTGTGCTGCAGTCCAGAGCATTTTGAAAGTTAGAGTCTTTTTTTCAAATTTCAAAACATGTATGCAAATTTAAGCTGGCAGTGCATACACAGCCCATATTTAATAAACACATCCACTTGAAAGCGATGTTCCATGTCCACAGTTAAACAGCAGATGAATGGACACTTTGCCCCGATAGAAATAACAGCAGTCTGTTTGCTTGTGATGCTAAATGCCGTCAGAGTTGTCATCTTTCCTGAAAGTTTAATCCAGTCGTTTGATTTACCCCTTAACAAACAATCATCGTGGCTAATTGAAGGGGAAAAAATAAAAAGAAAACAAGTTACCTGTCTGTTTATTCCTATTGCTATGATTTGCTAAAGCCCTTCTCCATCAGCTCTCAGTGGAAAACTGCATATACCAGGAATGACTGCAAGTGAGATGCACAGATAAAAACATTCAGCACAAGAGGTAAGGTAAAGAGGTCTGCAACATACCTTCAGCACTGTGCTCCTTCCTTCCCAGCCAGCCACTTCTCAAGAATGTGCACTACAGATGGGACTAGGAAAGTAATTTTAAATGGACTACTAATAAGTAGATCCATGAAACCAGATGTGACAGCAGGGTGTCACTAGGTCCTTTTTAAACTTGCCTCCAGTGCCGTCTCCTAGTTCCTCCAGACGGAATTAGACAGTTGCTGCTCGGATCAGAGCTGAAGAAGCAACGGTGCGTTTTGACTGCAGTTGCTAATGCTCCACTTTCAGGGAAAGCGCAGAAGTATGTGTGTGCCTGCACTAACTGCACACACTCATCAGCCTGCTACAAGCAGGGAGATGTGATATGCATACTGAAAGAGCTGTGCAGGGAGGAGTAGTTCAGAAGCACACCCAAGCCTGTTCTGCTAGTAATTGCACCCTGCTGACCTCCCTGGGCTGGATCACTGCTGTAGAATTCACCAATAAGCCTATGAGTCAATAAGCGATGGATCTGAAACAGTGAATTCAGGGAGGGGAGAGGAGGGGGCAAATGAAGCTTCAATCCTTCACACAGAAAACTTTCATGATAGCTGGTTTAAATTTCTCTGCCCTTAACGTTCCCACTGCAAATGTCATGGTCCATAGTTGAGAGGAATTGGATTTCATTTTAATTAATAATCTGAAAGAGGATTTCTTTAGCCATGATAAAGCACATTTTTAAGAGGAGTCCTTAGTGAGAACTATTATTATTCCGGGGGTTGTAGGAGTACTAGCAGCCAGCTGTGAATATGGCCCCACAGAGCAAGGTGGTGGACCAACTCACTCTGAAAACCGGAGCTCACAGTGCGATTGGACAGGACAAATTCAAGAAATATCAGTATCTTTACTTTTCATGAGAGAAAATGAGCTTCAAAGGGGGAAGAGATATGTCCAAGGTCACATGTGGAATTTGAACCCAAATTTCCTGCATCCAATTCCAGTTCCTTACAAATAAAACCAAATTGCTTCTGTAGACACAAATCACCAAAACATGAATTTGTTCAGGCTGCTACTAACCACAAACTTCAGTATGGGCCAAAGTGGCATCTCCATGTCTTCTTTTTAAATGCAATGTTTTCACATTAATTTGACCATGCAAACTAGATGTCTAACTCTTCTGGAATGTTCTCCAAACTTCTCCTGGAAAACTGAGTTGTCACATTAACTTGCACACCTTTTCCACAGAACTGAAGGATTAAAATTCCTTCAAGTTCCACAAGCTCTACTTTCTCAATATTGAAAGATACACTTCTTGGTCCCACAGTGGTACTTTGGCTTTACGGGTTGATGGGGAAGAAAACCTAAAACATGTAATGAGTAATCAGCACATGGGTCTAGCAACCTGGTATGGTTCTGGAGATTATTCATCCCAGGACGGACGGTATACTGTTTTATTTGGGAGGTGTGATAAGATCACAGTTCAAGGTGGTGCAGCTGCAGGCCATAAACAGTAGGACATGAAAAATCTTCAGAGACTCCTCCAGAGTAGCAGCATGTCTACAGGGAATATTTTCTGAGTTAGGGGGACAGTTTCTTTTTTAGTTATTGTTATTTACAGACTACTGGACAGGACAAACAGCCTAAAATCCATTGTGCAGCAACCTTAATGAGCAAAGATAAAAGACAGACACACTGTAGCAGCAATAGTGGAGAAAAAAACAAACCCACACTAAAAATACATTAAAAACTCTACATCTCTATTTATAAATGTATTTTTCTAAATACTTACCTATATTATCTCAGTAAAATCACTCAGTATTATCTCAGCTCAGATTTACATTGACAATGAGAATTTTCGCTTGGGAAGAAGAATTTTGTTCCCAAAAAACAGTTTTGGAAATCCAACGGGAATAGTTCTGCAGAGTGTTTTCAGAGATGTTCAGTATTGCTAATTTTAATTGATTCTCTGCCAGACTTAGCTGCAAGAAAACTCTTCAGATCTTACCCTGAATCAGACCTGACATTCTGGGCAGGTTTGTTTTTTTCTTTTTTTTGATTGCCTGTTTTGGGGTGGCTTTTTCTCCAGAAAAGGAAGAAGCTTCAGACCCACAAACATTCGGTCAAACATGCACTGCACAAAGCTAGGCAGTCCAACAGGACTAGTCGTGGGAACAAATCCACTCCTTGTAAGGTATTATCTTTTATGGATATCTGAACTTCTGACACTAAATATGGGTGTTCTTATCTAAGGACTGGTACTTACTAAAGACTCTAGAGATACAACTGTTGGGAAGAGGGAAACAGACAATTCCCTGTGTGAGGAAAGACCCATGCAGAAGCATTTTGGACACCTGAGAATTATGAAGGAGCTAAGCCCATGAAGAATGAGAATATTGTAGGTGGCATTAGGCACTCAGATACTGGAAGGTTGCTATGAGGTCTCCACACAACCTTCTCTTGGATGTCTCTGTCCTCCACACAGAAATCACATGAAGAGTGGAAGTCCTGTTCTTCCTCTGAGCTGATTGACATATCCAGGAAAATCCATTCTCAATTAGTGCTGCTAGTCCTGCATGAGCAGGACTTAAATGGATGTGATATTGTCAGCATGGCACCATGTTCAGGGCAGGTAATGCTGCCTCAGTAGTGTAGTCACCTACACTCAGTGCCAGGCTTATCACACCATGGATCTTTGTTGTTCTGGTCACTGCTATACCTTTACTTTTCCATCTTTAAACAAAAATATAAATAAATAAATAAAGGAGAAAAAAAACCCAGAAAATGGGTTTTATTGCATCTTACCTTGGGTTCAGAAAGGATTCTAGGAGTTCCAGGATTGTTGCAAAATCTGTCAAATTGTCAAATCAAGAATTTGACAATACTTACAAGTCATATTAAACAGTAAATAAAGTACTAGTGATTTGGTTAAAAAAAAAGCACCAATAATATTTGAACTTTCATTGAATCAACATCTCCTTATAGAATGAGAAAACCTATAGAAAACTTTTTTATTTTCTGCAAGATAGACACTTTTTATAAAAAGAAACGAATATCCTCCTGATCTAGAACAAAATGAAGAACGATGCATATTGGGCAAGGATAAGAAAAGTTCAAACCTGTGACAACAGTAATTCCCTGAAATCTTTCTTCAAAGGACATTGCATTTTTTCCATCAAATACATTATTATCTGAGATGAGTAAAAGAAACAACAATTTTTTCTCACAATTTTTAAGCAAAAAAATATTAACACATCAAAAGGCCAAATAATTTGGTCCAAGTTTTCTTTTTAAAACTTATTTCTTTTGGGTACTTGATTTTCAGTAATTTTGTGAAATTTCAAAAGAATCAGAATCAGCAACTGCCATGGAAATCAAATTCTTTCAAAATGGTGCAAATAGGTCACCCAAAACCAACACCAGTGTTGACAATCTTAATTTTATCATTGTTACAAAATATTTAAGAAGGTAAACACCATTCTGTTCTAAATCCCTAATCTTATTGATTTAAGAACAGACTGGTGTTTAAATTTTTAAATACTTTATCAAACCTCCTTAATAAATAAGGTCTGGAATTTACATAGGACACAAAATAACAAGGTATCTCCACTCCTGATTTTTCATTAACTTCAGGCTAAAGCAATCCTCAAATGAGTGTGTTAGGAAATATACTCGTGCCCAAAATAAATTAATAGCTTAAAAAAGAGTGGATTAAAGGTGGCTAGTACTGTTTAATGCCAAACTATATAAAGGTCAGTCTACAGTGACAACCCAAGAAAAGACTAGAAATGGTTGTTTGACAGTCATTCAGGGCTTATTGTGTAAGACTCAAGGCTAAGATAGACTTGGGAGATTGTACAGCAACAAAGCAATTTCTAAAGACTGAGGAAGGAATAAGACAAACCTTTGAAACTGTAGGTAACTGGAAGTAGGGCTCACATAAAATTATTGTAAGACTCATAAAACTGAGAATCTATTGTTTCCCAAAATTCAGAAACTAATGTAGAAATTGTGGGTGAAAGGCAGCAGTGACCATTTCTATTCCTAAGGAATTCATCATGTCTGCACATAGCTTTCATGCCTTTCCTGTGCTCAGAGCCCTGAGGCCACAGACAGACAGACAGAATTCATCAGAGCACTGCCCATATCCATAGCCTAGCAGATACCAAGGTACCAGTGTATTTACAGGGAAGAAGTTGTCTAGAAAGTAACATTCACAGAAGAAATCAAAAACGAACAAACAAACAAAAGTTTGAAGAAATTAGTAACTGTTTTTCAACTTCATTGAAAATCACAGACAGAATATTTAGAGTCTCTATCAAACATATAAAGCAGCCCTGACACCTTCCCTGGGTCATCGATGGTTGTTCTGCAAAGATGCAATGATTTCCAAACAACTGCAGTACAGAGACCAAAGCAGCAGCAGTCACTTTAGGTGGGAAAGCACCTGGAAATTACATTGCCTTTAATATTAAGAGTAAAACTGTTCTATATAGTACATCCACTTCATGTATCTGTGTGCATAGATACGTATATGCATAATATTAATTATCCATTACAAACACTTTGGAAGATCAGAATGAGTATATATAAATGTATATATATGTGTGTGTGTGTGTGTGTGTGTGTGTGATTTTATTCTCATTATTTAATCTGTATATAAATACTTCACATAGGTATGTGTGTGTTTATGTATGTATTCCATGTAAATAACCTATGAGTGTACATATTCAAGTAAACTCCTGTACTGACATTTTGCTATCCGTTAACTTGTCTGACAGCACTATGGAAAAATTATTGCCAGAGTATAGACTGTATTTAGAAACTTAAAGCCCATATCTTGATACTATATTGCTTTTAGCATTCCACATTTCACATTCTAAAGATATTGACTTTTTCCTTCTCATAGTTTCAGAGAGAGGGTATATGAATGTCATTCGAGCGAGGCTGTGTATTTACCCAGAAGACACATTTTTTCTTTAACACTGAACATTAATAATTTACCCTCTAAGATATTGGAATAGCATCAAATTTCACTTATATTTTTACAAGATTTGTATGTGACAGCTAGTCTTCCAGGTTCTTTTTGTGAGCAAAGTTCTTTGAATGTGGTCTATACATAGAAAACTGTGTTTTCTTAGGTTATTAATAATAAGTGATTTTAGTACTATATTTGAGTTTCCTGTAACATTTGTATTTATGAAAATTAGCGCCTGACAAAGACCTGTGAATTGGAATTCACACCAAAAGTCAAACATTAAAAAAAAGAGAGATGTGGAGAGAATGTGATGTGACTGCTTGATTACCATTATTTTTTTTTCTCTATGCTTATGATCTATTCTGCAGTCTCCATTTTAAAGTCAAGATGAAAGTCAATTCAGACTGAAGTCATGAAGATGAAGAGGCAGTATTTCAGAGGACTGATTCTGATCTTGTCCATGACCAGCTTCACAGAAGTATAATTCTTCAGCTTTCCTATAAGACACTGTCTTCTCCAAGAAGAACAGGGGAAAGCTCAGGTCCCATTGATCACTAATGAAGGTCGGTCATAGTCTTAAAGCAGTTGTCCATTTACAAATTTCTTCTATTTCTGATTTCAAGTCATGTCTTTGAAATACCAGCTGCAAGAGATCTAGTTTTCTCCATTTGCCCTAGATAACATGTGCATCAACATATGTTTTCCTTAGTAAGGCAGCCATTGGAGGCATAAATGTCAGACACGAAGAAGGTGCTAGGTCATACATTTTCTTTAACAGCAATGTGCACACCCATCTGTCCCTTAAATCTCTCTGTGAACTTCTTACTGTGCTTTTGGGGAGAAAACTGGACTGCTTTGCTATTGAAACACTACTTTACTGGGCTGTGAAATTCCATATGTCTATATGTTTAATGAAAAATGTATACCTAGGAAGGATATGAAGAGTTTTGGTGCATGTGCAAATTTTCAGAAACGCCTTTCAAAAAACGTCATTGATTCAGGAGAAGAGATCCCTCTGATGTGTAAGGAGATGTGCTCCTAAGTCTTGTGGGCTCTGTAATACGCACATCTTAATTACCCATGCTTTAACTAGTCACTAAATGAGGATTAAATTTGAACCCTGACCAAAATACTTGATCTTTCAAAAATATTTTCTTCTGTGTGACTTTTTCAAGTAACAAATTTTAAAGTCTTTCTCTCAAATACCTTTGGGAGAAGGAAAACATAAGTAAATACTTACCTCCTTATCCACAAGAACCAGAAAGCACTACTGTCTCCAGACACACTAACTCAGATAAAAGCAAGCAGATTTTGGTCAACAATGGCCTTTACTGCCAATTCTAACTTTTCACTGGAGGTGTATGGGTGTGTTTGGATGAGGTAGATTCTTCCAACTCAACATAATTTCTAAAAGTTGGATGAGATCACAACCCCAGGCTTTAAGTAATTCAATATGGTACAGAGCTAGAATCACTTGATCTGTGCCTGCCTTGGACTATAAATAAAAGCTGGCCATGCTTATTCTCCGACTTTGTTTCTCAGTAGTGTTCTATACTCCTTAATCTAATAGGCATTTTAGTCTCAAAAAAAACCAACAAAGAAACAAACAAAAAGTTTACCGGAGACTCCTTTAGAAAGCAGTAACAACATTCATGCAAACTGTTGTTGGAACAGAAATATGGAAGACCAGGCTTTGAAACTCATGGTATGAAGCCCACCAAACCTATTGCCACAGTGTAAAAAGCAGCAGTAGAATATTTCATATATTAAGACCTTCATATATTGGGAAGGGTCAGCTTGGCATACTATTGTAAGCTAGGCTAAAACACTGCAACGTAAACAAAAGGTCATTTCATATTCAACATCATGTATGTACCCAAACAGCAGCAAATGTGCCCATCACCTGTGGTTACCCGTAGTGTGCTATTTTATTGCCAGGCATTTTAGATCCTTATTCGGCAAAATAGTTTTATGGACTCTCTTTTGTTTAAACAAGAGAGCACTCCCATTGCCTTCAATGGATGAGAGGAGTATCAATAGGAAGCATAACTGAGCTGGTGTAAATACCGCTGGGTCAGAGGAAACAGGCAGACACAGGATAGTTAGTGAGGTGCTAATTGGATAATGTGGTGAGAAACAGAGCTAAGTACAGAGGAAGGGCAGGAGGCTTAGATAACTAGAACAAATATGAGTGCTGAGCTCTAGGAACAGATATAAGAGGGAAAAAAATGGACTCAAACTTTGTTTGATGTAGTAAATCATTACACTGAGAGAATCAAAGCAAACAGAAAAGACTCAGTGCTGCAGACTGGTGCAGAAACTCCCAGGCTGGACCTAGTTGGTGACTCTTTCGTTAAAACAGAGAAAAACAACTACGTGGCTCTTTCAGAAAGCAAGCCAAGAAAGCCAATGGTAGTTTTTTTTGTTGCCTAAATGTAAAACTTATATGTGAACTGTTTGACACTTCTCGCTAACTAATGCCCTTTTGTCAGGTCACTGATATCTATAATTGCTACTATAAAGATGGCAGAGCCATTCAATTCCCTGCTGTTTAAACAAGATCTTAGCTGCCCTGGTTGGGCTTCAGGTTCCCCTCTATCAGGAAACTGGGCAGAGAACTACCATGCAGAACATAAAGCCATTCCTGGGAGCCCACGGCACACAGCCCAGCAGGTGGGAGGCAGGCTTGGGGTAAAACTTTCAGAATTGGCTCACGGTGGGGCTCATACTCCCTGACATGCAAACATTTCTTCCTTTCTTTTAAACTTCAAATACAAATTCTAATCACAGTCCAAAGAGTTAAAAAAAAGAAAGAAAGAAAGAAAATATGATGTAAATGCTTGCTTTCTTTTTTTTTCCTGAGAGTTTGGTAAGAACGTTGGGACTCAATGATCTTAGTGGTCTTTTCCAATCTTTATGATTCTATGATTTTAAGACTGGGATTGTCTCCGGAGAGCAAACATAGAAACTTCACTGGTCTGAGACACTTCAAACAGAGCTGGTAAAGCATGACCAGGATTGTTCCCTTAGCCCCAAGGCAAAGACTGGATGAATGGGTAGGTACTGCTAATCTCTAGTTCCCGCAAATTTATTAGACAATACCTCCGTTCACAAAGATTTATGTCCTGTTGCTAAGCAGCAAATCTGTGCATTCCTGGTTTGCTCTTGTCTTAGGAAGGACCAGAGCGATGCCTTGTTTGCCACTGAGGAACTCCAGAGATCAATTAACTTTCTGGGCTGCCCTAGGTATAGCTTTACAATACTCAAAGTTACAAGCATATCCATGAAATCAGATACTTGTTCCTATTTGTTTCTACTTGGCAAACAGAGCTCAGGAGAAAGGAAGGAAAAGCAAATTAGAGAAGTGTTGACAGGAGAGGGTTGTTATTCTTAAGAATGTCACAGTGTCTGTCCCTCTGACTATTTTTTCTCCTGTGAACTGTAAAAAAAGATTGTTAAAAGCTCTCTTCCACACTGGAAGTGGTCCACTGCTGGACATACCATGTAGTAGGATTACTGCATAGACATAGGCAGTGTAATGTTGAAAATTTCTTTCTAGCAAGGAGGTAGAAGGAGCAGCCAGGATCCTATCCCTTTTCCACAGCAATCAGAAAATAAATGCTGACTCTGCCCAACAGAATATATCACCAGACTCTCACATTTCAGGTCCTTACCATTCCATCTCAGACCAAGACTGCTTCTTCCAAATAAAAGTTTCTTTTAAAACTTTTAAAGACTTTTAATCAACAATTACATGGAAAATGGATGGTGCTCTGTCATATTTTCCAGAAGCATGGCCAAAAGATGCATCCTTATGCTTTCTGTCTTATGCTTGTCTTTTTCTGAGAAATATTATAAAGAAACCCAAACATGCCCCAACAAGTAAGTATTTGTGACTCACTCCAAATTCACCTCTCTGTCATCAGGATTCATTCTCTGCCTAGCACTTCATAAAACTGCCCCCAGAAAGGTTTTAAAGGTCTTTTGCTAACAGTACAAAGCACCACCAAGAGCTCACTGTATTTATCCAAGGAAAGAAAATGAGACAGAAGTAGGAAAACAATGCAGGTTGCAGAAAAATTTCCAAATATTGTCAGCATGGTCTGAAGATCCCTGAAAAGCTCTTAGGTCAGTGATCACAAATAGCAGCATTTGCATCCATAAAAACTGGCAGAGAGAAAGAGATATAGTTTTGGTTTGGTTTGTTTTTTTTCCATAAGAAGGGAAGTCTGGTTTTCCACAACTTGTGTCTGGTAAGCAACTGCTAGACCTGATTGGGTGGTATTTTCCAGAGCTGGTCATTTACAGAGAGTCTTACTCCTTTTGATATCTGCTCTTTGATAACACATGAGCTGATGCTGAAGTCTTTCCCTCACTCAAGAGGTGTGTATTGGGAGCATTTGTAACATTTCTGTTCCCTATTCACATACCCATCTTTACAAAACTTGCAATGTCTTCATTATCTTGGAATCTTTGACTTCTTCTAAACTATTATCAAATCTGGCTAAAAATTAGCCAAAGAATTTAAAACTCACATCAAACATAGATGTCTGTACACATGCACATATATTATGTACAGAATAACAAAATCTTGAGGAAGCATTAGAGTAGGAGAAGGAAATGACAAAGACTGTTATGTCCCCATTTAACCACGAAATTGATGACCAGGTCTGAGACTGGTCACATGAAAGGCTGAAGATTCATCAGACTGTGCAGGACATAGAAGATACTAAATTCAGAAACAGTGGTGGAAATGATTCTATGATTCTGTGCTTCCGTGATTCTGTGCTTGTACGCTTATATGATTTTATGACTCTATGCTTTTATGATTCCACGCTTTTATGATTCCCTGTTTCTATTATTCATATTCTATGATTCTATGTGGCAAAACACAGCAGTTTCCACCAAACTATATAAGCATATACACATATAAGCAGTGTAGGAGTCCATAATGTTGAAAAAATTATGAAAATATTTCAAACTGACACAGAAATTTCATATTATTCACCTTCAGAAGATGTAGACACAGTTCATATTTGTCTTTAATAAAGTGTGTGTGTGATAATTTGAAAGTTTATTTTCATTTTTCTCATAGAAAAGAGGCACCAAATAGCTAAAATCCCACATTATATTTGAGCCAGTGGAATCTTACCACTCAGGATAGTCAGAGCTGAGAAGACTGTATAGCCATGCACTCCAAGGATTGGATTCTGGGTCACTGCTAGTTGCTGTTTCTCTCTGAGCCTAAAGCACTGGAGAGAAGGGGAAAACAGGCAACTTCCCAGACAGAAGTATAACTCCAATAAGTGGTATTTGCCTTGGTGCACTGCAAGTGTGGGAAGGAGTGTGGAGCAATGTAAGCATTTCCACGTTAGGGAAGGCAGAAACCCTCCTTGGGCCTGGGGGCAATATAATAACAACAATATTGGAGGAGAAGAAGGAGATATGTTACGTTCAGGTTACCAGCAATGACATTTTTGACTGCTTTACACTCAGAAGTATGCACAGTATGTGCTGTATACATTGTGCCCTGCCTGCCTCCAATATGTACAGGGCTGAGGGTTCTAGTTAATCAGTAGGAACAGGCAGCGCAGGGAAGTGGTGGAATCACCATTCATGGAAGTGTTGAAAAAAGGAACTGACATTGCACTTTGTGATATGGTGTAGTGGGCATGGTGGTATTTGATTGAAGGTTAGACTTGAATCTTCATGATTCTATTACTCTATGAGTCTTTCAAGCCCATGCAGATAGACTACTCACTATAGAAGACCTTGAAAACATGGTTTACTGAAAGGGTTTTACAAGGCATGAGAAAGGTTCATATACATCATGCATTGCTGCACCATTTCCTTCTTTCACAGGCGTTATTTGTGAAATGACTCTGATGCCAGTGCCAGGCTCTGGCCCTCTCTGCAGGGCCCCTTTATGTTTCCACGACAGCTCTATTTGCGTTGCCACATCCTTTCTGCCACACCCAGAGGACCCTTGGCACCCTGCTGTTTGGAAAACATTCCTGAACTCTCCTCTAGAGCTGACAGGAGAGACACTGCACCTTCCTGCCCATTCTGCCTGCGCCATGCAAACCTGCACACCTGCACCACCCTGATTGACACACCTGAATATGGGAACACCCCTGTACAGCCTGATCTGAAACTCACTCTGGACTTACCTCAAACGTGGATGCTGCCTCCTCACCTACTGACCAACCATTCAGAGGGAATAACCCACATTCATCAGGACCTCAGCTTGAGTGCTGTGAATTCTTCCCTGAGAGAAAAGAAGTTTCTGGAAAATTTGGAGTACTCTCAGGAGAGATGAGGAAGGACTCAAAATGCCAGTGCCTGGCTGAGAACATTGGATGGAAAAAAAACCCCACAAATCATAAAAGAACAAAAAAACCTACTAAAACCTGCCCCAAAAAACACCTTCCACAAGCGTGGAATTTCAACGACAAATCATACCATTTCTTCTCAACCCCCTCAATGTTTTCACTCCAAACAGACCTATTCAGTTCCAAATTATACATAATTATATTATATGTTATATAATATAATTATATATAATATAATTAATTATATTATATATTATATTTTACAATCCCTTGTAAAACCCTTTGAAGTGTCCTGCAGGAGCCATGGTTCAGGCAATTCACATCCCTAATTTCATTTTTGGGATGAATTCCCTAATATAATGCATCGTAGTTCTCAGCCTTGATAGGAGGAGGTAATGCATCATATAGGAGCTGAACATCTGTCATGCCATTAGGGGAGATACTGGAGTCCTGGAGATCTTCCTTGCTGTTTGTCATGGTTTCACCCCAGCCAGCAACCAAGTCCCAAGCAGCCGCTCACTCACTCCCCCACTCTTACCAGGGAGCAAATTGGAAGGGTAAAAGCTGGAAAACTTGAGGATTGAGATAAAGCTGCACACACAAGAAAAACAAATAATTAATTCACTGCTTCCAGTGGGCAGACAGGTGTTCAGCCATCCCCAGGACAGCTGGGCTTCATCACAGGTAACGGTGACCTGGGAAGACAAACACCATCACTCCAAATGTTCTCCCTCTTCCTCCTTCTTTCCTCCATTTTATGTACTGAGCATGATGTCAGATGGTCTGGAAAATCCCTTGGGTCAGTTGGGGTCACCTGTCCCAGCTATGCCTCCTCCCAATTTTCCATGCATCCCCAGACTCCTCGCCAGCATGCCAGTATAGAAAGCAGAAAAGGCCTTGGCTCTGAGCAAGCCCTGCTCAGCAATAACAAAAACATCTCTGTATTATCAAGTCTGTGTTCAGGACAAAGCAAAAACACGGCCCCATACCAGCCTCTGTGAAGAAAACTAACTTTACCCCAACCAAAACTAGTACACTGTTTAATAGAAAGAGAAAAAAAATTCACAGGGACTAAAGATCCTATGACAGCTAGGGCTGGATTCAATTAACTTTATTTGAGAGATCTGCAGTGTAGATGGCCACATTTTAACTGGTCATCTAGACTAGATTTATAGCCAAAGGGACAGAAACAAGCACTTTTAGGGTGAGATTCATTTCATTGTAGACATCTGTTAACTGGTCAGGTGATTCCTCTGTGGTTTGGATTGTAAGGAAAAGCAAGGGTGCACTAAATGGCTGCACTGAATGACTATATCCCTAATGGTAGGGATATATTTAGGTGAAGTGATTCTCATTTATTGGGACAACATTCACAGGGAAATACTTTCTTTTTCAGAATTGTTCTGTCTGGGAGTAATTTTGTAAAGGAAAAGCAGAAACTTTCACTGAAAATAACATTATTTTCAGTAAGAAAAGCATCTCATCAAAGATCAATTTTTCCATCAGAAAGAGTTTTAACAACATTTACAGCCAGCCTTATTTCTTAGTCTTAGACAACTACAAGTAAAAGCATGAGGTGTTTTTTCTCTGTCTCTCTAAGTACCAAAGGTACAAACACAATCTTGGGTGTGAGAGTCCTACTGTGTTCTTTCCAGACTATACATTATCATTATGAGATAAATGGGATTATATTTGTTTTGTAATTTTACAGATCTTCAATAATATTGCGTAATGGGTTAAATGTTCTTATGGTAGGACTGAACTATCTAATCTGTGCCAGTGGTTTGGCAGTTCACTTTTCATCTGTTTATCCATAAACCATGGAAAAGACAATTGGAAAAATTCTTTTCCTTCATATAGGTAACCACCTCCACATGGTTATTCTCAATATTTCCCTAATTTCTGGGACAGCAGGTACTTGACAAGTCATGAAGAGATTCTGTGATCTTAAATGCACCATTCATTTTCATTGTGGTGTGTCTGAAAAGAATTAGCTGTTTGAAGGCCAATTTGAGGATAAATCTAGCAATACTTATTCTATAGTTTTTCTAGATCTATTCTATATGTGAAGGAGCACCCTGGTTTTTTATAAGAAAAATGTTTCCTATATCATAATACTAATCCAAAGCAAAATTTCCCCAGATTAAGTGCAGTTTTTTACCAGAAATAATAAATTTCTAAATTCTCATTATCAAACATTCTCTTAAACCTTCAGGTTATTCAAATTCAAATGAAACAAGATCCAAAGAGCTGGTCATTACAATGTAAGAAAAGAGGCCTATATCATATATACTTTTGTTACATCTTACATCTACATTTATCTAATTTCAGAACCCCAAGCTCTTTTCAGGGATAATGAATCTCTTTTGCATCAGGGCAAATACATTTCAGTATTGTGCCTTTCCCTAAGAGTTTTAAAGTTCCCTAGAGAATTTTAGAGTTCCATTGTGTGATGAAAAGCAGTAAAAGGTAAAATGATCTTAGGAACTGGAGTGACAAACTGTGAGTTTCCTCAACTTTTGGTATCAGAAGTAGTTCCCTGTTTAAAATATTTAGAAATTCGTATAGCCACATTTATACTGATCTGATTTACAGTCCTCAAGTCAGACATCTCATGACACCCAACCTCTCTGTCTTTGTAGTGTTTTATTCCAAACATTGATTTTGCTTTAAAGCACTAAAAGAATCCTGAAAGAATCAGTAAACAAATCTGATGTTAGACTTTTCTTTATTAATATATAAATCAATAAGCATAGAGGAACACATTCATTAAGAACAGGAAAAGCTGTTATAGGCAGATATTTTAATTACAACCTCAATTAAAATTATCCTTCAGCTCTGGATGACCTCTTGCAAGTAAATCACTAGATAAACTCTATCCTTCTATAACTCAGAAAGAGCACAAGTTCCTGTAATTACCCGTAATGAGACTGGTATTTCCCATAATCTCTCTGACATACCATCTAGAAGGGAAGGCCGTGGAACTGGAAGGAACATCCCAGCCATTAAATTCAGCATCCTGATACTGCAGTAAACAGTCTGTACAAACCTTTCAATAAGCTGTTAAGATGTGCCATAACACTAGCTAGGTTTTGCCCACATCAGAAAGCTTTTCAGCCTCTGACAGCTCTGCTTCATGTCAGGTTATGTCTATCTATTTATGTTTCAGAGCAGTATTGGGACCTTGATCTTAGATCATTTTACCTTCCTTTGCTCTTATTCCTCTGATATATTAAAATGATTTTCTGAACCTGAAATCAGTCGATACAGCTGTTATCATATATCTATGTCTTCCTTCTGTCCTATTATTTTTAACAACACAGAGATTTGTAAGGCCCTCTCCATGGGGTTTGCTTTCTTTCTATGATGTTTATTAGTATCCTTCCATCATTTGTTCACAGTCACATGTAAAGCTAGTCTAGTCCAGTCTTGGACTCTTAAATTCTTTTTTTCATTAATCTCTTTACTAGGAGATTTCTTTGGACATGTTGATCTAGTTGCAGCAAGAAATGCTTTTTGTAGAATACTTGCAGTGAATAAATGAAGAGACTGTGGTGGCTACAGGTATTGTAGCACAGTATTAACCCTGCAGGCTTAGAACACCACACAACCAGCTGTGAAGGCATCTTCCTCTTTCCAGAGCTCAAAAATATTCAGTGCACCTGCAGAGTGCCAGGTTAAAGGTAGTATACTGCTGATTCATGCCCTTAAACTTTATTTCAAATTTGGTAATGAACTGTATGCATGTGTGTAGGAGATAAGCTAAGCTTCAGAACACAAATTTATATTATTTATGCATTTATATGCAGGAATACCTCAGAACTCCAGTGTTTTAGGAACTATATTAACTAAGAAAAATAGAAAGACAAAGAAAAATGAGGTCAGATAGAAATGTTTCTATATATCAAAGTATGGCAATCACAAGGAATTGTTAAAGCAAATTAAAGCAGTACATCAGTCTGTAGGCTCTCTTCATTTGTTCTTTAAAAGATCTTAGGTGTGATATAGACATCACTTAAAAAAAAATTGAAGAAACATAATAAAACTAATTTCATGAGGATTAGGAGACATATGCCCCAGGGAAGTGGTCACAGCCTGAAGTCTGACAGAGTTAAGGAAGCGTTTGGACAATGCACTTGGGAAGACTCTTGGGGCTGTCCTGTGCAGGAATAAGAGTTGAACTTGATGATCCTTGTGGGTCCTTTCCAAGTCAAGATATTCTATGATTCTATGATACAGGAGAAAGCACATGAGCATTTTTGAGGAACCAGAGTTAGTTTTTCCTTCTTCAGATTTGCAGGTACAAGAACTGGGACTTTGATTCAATAACATCCTTGCACTGTGCTCATTGCTACATGAAAATGGTACACAGGCTGATGTAGTACCTGCAATTGTTTAAGTCTCTGAACTGAAAATGCAACTGTACACATTGTGCAGCCCTGTCATTTATTATGATTATGTCTAATTCTCTGGGAACCCTTAGCACACAGTGTTGCCTGTATTATTATGCAGTCTTCTTTATGGAACTACTTCTTACCTTGTTGCTTGACTTTTCTCATCATTCTTGTGATTAAATCTCTTTTGATCCCATTTGGCATTTCACCATCTGCACACAAGGAAATATCTTGGAACTGGCCTGCCCGTGACTTCGCACCGTCCACTAATTAAACTGGGTTTTAATTGGAAATTTTTAATAACCCTTAATTTTCTGACTAGAAGATGGTTTGTCTGCACTCATTTCCCCGGTGACTTCTTAAAGGATGGATATACAAATGAAAACTGACTGTACAAATGAGATTTCATGGTTCCATATTTATTCCTTCTCAACAATTCCCGGTCAGATTTACTCCTTTTACAAGAACAGTCATTATTTTTCTAGTTGCTACTTGGGCAGATTTTTATCTGGAATCTAGAATTCAGGCTGTGTCTTTTGCATGGGTACATTCAGTACAGAAATATAGGAAGAAAGAAAAGAAAACAAAACAAAAAAGCAAAACAAACCCCAAAGAAGTCTTGAAGAGAGATTGTGGTGAAAAAAACACCCACTTTGTTCCAGTTTTTGTGTTAACATGGAAATTTTTAACAAAAATATTCTGGATTTGAGTAGAAAGCCTCTGCAAACTTCTCTTGGTCTATTTAAGACTGAAAATTTTAAAACAACAAGTTGAAAAGTGACAAAAATGTTGTCATAAAAGTTTTTTTTATCACATTGTCACCTGAAAAGATATTTGTCACAAGTACCTCCATTTATTTACAAGATTTAAGAGTTTAATTCACTAAAGTGAGGGCATCTTTATATTTTACTAAGAAGGCTCCTTGACCAATGATTTGGTCAGGGTGGAATATTACTGAAGCAGCTTTAATGTTACAGACAAGGGAAAATTATAAAAGAAATAGTACATTGACTAAGTTCTTGGTTGAGAGGAAGCTCTTCCAGCTTCCGTTTTCTTCTCAACTCTGTGATGTTGCATAAATAATTTCCATTCTACTCCCACTCTTTTTCCCTCTTTCTGCTCTGCTTTCATCTTGTATTTTGGACTGTGAGCTCCTCCATATGAACAGTTTCATAGAATCATCATAGAGCTATGGAATGGTTTGGGTTGGAAGGGACATTAAAGATCATCTTGTTCCAGCCCTCTGCCATGGGCAGGGACACCTTCCACTAGACCAGGTTGCTCAGAGCCCCATCCAACCTGGCCTTGAACACTACCAGGGATGGGGCATCCACAACTTCTCTGGGCAGCCTGTGCCAGTGCCTCATCACCCTCACAGTAAAGAATCTCTTCCTTATATCTAATTCAAATCTACCCTCTTTGAGTTTCTTTTAGCTTGATTACACTTTGAGATTTCGTAATGAGGCACAGTTCATTACTGAAGTTTTTGTAACTGCTGTATGGTAAATCTTTATTATTTTCTGTTTCCATTTCTTTCTAGAACTGCATTTTAAAGGGCTGTAAAGAACAAAAAATACTAAGAATGTCTAAACCGCTCTGTAATTGATTATATTGTCCATCTATTCTCTTGTGGCTCATTTGTCCATGTAAGAACTCTTGATGTATGTAAAAGTTGCTTGACATCTCTTTCCAGCAGTACTGGGTTAACCTTGGCTGGACTCCAGGTGCCCACCAAGCCTCTCCATCACTACCATTTCCCAGCTGGATAGGGAAGAGAAAATAAGATGGAGAACAACTCCTAGGTTAAGATAAGGTAGTTTACTGAAGCAAAAGCAAAAGGTGTGTGAGCACAACCAAAGAGAAAAAAAAGGTTTATTCTCTACTTCCCACCAACAAAAGATGTTCAGCCACTTCCCAGGAAGCAAGACTTCAGCACAGGTAGTGGTTGCTTCAGAAGCCAAACTTTGTAAACAATGAATGTCCCCCGTCCTCCTTCTTCCCTTAACTTTTATATCTGAGCTGACATCATATGGTATGGAATATCCCTTGGGTCAGTTTGGGGCAGCTGGCCTAGTCGTGTCCTTATCCAAGGATCCTGCCCAACCCCTTGATAGTGGGGGGAATGTTGAGAGACAGCACTGATGCTGTGCCAGCACTGCTCAGCAGTAGCCAAAACACTGGTGTGTTATCTGCACATTTCCAGGTACCAATGCAAAGCACAGCACTGTGAGGGCTGCTATGGGAAAAATTAACCTTATCTCAGCCAGACCCACAGCACATTGCATGATCAATGTACATGCAAATCATATCCCTTTTTTTCAGTATCCACTGTTTTCTTGAGTGATGTGTTACAGTCCTCTTGATGAGAGTTTTGGAGATTCTGTCCTGAAAAGGCATTATTCAACCTTCCCACCTCTTCTTTGTAATCGAACCTTATCTGATGTCAGTGGGAGAGAGAAGTCCGTTCCCCTCTCCTGACCTTTACTTCATGCCGAGTATACTGACTGTTATATTCCAGTTAATTCTTGTTTTCATTCTAGCTACCAGGGGGAAAATGCTGAAATTCACCCCTTCTACATTATATACAATATAATATAAAAGACACAGTAAATACCAGCAATATGATTGCCGTGGCTCAGCTTCCCTCTTTCAGTCCCAAAGGTCCTGCATTTGAAACTCTGGTAGCGATAATATAAAACTTTCAAGTAATAAATTTGATCAAGTCAGACTCAAGAATAGAAAAGAGATAATGTTCTTAGGATTTCTGACTTGGGTTCAGTCTTTTGCCATGACCAAAACTTCATTTGTGAGACTGTGAGACTCAGAGAAGGGGCAAGGGCAGACTGTTTGCTGGTTAAATAAGTAATCATTGATCATAAAATCATAAAATAGCCCAGAATGCAAGAGACCTTGAAAGTTCATCTGGTCCAAACTTTCATGGTAAAGGGTGCAAAGATGAGATTTCAGATGAGATTATCACCCTTTCCAACCACAGGTTGAAACCCTTCAGTTATGGGAACTTCACAACATCCCTGCAGAGGTTATTCCAGAGACTGATTGTTTTTACTGTAAAAAATGTCTATTTTTTTTATGTCGAGGTGAAACTTTTCCTGGTGCAACTTGTACTCATTGCCTCTCATCTTTTCCATGTGGTTCTTTGTGGAGCAATTCCATCCTCTCTGAAGATGCACTTTTAATACTGAAATACTGTCATAAGATCCCCCTGAACCTTCTCTTCTCCAGAGAGAAAGTACCTATATCCTTCAGTTTTTCCTCATAGTCTGGGACTAAATGCATTCCTAATTACAAATTTAAAACTACTCTAGAAAGTACGAGATGAAAGAGTTCGTTTGAACTCTGGTCCTAACTGCTGTGTCTGGCAAGACACTTGTTCCATGCAACAGCCTTGTACTTCAATTATATCAGAGATACCTCCACTTTAATCTCCCTCCATTCTGGTGTGCCCCTCGGGATTATCAGTTATTGACTGTGGATTAACAGCTGGAGGTCAGAAGGTTTATTATGTGGGGCATGAGCTCTAAGAGCTGCCTTGGGTGGTGCTCTGAAAAATCAGGTGAGAGGAAAGCGTTTAAGGGTTACTCATTTCATTATCACATTGCTGTGGGTGGCGAGGTAAAATATGTGCATTGATACAGCGTTGTATCAGTACATTGAATGGGGCACAGCCGGGGAAAAAAAAGAAACCAAGTTCAAAACCAGTGGGTATTATACAGATGTCAGAAAAAATCTGCCCTCACGCTGTTCACAGAGAGGAGATGTGAAATGTGTGTAACACAATTTATAGCATATGTCAGTGGCAGAATTAACACTGAACTGCACATCTTAAAGATATGGATCATTGGCAGGATACTCAAAGAATACTAGAGGCTTTATTGATGTCATTGTTCTCCTCCTCCTATTTCCCCAATGTCTAAACCCAGGAATATCTCATTAAAACAAGTCTTTTCAGGGAACACCGGGGAGTATGGGACTACAAAAAATTGCTAGCAAAACAAGAAGTGCAAACTGAAACCATCAAGATCATTATCAGGAAAAGGCTTCAAACACTGCAAGTATAACAGAACTGGTTCTGAGTGCTAATGAGCATCCAGATAGGACAGGCATTTTCTCACCCCCTGAGGAAGGGTCAAAACTAATCTGACAAATTCACTGTGCCTGAGCACTGGAGGAAGAATAGTCATGAAAGAGTCCACAGGTGTCAGAGAAAGAAAATCAAAGTATGCTTAGAATGGAGAACTCAGATACAGGCAGGTTTGGGGCAAGAATACATACACACACATGCACATATATGTGTCTGTATGCATATATACATACCTATATAATGCATTATACATTTTTGCAGATTGTTTTGTGTAACACATGTGAAAAAAAAGCCAAAATCTATAATCCAACATTTTACGGGGATTATATGAAAAGATCAAAAAAAAAAAAACAAACTTCCCTCCCACTGCTGACAGCCTACTCTACTTCTACTAACTTCTACTTCCATATTTTCAATACTCGCAAATTGAATTATTATACCATGGGAATCATCCAATCATCTGCCTAAATGTGGCTGTTCACTGTATTCGTGCCAGTTTAGCAGTCCCACCCATCGGACCTCAATTTCTTTTCCAGGATCTTCCAACTCTCTTATTGCAGTGATTTTCCTGTGTCAGGACTCAACAAACTATTGACCTAGAACATCTGCCAGGAAGATGTGCCACTACTGAAATATATTGACAGTGACCCACGGGTTTCTAAGGATCAAAGAGTCCTGCTCAAATCAAAAATTATTTGATACAGGCTTTTGATTTCCAAAGTTTTTTATATGTTGTTACAGATTAGAATAATGTTCCTGATTCTTGTGATTTAAAATACAGCTTATACCCAAAATTTATGGCAGCAAAATTATTTGTTAAGGCAGGAGAGGCAAAAAAAATATAACAGGAAAAAAAGAAGAAAAAAAAAGAAAACGTCAAAACAAGATTTGGGACCCGAATTCAGTGGATATGTTCTTGAATACATTTATTCATTATTCATCCAGTTCTCACACCAACAGGGAAAAATAGCTTCTTCCACTAAAAAATGTAGTATATAAATACCAGCTCTCCTAGTACTTGAAGAACAGATTTTATTTGAGGATAAAAAAACTAGGTTAGAACAATTAGCTACAGTTGATACTACTCACCTTAAAGATCATCTAGTTCCAGGCCCCTGCCATGGGCAGGGACACCTTCCACTAGGCCAGGTTGCTTAGGCCCCATCCAGCCTGGCCTTGAACACTTCCAGGGATGGGGCATCCACAGCTTCTCTGGGCAGCCTGTGACAGTGTTTCACCACCCTCACAATAAAGAATTTCTTAATATATAATCTAAACCTGTCCTCTGACAGTTAAATTTCAGTTTAAATAAAATGTTAACTTCTAAATAGTATATTCTTCTTCTAGCCAGTATCTTCCCAGTTGATAATACATGGAAATCTGCTTGTCAAAAGTACCTTAACTTCGCTTTGTCTAAGGAGTACTGGTGTAAACATCCCCCTAAAAACCTCTGCTTTTACCTTCCCTTTTAGAAGTTATTATCATCGTCTATAAATAGTAAGTGCTATTCCTGTAATTCCTTGTAAAATAGTCATCCCAACTGCAGGATAAGGTATGGTGTCTCTGAAAAATTTTTACTATATGTTCTTGTCTGAACATCAAATTAGTTTGGAAACTAGCCTTTTTATACTGGTCCAATATGTTTGGCAAGTATAACACAGATGCTTTCTACATTTGCCTCATTAAGATGTAAGATCTGGCTGAAGTGAGTGTAATTATCAATATTTCCTTGTTCTTTTGTTAAGTCCAAATTATTCTTATTGTAAAATAGAAGTTGATTCATGCTTTTATAAAAACAAATTTTGAGATGAAATCAGGGAATGCTTTTTCCAAGGAGTGAATTTTCTCAGAAGGGTCACTTTAAACTTATGTCTGATGAATTTGTGTCTCAGAGTAGCCAGCAAAATGCATTTTCTTTCAATTTTGTGATGAAATCACAGACTGAAATGAGTTACCCAAGTGCTTATGACAGACAAGATTTAGGTACCATTAATAACAAGGGGACTGGCAGATTTGCTCAACATGACTATGGAAAATGTGTTGACAGAGAAATGTTTTTCATTTTTTAACTTGAACACTGCACTGCAACAGCTGCAGCTGCCAGCCGGGGAACTTGTGCAACCCGCTATAAGTGTTCATGTATTATTTGTGCCTGTCATGTTCCATCAGATGGCTTATCTGATGTTGATGCACCAAATGCTGTGTACCAAAGATCAAAGGTTCGTGTCTTCGTGTGTCTCCTGCTCTTTTTATTAGTACATCTTAAACACACACAGAGCTCCATGAGTCTTTATTTTGTCATGCAACTGCTTGATTTTTACTGAACTTGTCTTCCCAAGCAGGAATTTTTATATATGTTTCTTTCCTGGCATTAAGGTCACTGTTTTTCTGACTTAGGATATTGTTGATAACACTTTTCCAACCATGTGTCTTCTTTCAGGCAAAAAAAAGTTTGACCTCTCTATTTTGACAGCACATTTCTGCATGTAAGAACATGAAAACACTGACAAAGTACTCCTGCCAATGAGAGGAAATCAGAACATAGTCTTCTAAATGCTACAAAAGACTGAAAGTACCTGAAAGGGAAGAAGCATCCCTCCATGTCATCTCCAAGGATGCACTTCACTGGCATCAGTCAGAGTTCCTTCAACACACAGAGCTAACTGTGTTCAGTAAACATTTATCTTTGTGCCTTGAGATCCAGAAGCTCTGAGCTATTAAGTAGCTGCACAGGAACTCTGTTTTGGGGCTAAAAAATGAAGCTGCGCTTTCCACACTGTTATCAATGGCTTCAGACATACAAGGCTGTTCTCTCCCCTGCAGTGGGATCAAGTGCTTTAGCTGACACTGGTCTGCAAGATGGATGCCACGTAGAACTAAAAAGTCTGTTAGTGAGGTGTAAAATTCTATACCACAAACTCAGAGCACTTCCACACAGTTTTTAGGAGCAGAGAAAGTAAGGAAAACCTGCAAGTTTTAGTGGAGGATGCTGAGAGCACCTGCCAAAAGGGGAAAGGATGCTCTAAATTTGGATGTCACTCAAGAGTGAAGCGGTCTCAGTGTCAAGTGACAGACAAACAGGAGTGGTGTAAATGTGCCACAGTAAGGCAAAGCTACTTACTGGTGAGTATCTCACAGAAGACACGTGGTTATGCTGTGACAAAGAAAGGCTGGGATGTCTTAATCTCTCTTGTTTCTCTTTTTTCCTTATCCCTTATCTTCTTTCACCTCAAAGGCCTTTTCTTTTTTACTTTTCTCCCTCCCTCAAGGAAAAACACACAGAAATGCCAAGGGTGTAAAAAAAAAAAATCCTGAATCTTGACAATTTTTCTAGATATAAAGTATTTGTCTTCCAAACAGATCTTCAAATTAAAATAGATAAATAAATAAATGAAAAATAATTGGAAGCAACACTATTCACCCAGAAAGAGTGGTGAAGAATATGAAATAAAATAAAAAAACCTACTTGAGCTGGCTTTTGATGTGTGAAACAGATACTCCAGTCCATTGGATAACAAGTACCATACAGGAAAACAGACCCCGCACAGATTTATTCCTCACAATATGATGTTATGATATCAAAGCAGATGCCCAACTCACAGGACACAGCAAACCTTCCGCAGCTCCTTCCTAAAGACAGGAGAACCACCAGGGGCAATAAAGCAGCATTTAGCCAGGACTGCACGAACCCAGCTCAGTGTAAAATGTGTTCAAAGAACACAGCAGTCCAAGCAAATTGCATAAAATTAAGAAACTACCAGCCTGCTCCAAACTGGTTTGAAGTCAATACAAATTTCTGTAGTGACTTGAAAGCTCTGAGGGCAAAGCCCTCAATGTATAGTTTCTGCTGGACATATTTGAAGATTTATGATCTCTGTAAGAAAGACAAGGCTGAAAAGGATCTCTTAGGTCATCAAGTCCAGTCACACATTATTTCTGATATCTCATCCTGTGCTGTCTTTCTTTACCATATCAATCTGTACCTGTGAATGTCAGAACAAAGGTGCAATAGCCCAGTATCTCTTTGATGAAGAGAAAAAGGCACAAGAGCTAATAGAATTGGTTACTTTCAAATCTGAAGTTAAATATTTAACCTACAGTGAAATTGAAAGCGAGATGCTTATAATCACTTCTATGAGGCCCATTGTGTTCCTATTATGTCCCTTGTGACAGGTGAGAAGGCTGGAAAAAGAAGACATTTGCACTGCATTTATTGATTGAAACTTAGTAAATTATTGCACAACTCAGGATGCAAAAGACAGGAGACAGAAAAAATTAATCTCTCTTAGATATGTCAGTGCTGCACAGTTAAAATACATGAAAATAAGGGAAAATATTTCCAAAGTCAGCTGATTTGACTCTGAAACCAGAAAAGAGACTGCTGAGTAAGAGTGAACTATTTTTACAGTCTTTTTTTTTCACTGTAGAACCAGAAGTTAAAGCTCTTGAGCAAAGGTTAGGAGCACATAAGTAATATTTTCTGCTTGGTGTCTTCTTATTTAAAAAAAATCAAAATAATGGCTAATTTATGTTATTTGATGTATTTATTATTTGAGAAATTTAATCCCCATTCTAAGAGAAAATGCATAATTCAACACATCCTACTTCAAAAAGAATATATTCTGTATGGAGTTGTTTTTTAGTTTTTTTAAACACTCTTTTTCTCCAGTAGGTTTCCTTTTTCTGTAATTCTCATCTGTTCTTTGGATAGATATTACTGTCCTGAAAGAAGGCAAATGAAAGATTCATAACGGGTCATTTATAGAACCACCATTACTTCTTCTCTTTGCAGTTATCTATGAAACTTCATTTCCTCAGTTTTCATGGAAAATTCTCGGGAAGATATTTTGTTTGTTTGTCACCTTTATCATGCAGATATCTGGTGCTTAAAATGCATATTCTGAAGGTGAGGTACAAGACTGTATCCTGTCACTGAAGAAATGAAGTTCTTATAGTTAGACTGTCAGTGCATAACTATTAATGCAAAATTTGCCGATTGCCATTATATTTATTTTATCCAGGCATTTTGGCAAATGTTCTTGTAACATTTTGGGGAGTCACCAGATGGCACTAAAACATTGCAAGGTGCCAAAAACCATTGCATTTCTTGCCAAGAAATGCATTATTTTGCAATAATATTATTTTTTCTCTATTTCAGCTGCAGCTTGGATAATATCCCTTTAAATTCCACTGGACTAGAGGCATTGGCACATGCTCATTAAATCAGAGAGCACCAGGATGAATTTAAAGATGTAGGTATATCATCCAAAGCCATTACACAACCAAGAATATTATCATCATAATTTTAACCTTCAGATTACATTCTTTTTCTGAAAATCTGAGTGTGTTAAAGAAAATTTTATGGGTCCTGCTTAATACATCAGTCAGATTCAACCTGTCCCTATGCAGGTTCTAGTTCTTTCCTTAGTAACACCAGTTTCAAATCTGTCTTTCCTTCTCACCTCCACTGTGCAGGGAAAATCCTGAATAGTTAAGCACTGTTATCATATTTAACATAAATCTGTATTATACTTTACATATATCTCAATAGCTGACCAAACATTTTTTCTTTCCATTTCCTGTATTCAACAGTGACCAGAATCCCATATTTAAAGATGGATAGAACAAAAATTGAAGCATTTTAAGTTCTACTTAGAGATCTTAGGATATTCAGAAATCTTTAGAAAAACATAAAATTTTAAATTTAACATGTAATTTTGTACATCTGTGTTATGCTGTGATGTCTTTACCGTTTTCCAAACTCTTTCACTGGCATACAATTTTAAATTTTGTCCTATCTGGATTCATATCCTACCCTTCTTAAGTTAAGAAAATTGAACATTTACATTTTTTTCTTATTCTCTTAATTGTTGTAAGTTTTCATAGCCTTTTTGATAACTAAGGACTGCAATCTTGACAAATGTATTTTACAAATGTTGAAAGAATCTGTTCATGTTTCAGATGAAAATGCTCAAGTTGAGGAATTATATCATGTGTATATAGTCTGGCAGAGTCACTCAGAGAACAAATCCCAGAATCACATAATGATTTGGGTGGAAAGGGACATTAAAGACCATCTAGTTTCAACCCTCATAGGCAGGGACACCTTCCACTAGACCAGGTTGCTCAAAGCCCCGTCCAACCCGGCCTTGGACACTCCCAGGGTTGAGGCAGCCACAGCTTCTCTGGGCAACCTGTGCCAGTGCCTCATCACCCTCACAGTAAAGAATTTCTTCCTAATACCCGATCTAAACATGTCTTCTTTCAGTTTAAATACCTTTCACCCTTGTCCTATACACCCTTGTAAAAAGTCCCTTTCCAGCTCTTTTCTTACTACAAATACAGTGGCACGTCATATTAAAATTTAAAATAAAAAATCTAAGCACGTAAAAACTTTTACTAAATAAAGACCCAGACAAATTACCATGACATTTTGATGGAAGAATGTTCTATTCATCTATTCACTTTTTTAAGGCATTTAAAAATATGAAGATCTTTCATGGAAATTTTGACACAATAAAAGGTGGACTTCTTTGTAAGCTACAGGCAGACTGGATCAGCTTCACTTGGCATGCTGAAATCCCCCAGCAAGGTAACATTCCTTTTGATGAAATATTTGCTTTGCCTTCCACCCTTCTGAGCATGGGAAGGACAGAGCAGAGAGTGGAACATGTACAACATTTGTTGCTGAGGTCCCTGTTTTGAGACCCTAAAGTAGGGAGAAAACAGGTTTTTGCAATAACAACATTTTTTCATTGAAACCTGCCTAAACCCAATTTTGATGTGGGGATTTTTCCAAAGGCAAAGACAGTAGTCAGAATAGTATTGCTGCAATCACTGTTCTTTGACTCTGTGTAAATCAAAGTACTCTAAAGGTCCAAGGGACACACTTGAAATAATGACCCAGGGATAGAAACAGTGCCCCTGAAACAACTGACTGTAGCAGGTGATGCGTGGCTACCTACAGAGAAATTTCATCTCATGATTCATGCCGGCATGGATCCTGCCCTGGAGCTCACGGCTGCACTTGCTCAGAAACTATCTCATAAAGCCAAAGTGTCCTAGAGCCATTCCCTGGTCCCCATTCTCATCTCAGGGTGAATGCAAGGCCACACTTTGATATCCATCCATCAAATTCTGAGTTTCTGCATTACCTTACGAGCAAAGTAAGGAGGCAACATATTTTTCTCTGGAGAAAATCCCCTGAGTGATAGATGAAGCTTCACAAATACACGCTCCAGAAAGCATCCAATCATTTAAAGAACTCCCACGACCAACCAGAGTAACCTTGAAATATTTTGGAATATTTGATAAATCTCTCTCCCATTTTAGGCTTATTTCTTTTTTCATGAAAAATCATTACTAAAAACTTTGGTTAAAGTTGGGTAAATGCTTTGCAGATCTTCCATCACATACTTCAAAGTTTCATTAACATGTATTTCTCTGGAGTAGAGATTGCCTTTGAAGGGCTGTCACCTCCAGAGACTTTTTTGCAGTGTGGAAAAACATTTCCTGGGGGACACCACTCTGGGGCCCCTGTTTCATCTTCCCATTTGTGCTTTCTATTTCAGGTGGAATTGCTGATTGCTGTTTTCTTCCTACAGATGCAACTCTAACAGTCTAAATATGGCAGCACTAAAGCAGTTCACAAACGTTAATTAATGTATCCTCATTACATCCCTCGGAGGAGAGTGATGATAGAGCGGTGAAGGTGTCTTGGTATGGATCCAGAGGTGTGAGTTCATACCTCTCTCTGGACTCATTCCAAGCATCACTCCCAGTCAGCTCAGCTATAAATGAGTACTACAGCACCGGGGCTGAGGAAATCAAAGGCATCTGGACAGATATTAGCCACATCACTCCCCTGTGGGAGGTTAGCAACAGAAACTGTTGTCCTTGCCCAGACGTGCACGATTAGCCCTTGTGGTGGTTTGTTTCCACTATGAACAGAGGTGCTGCTATCCCCACTCTTATGAAAACAACTGGGGCAGAGAGGGATGAAGACCCAGATTTTCAAAGACATTTGAAGCTCTGAATCTCTGTAAACTCAGACACCATTGGTCACACGAACGCTTTGACTCTTTGAGTCTAAGGGACTCGTCTCAGTTCTGCAGCAGAACAGAAAATTGAACCTGACTCATAAGTCCAGTCAACTGGGATATTTGTTTTCTGCAAATCTTTGATGGTAAAAATAATAATTACTCAAGAGACTCATCCCACTGTGTTAAAGAAGAATGTCTTGAAAATGTGTATGCGTGGTCACACAACCAGGAATTAAGTTTGTTTAGTTATATGAGATAAAAGCTGATAAATACTACTTTGCATTCACTGCCTGTCATATCTATTATTCTTATTAAAAGATCCAACATTGTTTTCAGCATGGGACAAGACAATCACTACCTTGCAGGGCTTATATAAAGCTTTTAATTAAAAAAACTTACAAGGCATTTATAAACAGCAATTAATTCAATCATTAGAAAATATAATATTTCTTTATAGACGGGAAACTGAGGTACTGAACTCACTGTATCACTCAGAGTGTCACTTAACTGATGGCCAAATGGAACTAAAAAGGAGTACTATTGATTACTTGTCCTGTACCCTAATCAACAAATGTATTTCCTTCTAATAAATAATTTGAATTGTTTTTATTTTAATGAACTATAAAGAAATAAAAACTTGTTTAGATTGCCTCAAGGTGAGTGAAGATAAAAAGGCAAAGTAGGAATATGGCCTCCTGTGTTCCTTCTAAGCACTTCATTGCATTGTACAAACAAAACAATGAAAATTTTGAAAATTAAATGCTCCATCATTAGCTAAATAGGCTGAAGTAATAAATAACAGGTTCTTGCAGCACCATTTAAAGACCAAACTACACTGTAAAGTATCCTCTTCTATCAGATATTTTTTGGACTCTGAAAGATGCACTGGAACCAGTGAAGCAATAAATACATCAAGATATGGAGGTAAACAAAACCATAAAACATCCAATGCAGCAACAGAAACACCCACAAATACATAAATATTTATGAAGCAAGAGATAGTTCTGAAATACCCAGCAGGTTTGATTGGATTGAACAGTCCAATAAAAGCATTTTGTGTTCACATGATTGAGGAAATAGGAATTACATGATAGGGAAAAGAAACAGAGGATACGCAATGGATTTCAACTCACTTCATTGTTTTTAAACTTCCCAGTGCCCAAAAGAGATGACCTTCAGCGTGATTTGAATGTGGCACTATCAGTTTCCTGATACAGAGTATTCCAAAAGAAATCATCCTATTTTAGCTTTGGCTCAAAAAAAAGAGCCATCCACAGCATTCATTTGACACCCATAGCTTTGTCCATCTGGATGGAAATCCTCAATCCTTTCTCTCTGCTAGACAGTTTAGTCAGTACTCCAAAGATATGGAGCTGGGAACTCTTGTCCTTTTTGCATATAAAGGCAACAGTAGCAGTTACATAATCAGATTTCTGTGGGATTGACATGAAAACTGAAGAGAATACAATAGACACTTTCAACCTTTCTGACCGTTTGCAATTTTTCCCAATTTGAAGATCATAAGGGTCATTAAATCAGACTATTTATTAGGATCTTGTATGCATTACACATTCGTGATATTATACATCTTCTCTCTGGTGGGCAGCAATATGACACAAGGAAATGGAATAAAGCCTCATCAGGGGAGATTCAGATTGGATATCAGGAAAAATTTCTTCACTGAGAGGCTGGTCACTCACTGCAACAGCCTTCCCAGAGACATGGTCACAGCACCAAGCCTGGCAAAGTTCAAGGAGCACCTGGACAACAACATATGATTTAGTTCTAGGTAGCCCTGCAAGGACCAAGGAACTAGGCTTGATGATCCTAATGGGTCCCTTCTAGCTGGAGATATTCTATGGTTTTATGACACCATTTCCTGGAAAGATCCCAGCAACTTTTGTTGTCTAAAGCACATTTTTCAGAAAGTTACCTAGCCTTATTCAAAGATACTAAAGGTTAAAGAACTCAGTCATTTCCCTTGTAGCTTGCAGTCATCAAACTAAAATTAGACACTTCTTTCAGAGCCCCTTCAGAAGCAGGAACAAAGCTGCAGAGAGCTGACTAAGGAACCATACAAAGTAGAATAAAACAGTGAAAAATAGATATGGCTCTTGCATTTCTGAACTTTCGTCTTAGACTTCCTAAAATCTACAGCTTAGTGATTAAAATCATGTTCTTCCTTAGGAACTAAACTCTTTTTACTAAGGAACGCAGATATTTTGGTGCAGATCTGTAACTTCGGGGCTGAAGCAATTTTGCATACAAGAGGTATTACAATAAACCCATGAAAAGATATTTGGGCTAGACAGGTTGAGATTTGCTGATCTTTCCCACTCTTTGAACTTTATAGGTATCTTGTTCCATCCAAGAACCTTCAAGAAAGACTCATTCCTAAAATTAACTGCATCAATACACATCAGGGCATTGTGTGCATATCTAATGCTTTCCTGTCAATGCTGAATATATTTCACATAGAATTTTCATTCAGAATTCATTTCCATCATAAGAATTTGAAGTACAGTAGGAGGTTTTCTTGTGTAAGATGACAACTTTATTTTTATGAATGTTAATTCCATTTCTAAGTAAAACACACAACGGATAACTGGTCTTACTGTTTTTTGCCTGAATGGACACATTATTTGATATATATAACAGCAAAATTAGTGGATTAGTTTTCTCTGGTATTCAACCAGCTCTTTCATGTGAGATCTAAATATAAATATAGGGAGAGATTCTGCAACCCTTATTTGTGCCATGTAGCCTTTGCAGAATTGGTATTGGTATTGTGTCTTTCCATGATGTCCCAGTGACCTTATCTGAACAGTCATTACATCACAATTTGGGTATCATTTCAATTAAATCAAGGGAAGGTACCTATTGTTGTTATAGCTCTCCAGTGAGCAGAGAATGAGTGAAAGTTTGCAGGTTCTGGTGCTTTTAATAGATTTCAGAATTTGGATGAAAATTATGAATCAAACTGAGCTATCACATTAAATTAACCCTTCTGCAGGCCTTTTTGTCTCAGCAGCTTGGTTCTCAGCCTTTATTCTCTCCACACACTCTTCAAGCTGTCTCACCTTGGGTCATTTTGCTTTGAAGGGTTCTAGTTACTGCATCACCATGGGTTTAGTTAAACACTATCTTTAGCCCCATAGATCACTTGCAGCAGCAGGAGGCCTTCCTGCTCACCAGCCTGGCTGAATACTGTATTTTTAACATTTCAGGGAGTGCTTCAAGGAGACTTTCAAAGGCAAACAAACAAGTGTGGGGTAAATGAGAACACTAAATGCATGTGTCTGTTGTAAAAAAATATGCTTCCATGGGACTGATCCTGCCTGGCTCTGAGTAACTGAAAATAAATTTGAGGGTGTTCAGGCAGGTCATAGTGTGTCTCTATACAGAAGTGAAGAAGCAAACTATTGATGTCTGTGACTCCCACGATAATTATCCCTTCAAGTATTGCCCAAGAGGCCCACCATGTCTGTCAGCTTCTGTGAACTTCTCTAAACAAAGGACTGCAGAAGAAGCCTGGATTCAGGACCTCCACATGTAAATTTAATGTTGGATAAATTACACGGCCAAATGTTGCTGGTCCCTTTCTAGAGTGTTTAACTATCAAGAAAAAACAACTTGCCTCTATGGCCCCAAGAGTGTAGATCAGCAGAGCTACAAGTTTTGTTGACCTGACCTTGGCTGGCCCTAAATTGGCAGCCCCTAAATTCCATGACCAGGCCTGTGAACATAGGACAGAGGGAACAGCCAGCATCCCACACTTCTGCACTGCACAGCACCCTGGCCTGCAGGGAGAAGGGATCTGCACACTAGGGACTGCTCATGGCCTGTACTTGCCAAAAAGAGTATCAGCAGAGACAAATCTATGGAAGCAAGATGTTGTATAGAGTAGAATAGAATAGAATAGAATAGAATAGAATAGAATAGAATAGAATAGAATAGAATAGAATAGAATAGAATAGAATAGAATAGAATGTCAAGGTCCTGCACTACATCTTCATTAAAAAAGATTGCCCACATCTTTCTGGAAGAGTATATACTTCATAGATTTTTCTTTTTCATAGAGGAAATGACCGGAAAATCATCTTTCTTTTCAGATGTAAAAATCAAATCTGTCAATCCACTAAATCTGTCAGTCCTATCACAGCTCCTGTCTTACACATTTATAGCTCTGATCACCTCCTCTGAACATCAGCCCTTCTGTGTGAGGCTCAGGATGCTTGGTTTGAGAGAGTGCGGCTATAAAAAAAGAGGGGGTTTTATATTTGTTACCACTGCCTTTTTTTTCTTTTCTTTTTTCAATTGTGCAGAGACAGGAATGACATTCAACCAAATACTAAATGAAACATCCAGGAATACAAATTGTTTGCAAGTGAAATTTTTGAGGGAGAGAATAAAAAGTGCTCCACAGAGATTTGCCTATTTTTATAAGCAATGACTCCTCTAAGTCAGTGTCATCTCAGCCATGGAATTTAAGATGAAAGTGATGCTTCATGGTTGTATATACTGCTTAAATGTCACCTTTTATTCATCATCCTTATTTGGCATCTAAACTAGTACCAGGTCTTCCACAAACAGGGGAAAAAAAAACGTTTATAAAAGGAATGTTTGGGGCTACATGTTGATATTCAATGGAGAATGACTAAATATTCTTTTTCAGAGCATGTACTTGATCTTAGTAGAATCTTATAGTAACAAAGTGCTTCCGTTCTGGGAACTGCTTAAGCATCCTTTATCCAGAAAAAAGGTTAAATTATAGTCCGCTGAAGCTGCCTCTCAGGAGGTAAGATGAATCTACAGTTGCTTCAGGATTAATGTGGCTTTTAAAACAATTTACAGTCCAAGAAATTATTAGCACACACTGAAGAATATATTAATAACTAAACAAGACAGTAATAATAAAGAGTGCAAAAGAAAACAAAACCTTTAAAGAAAAAAACAGGTTTTGTATTTTAATAAAAATTTCTTTGATGTTTTGAAGCAGCGATTTCCAGATTGTAGAACTTTTGCAAGATCTCAATAGTTTATACAGTCATGTCTAGGACCTTCTCAGTTTCCTGGATCATCCACATTCCAACAGTGTTGTAAAGCACTAACATTCTTCGTACCAGCTATGTTCTCTGCTGGACTGTAGAAGACCTCAAACAGTACACTTTGGTCCATGTTAAACTTAGGAGTAGTTGTCTATTGATCTCAAAAGAAATTTAAAAAACCCCCTTTCCTAGATGACGGCATAAAAATAAAGTAACAGTTACAAAATGTGATGCACTTTTTTCTTAATATGTATATTCTATACAGCATTTAAAGAAGGTGGAACTTACGGGGGTCCATATCACCTAAATATGAGTCGTGCAGTGTAGACAACCAGATGTGAGTCAGTCTCATTGTCGTTTGCATTCAGAAGAAATTTACGTGCACAAATGACTTTGACGTGACAAATCACTTGGGTGCCAATTTTAGAATGGATAAAAAGCATGTTAGAGATGCTGCATGAACTATATTGAAAATCTATGATGGCTTACTCAGTTGTACAGATATGGCTTCCAACCCAGGTGCATCTGCAATGACTCCAAAGAAATTTTTCTAAGCCGTCTACAATAAAATTAGACAAGTCTGCTGTCCTGTTATTTATATCTGTCTGTGACACATAAAGGTCTTTTACAGCATAGCAAGGAAAATAGCTCAGCCAGTATCCACCTCTATCCTGTATGATATTATAATTTCCTCAAACATCTTATTCACAATATTCAAATTAGTCATTTCAGATAAAAGTAAATACAGGGGAAAATTCCATGGAACATCTGGTATTCTACTAAAATATTGCATAATAGAAAATATTTTCTGTTCTGATAGATAAGAATTTTATCTGTACTTACACAAAAATAAGTATTTTTTTAATATTTGGTTAGATAAGTCTCTGATTTTTTTTTTGTACAAGCTGGAATTCACTGGTCATATTTTTCAATTATAAACTGTTTTATACTAGTCAGTCTGTAACAGTCAGCACTCGGAAGTCAAGAAAAATAAAACCTATGGCTGAACAAACCATGAAAATGTGCAAAGATTCACGGCCCATGTTGCTACTGCTGCTGTAGATTTAGGTCCTATTACACAGGTTATTAATTGGCTAAGGAGCAGGGAACAGAGTGGGAGTGAGCAAACACTTTTCTCTATGGCTCATAATTCCATCCGAGTAACGCTGTCCTAGATGTACTGATTGATCTAGGACATCTCACTGCAAGAGTCCACAGATCCAAAGGTCTCTCCTTCTGTGCACTGATTTCATTTCCCCTTACAGGATGTTGGGTCAAGGCCAGCACGACTCTGAAGTGCTCAACAGCTGGTGTCTCTGCCTAGTACTGGGGACATGAAGGGATGCTACAGGGACAGATGGGTTATACCACCACTGCAGGGCTGGTCATGCCATGCCTGACCTGTCCTCAGTGCTGTGATGAATCCTCACTTCATGCTTGCATGGATCCAGACACTGCTGGAGTGTTACCGAACTGGTCTCAAGGTTGCACCTTGATTTGTCCTTATGTTCACAGTATGCACTCATGAAAGGCATATTTGGGATGCAGCAAAGGCCCAACAAACCTTTTTAGAATGCATACATATCTATTGAAAATGCCAAACAATTACAGTGGCATCAGCTAGGATGAAAAATAAAGATTTATAATCATCTTGTGATTTTGGTGATAAGGAGTGAAAGAGGTTTCATTTGTGGGACAATAAATCCTTTAGGAAATAGCTTCCAGTTTCCTCAAAACCATATGGTGCTGACAGTTGTGTGAGAGGAGATACTGAGGCAGATACTGTTTGACATAACACCTCCAATGGGCTTGGTGTGCAGAATATAACTGTATTATTTCTCAAATGAAGACTGCACCAAATTTTTCACACCCTCTGATAAGGCTGATCCGCGCTGTTAACACTTCTTTACATGGAAGATAGAATTCCTCTATCAAGATCTTTTAACTGGACCTTCGGCCCTTTGTCTGTACCTCATTTCACTGAGGTAAACTTAGTACCTGTTTCATATTGCTTCTGCTGTCTTTGTTATACATACAAAACACTGGGCACAACGTTGTGCACATCTCCTTTCCTTAGTGTGTGCTTCTGTGACTTTCCTTCTAACTGTGGGCCAGTATATGAGAATTGGGTCACATGTTTATATGACAAAGTCTTTTCTCTCCAAGGTATTTAATTCAATAATTTTATTGGCATTTCATGTTACACATTTATTAGGATTTTATTCCCTCCAAGAACACAGTCTCTTCCCTAAGCAGTAATTTGTTGCTGTGGTAGTTGATCAGAGAGATATGCCTAAAGATTTCTGTTAAGAGTGCATATTTTGTATGGCAGTTCCATGCAGAGACTCACTGACAAGAAACAAGGAGAAAGCAAGGAGATTTTATTTGGCTATACATGAGCAAAATAAGTAGATTAATAGAATTTCAACTGCTGGATTTCAACCCATCCTTTGTAGCTTAATGGGAAGGTTTAATGAGGTACCAAAGAATGTGGGGAAGCTGCACCCTGTCTAATATTTCATTTGCTCTGACTCGTGGTTCCAAGCGGAGCTTGGAGTTACTGGTTAATAGTTAATGGTTATCAGAGGGTGCCAATGTTTAGCAGCTTATGTAACAACTTTACAAATATGGTGCTCTTCAACAGCAAAGTTCTCCAGAGTCTGAGGGCAATCACAGGCTGTAATTGCTTCTTAGGGTCCTCACGACAGGTATTTTCTCTCTATATGTCCCCCACTTTGTCTATATCTCTATGCGTGTTTTTTTTAAAAATGTTGTTATAGTTTTACAACCTTGCAAGCTTAACCAATATGCTGTACTCGGTGTTGTGTACAAAATAAGGGCAAGCCTTCTCATTGCTTTCAACATTCTCCCACCATTCAAAGAAACACTTAGGATAATTAATATGTATGTATCCTTTTAGGTTTTGGGCTTTTTTAACATTAATCTCGTTCTGTAATCCAAGAGTGAAATATATTCTTTGGGTTTCTTTTTCTCTTTCTTTGTAAAGAGAAATTGCTCATGGTTCAAACCGGGTTGCAGATAAATTTGGATAAGGATTCCAACCGCAGAGATGTGAATTAAAAATTAAAATGAATTAGAGGTAAGCTAACATACATTATTCTCATGCTTCGGTTTAAAATGGTGAAAAATTTTCTTCTGTTCTCTTCAGAGGTGTAACTTTGTCATTCATGTCTGGTTTCAGCACACTGTAACTGGATTATGAAATCGGTCCTGGCTGATACAGATTTATAAAGGGGATCTATTGCAGCTTGATTGACTTTTTGAAAGCTCATGAATATGAATTAGCCTTAAACCCTCTAGACTTTTTGGAGTTAGGTGGATTTTTTGTACACCATATTAAGTAAAAAGTGAAGAGCCTTCATTTGAGAAGATGGACATTAAACAGAGATTTGATGGCAACCTCACAAGAAAAGGACAGAATTTAAAGAGGAAGGAACAGGATAAAAGAACACTTAGACGGTAAATGCAAACTTGGGCGGGGGGAGCTTTAGAAGGAGAAGACATTATGAGATGAACAGAAGGTCTACAATCCTCTTGGTGCATATTACCAGAAAAACTTGGAGTTACGCCCAGAAACCCTGATTCTTTCCCACTTTTTCGTGGAAGACAAAAAAGAGCCTGGAGAAGAAGATGATATGTGATCAGGAAATTAAACTTATATCACAACATACGTATATATACACACATATATAAGTTTACAAAATACATTTATGGATTTTGTTTATATTTCAGCTTTCTTGAGATAAAATGAGGAAAGAAAAGAAAAATATAAGAAATTAATGACTTACAGGAGTGTCTGTTCCCTGAGATCAATACAAGAATAAGAGGGTATCTGATTAGAATATCATGAAGAAATATCTATTCAACATGGTCCAAGACTACAGAAATTGTTTTTACGTGACGTTGCTGAGGCTGAGGCCTTAGCACATCCCAAAAGAGGCTGTATTTTTCAATGGATTTTGGAAGTATACTCAAGCACTACAAAAATGCACAAGAAATTAGTGAGTATTCCCCAAGAATATATATTTTTAGTTATAACAAATTAAGAAAAATCTAAATGGGACAATATCAAGAAACAAAATAACTTGGTTTGATTCTTATAGCAAATTTTATCTTTTTTGTAATCAATGAAAGACATGAAAAATTTAATGTTTTTACTATTATGTCACTGCACATTTCTTATAATTGGATATGACATATCATATCTATTTTGTTACTGTAAATGGTAATTCATTTTGAAATTCATATTCTAGTTGAGAAATTGGTGATCTGGCAATTTGTCTTTGGATCTAGTACCAATGGTTCCTTATGGTGAGCATAATGAAACACATACCACAAGAAAATACCACATTTTCAAAAAATAAGAATGAAACCTTTTTACTTATTTGTCACAAGTAATCTATTTAACATGAATTTTTAGCAAAATTGATCTGTTAGTGTTAATTAACCAATAATTTCTATTTAGAGTATTCCTCTATAGTCCGGTTCAGCTTCAGTTGCCAAGTTACAAGCATAATATACTGAAATATTTTCTGCTATTGCAAAAACAGTATTGAAGATAAGTTTTGTTTGGAAGTTTTTAATTAATGATAGGATTAATAAAAGTCCACATTCTCAATAACATTGCATAACATATACACGTGAATTCGGGATAATTTTGCAGATTTTTTCCCAACACTTTTTCTTCTCTAAGGAATTTATTTGCTTTATGTGGACCAATAGCTACCAGAATACAAATTGCAGTATCTCAGTTAAAAAAACTAATAGGACTATACACATTTATTAGTGAAGACTTTTTTTATAACTGTTGTTGCAATCTTCAGCTTAGAACATTTTTGTGCAAACGAGGCACAGCCAAGATGTCAAGGAACAGATAACCAAATAAACTTTTTTAATAAATCTTCCAACTGTAAGTTTGAATTTTAACTATTTATTGAGAAGTTGGAGGAGGAAAAATGAAACCTGGAAAACAGAGATACAGAATTATCACAGCAAAAGGGATAACTGTGGTAGCTACAGTGCTCACCAATTTAAATGAAATCATTTAAGTGGCAAAGTACCTAATATAGGAATAGATATATGATGAAGTATAACAAAGGAAATGTGTCCGTATTGTTTTGCACAGGGTATCACAGACATCTTTTACCAGAACAAATGTGAGTTGTTAATGATATGGGAATCTCAGAAAGAAAATTTCTGAAAGTAGTACCAATTCTTGCTGTCTCAACTACTGTCATCTTCCCAAAAGAGAACATGTAAAAAGTTCAAGCTTTTTGTTTTATCTCTGCCTTTTGTCAGATCAATATTTTTGTTGTTATGCATGGGTTTGGAATTAAAATAAAAATTACGAAGTTATAGTATCAAGATTTGTATCAATGTGATATTATCTACTATAAACCATAAGAAGGCTGAACTTAGCAGACCTCAACTTGTGAATTACAACATGTTGCCTAATTAACGTCTGTCAGATTAGCCTGTGCAAACACATTTTTTTCTTGCTCCAATGGTGTCATTATGGCTTATAAAAAAAATATTATTCCCAGTTCAGTAAGGTACAATCCACTTGTAAGTATATGGAAAAGATATGTGATATTATATACTAGCCAATAATTCTCTCATTCTCCACCATCCAAAATAAATAGAACAGAAAGTCTGTCACCAGCATTCAACAATACAAATCCCCAGATGTGTGTATCATCTAATCAGAGATTCATCCTGCCACTAATGCATTCATTCTGTATTATCTACCAACATTAGCATAAGTAGAGCTTTTGATACATAAGAAAGCCAGACTATTCACCTCTCCGTTCCCTTCTCTCCCCTCGGTCCTTTAATTCTTGTTAACTCACTTGTTATACCAAAGTCTTACTGGAGCTTCAAGGTCATGTCTCAAAGTTGCCAATGATCTGCATTGATGAGAGGACCTGTAAAATCATCCAAAACATCCCAATCTTGTCCAGCAAATGCCACCTTCTATTTCGCATTGTTGTGTTTGCATCACCTTTCTTTTCCCTCACCATAAGACCACAGATTTGGGTTACAGCAATGTCCTGTCTCCTCTCTCCTGCTTTTCTACAATATCACCAAAATATTGCCATTCAAGATAAGCCATTACCACATCACAACCAGGACAAAGGAGACAGATCAGGGTTCTGACTAACAGGAACAACAACCGTGTTTCAGGTAAGATCCTAGACATCTCACATATGTAAATGAATTCTGCATTTATAGTTTAGAACTATTATTTCCAGAAGTATATCCAGGGGTTTTTCTAGTTAATAAAAAATATGGAGTCTGCATTTGTAGGTGAGTAACACCTAATCATCAGAGTTCTACATACAGCAACTACGAGGTGTAATGCTGTGCAATACTTTGTGAAAACCTGGGAGTCACACAACCGTGTTTGCACAAAAAGTTACACGGAGGATCAGGAATGTTGTGCCTGATGTGATTGGCAGATACAGCTAACATTTCTCAGTGTATTTTCAGAGCCAAACAGTGAGAGCTCACAACCCAAATTAGATCAAAATGAAACCTGGTAGTGCTGTATATGTTGCATATAATTCAGTGTAAATTTCAGCTTCATCACAAAGCACAACTTTGCTCTGTTCTGTCCCCAGCTTCAGCTGTGTGGAATTTAATAACTGTATGGCTGCCAGGTGAGTCAGTTGAACTTGATGCTCAAACACAAAACTTATTTTTGGTTGGCATTCTTTTCATCATATCAGTGAGTTGAAGTCATTCATTGCATGATTGACAAAACTTAAAAAGGGCTTATAAGAAAGATGAGGACAAACTTTTATCAGGGCCTGTTGTTATAGGACAAGGGTTGATGGTTTTAAACTAAAAGAGAGTAGATTTAGACTAGATATAAGGAAGAAATCAATTTTTACAATGAGGTGGTGAATCACTGGCACAAGGTGTCCAAAGTAGTTGATGGCACAGCAGATTTAGTGTAACACAAACCCACTCACTGAGGTTCATCAGTTGCTACACTGTGCAGTGCAGAGCTAAAGCCCTGTAGTACTTTCTATCTGCTTGTCCTCTTACGCCTTCCTATATTTCCCATGATTTCTTTGGACAACAGTCTTTTCATTTTAATTATTCCCAGTTTCACAAGAGTAGATTTACCACCAGCTCCAAGCCACCAGCTCCAATCATCCACTGGCACTCAAAATCTGCATTCATAGGCAGCTTATGGTGTGTCATGTTATATTACTCACCCATAAGCTCAATCTTGAGTCACTGTAGTAGAGCCTGGTGTGCTGGCTGATAAGCAATTTCCCTTTTGTGTTAGGAAAGACACCCAGTGATACGAAAAAAATTAGTACTTTGTATAATTATGGTTGTCAATGACCTGAAAAAAAGTTTGCATTTCTTTTACAGTCATTACATTTTAGTCTTCTTTGTAGCTTTTTACTGTCTTGCACAGGTTTTTTTACTTGATATTTAACTCCTACGTGGGATGTATTTTCATTCTATGCTAAAACTTGAAGTTGTGGTCTTAAAAAAAGGGGGAGGAATTATGAACAGCTAAGAGAGAAAGAGATTTCTTAAACCAGGCTGTTTAAACCACTTTCTGTTTTTTTATTTTATGCTTTTGCTATTTAATTTATCAATTAACCTTAACGAAAAAGGGATGCTTTGCTAAAGATGCACATTCCTTACTCTTGCAAATAAGAGCAATTAGCTACAGTGCTTTGATATCTATGAAATATATAGCACAAGCAATAAGGCCCAATTTTTAGAGGCGTTTAGGCATATAGACATGCAAAATTGTTGCTCAGAAGGATAGTTTGGAAGTGCTGAGGCAATTAACTTTCTTTGGTTTAAGTATCAGTTAAACACTGGGCTGTCTGAATCTTTTATTTCCAGTTTAGCAGTCAAATCAAAAAGTTAACAAGAAAACAGATTCAAATGAAACTGAATTTTAAGAAAAAGAAATTCAATAAATATTTTTAAAGCACCTTTGTATTTTTAGTGCTTGGATGGAGGGGAGGAAGAGGGAATCAGAGACATCTCATTCTATGTAAAAACCTATGATCTGAACATTATTCAGAGTGAAAGCTTAAGCACAGTTACCACATCTGGCTGAGGTGTTAGTTCATACACCTCCACAGCTGCCTGAATTTCTCATCACTCTAATCTTTCCATAATGCTTTCCCTTAATCTCTCCTTTTGGATAATTTACAGTTTATGTGTTTTTTGTTAAATTACCAGAGACAACAATTGCGATAATTCACCAGCTCAGACATCAAGACTCTCAGCTAGTGAGAGAAATGCCTGGATTCTCATGCCTTCTTGATGATAATTTGCGCAAAGAACTGCGCAAAGAATTTGCGAAATTAACCAGAGGCTAAAATTTTTCACCCTCCTCTTTATCAAAATACTAGCCTGCTCCTCCAGACCCACCTTCTGGGGTGCTGGGGATATAGATTCCTACATACAGAAGTAGAAACAGATTTGAAGCTTTACACAGCCCAGGCCATTATTTTAATGATGAAATGTCTGTCGAACTGGACTGCTAGTACCTCATCTACTGCATTATTTTAATTCTATCTCTCTGTTAAAAAACCAAACTAATATCATATAAAATAAAAAAAATAAAATAAAATAAAATAATACAATTAAGAAGAGTTCCAAAGCAGTCCTAAGTAGTGGGTTTGGTTCATATAAACAATTTACGTCTGGAGGTAATGTAAAGGTCTTGTTTCTCTGTCCCTAAACATAGAAGGGTCACAATGCTGACACATCTTAAATGTCACTGCAAAGCAAAAATCAAGTTGGTACAAAATTTGAAAGCACTGCATTTCATTTCAGCTACTTTCCCTGCAGCTCAGCACGTCTCCTACAGCAGGACTGAGGAGCAAAACAAATCCAGAGGAGACATGCCACCTTGCAAAATCTGTCCTTTGACTGTTTGGCTTCAAGGTCTAGTCTTTGGTTTTAATAATAATTAGAAAAAAATTACTTCTGAACTAATTGCTACTAGGTAACCATTGATTTTTCCCCAAATCACATAAAAATCTAAGACAAGAAAAACACCATTTTCACCTGCAAATCACTTTTGAGAATTCCCTTTCTTGAATTTTGTGAATTGTGTGAATAATTTCTTTCTCACTGGCTTCTCATGGGCCCTAGAGATTGTGCTGAGGGACAGAGCAAAGAGATAATCCTTACACATGATCTCTCTGCCATTCATGACACTGTAGAGCTCAGTGGAGTTGCCCAAGTCCATTTAATGATAAAGAGTGTCAGATGGCTCAGGCACTACTTGTAAGACCACAAAACCCTTGGTCATCTTTGCTTACCTTGTCTGAACCTTTCCAGTTCTAATATATAATTTTTTGACACGAAGGAACTGTAACAGCTAGACAGTGTTTAAGGTGGGGAAATCACGGGTTTATGTAAGTAGCTTCTGTTTTCTTCTCTACTGCTTTCTCTATGAGTCTTTTTATTTGTTTTTACCGATGTTGAATGGGTGGGTTCAAGTAACTATTCGTCTCAGCCCCAAGGCCTCATTCTCCAGCAGCTGGACTGTGTTCAGTGTATCATTTTGTATGTGACACTACAATTGTTTTACATATACATTGTTTTACGAGTATCTACATTTACTTTCACCTGCCATTTTCTTACCCAACCACTTGTAAGGACCTTCTGCAATTTGCTGCAATGAATTTCATCCTTTCCACTGTGAAGAACTCTGTGTCATCAGCAAACTGTCACAACACATCCCATTTTTCCAGTCATTTATGTCTCCATTAAACAGCAGGTCTGAGAACTGCATCCTGTGTGACTTCACTGCTGACCTTCCTCCTGTGGTAGTCTGATCTCTCACTTACCCTTGTTCTGTCTTCCAGAGCTTACAATACTTTCTATTTTCTTCATTTGGATGCATCTTTCAGGGTTTTTTATTAATACCTGATTAATTCTAAAAATACCTCTGTTAACTTTGCTGCTTAGTCATTCCTACTTTTTCTCAAGTTCATCAGAATAGGTTATGTGCATGGGCACTGCACTTCCCATCCAGTGTCTTCCAAAAGCCTCTGTTACTTGATAAGTTTAAATGGTCTTACCTACCTTTTTTAGCTTCTTTTTTAAAAAAATTCTTCATTTTTATATGGACAATTTTATTTAAATTTAGCACAACTGTAGTACCTTTTCTTGTTTGGTTTGTTTTGACCTGTATTGTTTATTTGGGGAGTTTTAACTGCCATAACATATGTTTTCAGCATTTTTTCCAAAAATATTTGGATTGTTATGGAAAAAAAAAAAAGAGTTTTAATGATTTGTCTGAAAGATCTCAGATCACAAAATCACAGAATATGCCGAGTTGGAAAGGATCCACCAGGATCATGAAGTCCAACTCCTAACCTGGCACTGGGCATACTCAAGAGTCACACTGTGTGCCTGAGAGTGTTGTCCAGATGCCTCTTGAACTGTGTCAGGCTTGGTGTTGTGAACACTTCCCTGGGGAGCCTGTTCCAGTGCCCAGCCACCCTCTGGGTGAAGAACTTTTTCCTAATATCCAACCTAAATCTCCCCTGACACAACTTCATGCCATTCCCTCAGGTCCTGTCACCGGTCACCACAGAGAAGAGATTGGTGTCTGTCCCTCCTCTTCCCCTCATGAGGAGGTTGTAGACTGCAGTGAGTTCTTCCCTCACTTTCCTCTTCTCCAGGCCGAAAAGACCAAGTGATCTCAGCCTCTTCTCATTCGGCTTTTCCTCAAGGCCCTTCACCGTTTTCATTGCCCTGCTTTGAATGCTCTCTAATACCTTGATAGTGGCAATGAGAGTCCCCAGCAAGCTAACTAGGGAAGGAGAAAAATGAAGGAGGGCTAAAAAATACAAAAATACTTGCAGCAGGCAAAGGCAAGAGCAGATGGATTCATGCAACACTTTGTGGACCAGAGGATGACTGAAACAGGAGTTCCTACCCTTCAAATATCAAGCCTGGAAGCAAAACTATTATATGATTATTGCTCATAAAAAAGAGATTAAAGAGTCCTGTTGAGCCCCCAAGAGATCTGTTGCCCCACAGAAACCACCATTTTTTCATTCAATATTATCTTTACCACAGAGAAACAACCTATTTCTCTGCATGTTGAGTCTGCATGTTTGATCAATATACATCTGTTGCCTGTCTTATCCATAGATAATCAACTCTTTAATGAGGGATTGGGATTCTAAATTTTTTAGAAACATTTTTAAGTGTATATTTCTACAGTGAGGATCCAGTTCATGACTGATGTTAGCAGGCAATAATGTCATAGTATCAATACTCTTAAAGTGAGGCAGAGATGTGGGTCTACTGAGGATGTTCCAAAAGTTCTCTGGGAGAGCTACCTTCTTTGGAATATATATTTTTGCTTTTTTTCTTTCTTCAAATAAAAAGATCCACATGTAATGTAAGTCAAGTTTTACTGTAGGAAAATCTTGACTCCATACCACCCGCATCTCCCCACAAAGTCCTGGGTAATAGATTCTACTTGAACAAAAGGGGAAATAATGTTATTAAATGTGTCATTGAATATTATTCCTTCCACTTCTGGTAAGCCAAAATCATTTATGTTCCAGATGCATTCCCTTTCAGAAAAATATAACAGGCTCCAATTCCATCTGTTCCTGATGCTCTGGATGTAAAACCCATTTTAGTGGTGAAAACATAGCCCAAAATAAAAAGCAAAATACAAAGTACAAAAAGAAAATTTGTTTGGCCTTAAAGGAGATGTCTCCTTTTTGAAAACCTCATACTGAGCAAACAAAAGCAAAAGTATCTGTTGATGTAATATTTATCACCCAAATCAGTAATGTTGCAATGATCAAAGAAAATATATTTACCAGTAGGGTGCTGGGTATAGATGTTGTTAGAGTTTGAAAACAGGAACTGTAAAAATTGAATCCTGAATACAATTTTAATACATTAGATTCCTGACAACAGCTCTGTCCTGTTATAATTCTAGTAAAAAAGAAAATACTACCATAAGGACCAAAAGAATAACTTATGAAAGAATATTCTTTTCTAAAAAAAATAAAGAAGATAAGGCTTTATGATATTATGCTCTCATGAAAATTCAGCAATGTGCTATGACAAAACAACAAAAAAGAAATGTCTTTTCTTTGAACTTTTGCTTTCTTTTTATGCAATCAAAATGTAGTAAAGAACAGGGAACTCTTTCTGAAGGACACATTCAGTTTCTGCCTCACCATGGCATATAAGCCTCAACCCATGCTTGAATTAGTTTTTTTTCTCCTTCAAACACCTTTTCCAGAGAGGGTAAGTGAACATTCATTTACAGCAGCATTTACATTGTTGGATATGAGGTCTTGATGGTAAAGAAAACTTAGGGTGTCAAGGGGAAATAGCAGGCTTGCTTCTTTAAGGGTTTATCATAAAGATTTCTCAAGATATGGCTTTAAGGTGAAAGAGAGCAGATTTAGATTGGATATTAAGAAGAAATCTTTTACTGTGTGGGTGTTGACTCACTAGAACAGGTTGCCAAGAAAAGCTGTTGATGCCCCATCCCTGGAAGTGTTCAAGGTCAGGTTGGATGGGGCTCTGAGCAGTCTGGTCTAGTGGAAGGTGTTCCTGCCCATGGTAGGAGTGTTGGAGCTGGATGATCTTTAAGGTCCCTTCCAACCCAAACCATTCCATAAATCCATGAATCTATGATGACTTTTTCAAACCTACAGTTCTTTTTTTTTTTTCACCTAAATTTTTTATTATAACCTTAAAGCTGGTACTTAGTGAAAGTAAGAGGCAGAAACTGTGGATGAGAATGTGAACTTGCTCTGAATAATATTTATTGGGGTTTTTTTTCTCCAGTAATAAGTAGATTTTGCAGCAAATTCTACTATTTTGACTACCTTCACCTCTATTTAAATGCAAATAATAAACTGAGAATATCTTCTGTGAATTACTATTGTCCAGCTGTCACTGCCCGTCTTTCCAGCTTCATGTCATGCAGTCGTCGACCATTTATCTTGTCAGAGGTTTTAACTTCCTAAACATAGTGTGAGTTTCTTGTTTCAGCTTTAAACTTTCTATTGTTCTGTTTCACTGGGTTTGATCACTGAATGGAATGAGTACTGCATTCATTCAATAGAGATTGAGTAAATGTTTTTCACTGTACATTGAGGTACTAAAACCATAACCTTACAGAGAAAATTTGAGGGAAGATATTACCCCCAGGGTCTAGGCCACAAACTGAAAATATTGTGGCAACTGCAGATCCCAATTGTGAACAGATTGTATTTTCTGCAGTTCCAGCAGGAATTACAGGTGCTTACCAGCTGCAAGACTGACTGCCCCAATATCTCCTCTTCACACTTGCATTTACACAGGTTTTAGCGAGGTTAGGTGCTGGTTCAGTGCTGCAAAGACCTCAACCTAGATCTTCGGGGTTTAGAATCAGAGAACAGCCTATAATCATGACACGTCATTTTTTGTTTCCTAGTCCAACTAGGGCAATAATTTATTCTTGAATTTCCTTAGCAACAAATTATGATTTAGTTTAATTGTTAATATTGCCACTTTTGCCAAGACAGCTGGAGTCAGGAATTTGGTCATGCATTTTCTTCTTCACATTTCAGGTAAACAATAAGCAAGTAAGGATGCTGGGTAACCTTGCTAAACAAGGACATCAAGATATGTAGAGGATCTTAACAAAGACTTCTTGTTCCCTCTGGTTTCCTTGATAGAGTTAATTTCTCCAGTCACAAGCAAGCTTGGACTATCCAAGTTTTGGTGAAACTTTCCAATAGTTTGTTCATTTTGTCATTACTGAGAAAGTCATATGACTTCCATTCAAAATGCCATCACATGCCAGAGGATTTGAAACAATTTCATCTCCCTCTAGAACAGAAATTCAGTTAATGTATCCTGGTTTTACAGATTTAAATAACTCTCTTTTTAACTCTAATAATTGTATCTAGATGTTGTTACCTCTCTTTGGACAAATCAGAGCCTTGTTTTCGAGCTTTTGAAAGCACTGCTGTAATGGTTCCTAAGTCTCAATCCTTCTACTCTTTTCCTCTGTCTTCTAGAAAACTTTATAAATTAATGTTTTCTAAGCACTGGTTATAAAAAGAACACTCATTTCCTTGTACAGTAAGAGTAAACTATTCTGATTTCACTTGATTTCACACCCATTGTTCTTTGTGCAGAAAATTTGTCATTGACATCATTCACTGCAATTACAGGAAAATAACACTAAAAGCCATAGTACCATACCCAAGTTATCTTTTTATTTTTCTTTACAGTACTCCTGGGGAGCAGAATTGTCTTCAGTTCATGAAGACACCACTCTTGAAAAGCAAAACACTCTCCCAACATTACACAAGAATCCTGTGATACAGCACATATTTTATCCCTTAAATGTCAGTCTCATACTGGTCTACTCATCACAGCAAACATGGCATTTTTTCCACAATGCACAGTAGATGCTGCCTTGCCCAGCATCTAAGATGCAGTGATTGCTGTTTCATGTGGCAGCGTACTGTGAACCACTCCCACTGCTGCCTTGACTAAAGTCTATGAAGGATGCATTTTGCCAAAGCTGAAGAAAGTGGCAATCTCAGCCTGACAGACAAGGCTCTGTTATCATCAATCTCTTTCACAGCAGTTAACCTAACTATCATATTTCTTCTTTTTCCTAAGGAAAAAAATAAATATTCAGAGTACCATGCTGTTAGACTTAACACAGAAATTCAATGAATTGTTCAAAGGCAGAGCACATGATTTGCTCTTTCAGCTCTTGCTGTTTTAAAAATAAAATGTGTTTTCAGGTGTAACTTACATTTATTATGTTAAACCTAACACTGCTTCTAAGTGGTAGCTTGGCAAAACTGTACAAATTTTTAAAAAAAACTAAAAGTGGAATTGAGAAGGATTATTATGAAAAAGGTTAAAATATTTATTTGTAAATATACCTTTTTTGGTATGATTTTCCATGTCTAGACAGTAGCCATTTCAGTCATCAAGACAGAACAGCACTTGTTATCCTGCTATCTCTCATCTCCTGTTATTCTGCAAAGCTGCAAGCCTAATGACGAGTCCTGATCATCCTTGAGTTGTTTGGTTTCCATGTTCCCACATGGTAACTCCCAGTATGTCTTCAAAAGCTTGTAGCCATCGCTGGCTTTTCTATGGCTCATGCTGTTGTTATTGCTCACATAACTGGTACCACAGTTTTGGGGAGAAGCTACAGCAAAACAAACCAAATGCAGACTTTGAATGGATATCCTGAAGTGCAATGCCTGCAGTGTTACTGTTTCATATCGTCTGCTGTGGCACCAGAGAAGAGCTCTCTGCATTTATCCAGGATGCAGGAACACAGTAATGGGTAGGTATCATACTAAGTGGAGGTATACTGTTATGCAGCTGTCTTTTTCAAAAACACAGCCATAGATATGGGATTTGCTTTTTTAGTACTTACTTTTTATTTTTATTTTTCTTTCTGTTACAATGAAACTGTTTAACTTTCTGTTACTTTATCAAAAGTTGGTTACTCATCTGTAAAATTCTTTTTTATTTATGATATGAATTTTCAGTGCTTTAAGATAACTACCACTAAGAGCTTCCAGGCAAGTTCTGAAGCAAAATCTACTTACAGAGTTTCTTGCTTTTTCATGTGGTTATTGACGGTTTCAATTTATTCATTTTTTCTCCTAACACCATGTTGAACAAGTAAAATCCCATTTTCAAAATGTTGTTAAAGGAAAGAACTGGCAGTCTAAGAAGGCTAAGAATCTGAAATATGCAAGCACAGCCAGTAGCATTTAGTTAATGTCTTCAAAAGAGAAGCATAAGGCAATAAGGAAAGAATCTACTTACTGGTCTGTTCTTTGAAAGGGACCTCAGTAACCTTTCTCAGCCAGCAAACTCTAGCAATGCATGGAAAAGAGGTTTAAGAATGTATCATAATGCATATATACAAAGGGATAAGGGCTCTTTTAATGACCTATGGTAGTGACAAATTATTTCATCCTCCTGCCTAAGCTCCAACTCAGCTTTAGCAGTCACTGCATTGGAGAATACCATCAAAGCTTCAGGCATCTCCTGATGCACACTTCACTGCTGAGGCAGCAGTGGTCTTTTGAAAACCATATTCCCCCTTGATCTCTGATTTCCAATAGGGAGCATTTTATAAATCCCTGAACAGGGACTAGAATAAATCATGCTGTAAAACTAAAAAAAAGTCTTCTGTGTTTTCATCATCCAAAAATGTAGTTTAAGATTGAATAGGACTTGTCACAAATCACTAATTTTAGTGAGGTAATGTGAAATTTTACAAATGAGACACTTGAATTTCTTTTTTTTTAGGGGAAATTTTATTTTTAGACTTAATACATTCACTGTAAATTATGCAAAGAGCATAAAAAAATAACATGGGATTCTTTGTGTTTTGATGAGTCAAACTGGAAACAAAATCATTTGGGATCAACTAAAAATAAATTTGAGTATTTTGATGTGTTTTTCATCTCTGTCTCTAATAAACACAAAAGAGATTGTTCAATAAATTTTATGTTGTATAGGTACAAGTATAGCCTCAAGTTCTCTCTCCCTTTTTAATTTTCCTTGTTTTCCTACATTTCTCCCAGATTTATGCCTTTCCCTGCTTTTTTGGCCTCCTCACACACACTGTTTCTGGTTTTTTTTCTATGTAAACAGAAATTAGGCAATGCCTCAGTAGAACTTTTTTAAACTCTCAGTTCAAACTAGGCTAGATGTCAGGAAAAATAAGCCATCCACGCCATCCCTCTTCAAGATCCCTCTGCATCGCTGCTACAGTACAATTACATTATGTAACTGAGGTTGGTAAAAAGCAATTAACACTGTAAAAGAAGTTTCTGAATAATAACAGACATAATAATATAGTGCAGACAGATCCTGATTGACAGAAAGAGACAGGTCTTCCCATTAAAAGAAAACATGAAAGCTAGTGAGGATGACAGTGGTAATAATACTGTAAAGCTCAGCTTCTGGCCCTTTGCATTTTAGAGATGATAAAATTCTGTGAGTTCTTCTATACGTATATATTCATATATATATTTCGGAGTTGAAACACTTAATCTAATTAACTGCTTACCCTCAAAGGAACTCACTTAGCGTTTGTGTTAAGGCTTTTTCACTCCATTTTCACCTGCTTTTCTGGAGTATCAGAAGATTATGGGAAGAGGCAAGGGAAAGGAAAGCAAATTAATCCCTTCATGGTCTTTCAGCATCAAAGCAGAAGAGACATAAGAGGACAAATATCAACAGACCCAAACCTGGGCCTGTGCAAAATGCTTTAAGTAGCCACATATGCATGTATATACACATATAGATAAATGAGCATTATGGCTCTGATCTGCTGTATGCTGACATTTCCTTGTCAATTGTTGTCTTCTTGTACTCCTGTCTACTGATGATTGGTGGAAATGAGTGGCTGCTGGAAAAATGCCATTTTTCCACTTTCTAAATGAACCATTTTGATCTGGTTTTCAGGGTTTTTTTTGTGTTGAAGCAACACTTTGAGTTGATTTAAGCAACCAATTGACAAATTAGATGCCCTTTTTATACAAATTGCATTCATACGTGCCCACATTTTGTACTAGAATTATTTTTATCAATGCATAGAGGCATTGTATTGCATTAAATAGTGTCTTTAGGCTGGTTGTAGGCACACTGAGATCCACTCCTGGCTCTATTCAAAGCAGAAAAAAACTGTTATTCCTTTCTGCCTCAGCTTCCCTTTTCCCAATAAAGAGTATGCTCCTGCGAGCACAGGTTAACACTTAATATGTATTTGAATAACACCTGTAACCAATACAACTCACTTTTAACTCACCTCCCATTTCCTGGTATCCTCAGAACATTCTGAATATTCTTGAATGTTCTGAATATCCTTGACGTTTTGGAATCTCCAAAATACAGCTATTGACAACTGTGGTCCAAATACTTATTCCATAAATCACAAGCAAAATCATAAGCGAAGGGCTTGCCATAAATACAGTCTTCTCTGCTTCTCTCCTTTGTCAGCAAAAGATGAGGGGAGAAAAGCTTGTCTTTGCAGTATGCTCTGGGTTCCAGTATCTCAGGGTTACGAAGTTCCAGCTGGGGTCTGAATTACAAACCTAAAAATTACCTTCCAACCACAGTTTGTTGGTACTGATGGAGCAACAACACTTCCTGGACCTTAGCTGACCCCTCATGCAACAGCAGCAGAGCATCTCTCCAGCTGTGATATTGAATCACACTTGCAGAACAGACTTAACTGAGGTACAGTCCTCCATTTTCTCTGCAGAGGATCTAAAGAACTAGAAAGATTAGTTTGAAACCTGGCTTGCAGAGTGGGATCTGGCACTCAGTGTTTGGTGATTCACAACACTCAGGTTTTGCCCTCGAATTGTTTCTGAACATGTTTTAAGCTTAGTCTCTCTTCTGACAGATTTCATGGAATCTCCAAAGACCAAATTCAGGAGCTCCTCTCTCCAGTGATACCATAGGTCATCTAAGTGCATCAATTAGAAGTTTATGTGGCAGTGCAGCCATTCCACCCCTGGTACAGGAGGAAGGCTCTTGCCCTGTTCCATCCAACATGGCATGAAAAGGCCTAAGAAGGGAACACATGGGGCAATAAAGACTTTCAAAGCTCTTTTCACACTTTTCATTAGCAAATCTGTAGACATTTGTATTATGCATAAGATTAAATCTGAAGAAAATTAAGCCAGGAGCAGAACAACAGTTTGGTTTCTGCATAAGAAAACATCTAGACCGCAAGACTGGAGTTTTTTATCTCCTGTCTTTCTGCATCCCAGTGTTTCTCACTTCTAGCTGCAATGTAAAAGGTTGTAAAGGATAGCTAAAATAAAACCCCATGATTAGGAAACTCTCTTGGGATATGGAGCTTTACATTCAAATCCTTCTCACTGTGAAGAGCCTATACCTGCTTCTTCCTAGGCAAAGGTCCAGGGGCATTGACAAATGTGAGAGGCAAATGGCCCACTAGGTATTTGGATAATTTCAACATACCCTGGCAAGAGACAAGCAGAGAGCACAGTTCACTTTAAAGGGTTTTTCAGGCGCTGGATGAAGTTCAAGTACACTTCAGACCGGAGTAGTTATGACACTTTGTTTAAGGCTTATTCCAAGCAGATAATTTATTTGTCACTGAAGAATAAATGATATTTGAAGTGTGTTCTGAGACATAAATATGTCACAGACTTTTCTCTGAAAGAAAGCAGGGCTTACATTTGCTTTAAAAGTGTGTCTAGAGTCATCAGAGCTATAAGACCTTCGTAGTTGGTGCTGACCTAGAGATAAAACACGGTTCTCCAGACACCAAGAGGAGCTTGGACCTGTCACTGCATGACTGAATGAAGACCTCCCAGGTGGAGTGATAAAGGGCAGAGGCAAAGCAAGAGCAGCAAGCTTGTAAAATACACATGGCACAGCCATATATGTCTGCATTGGGATATCTGAGGTACTCCCCTTTGAGACATGCAGTAGTGCTGTTAAATAATTCATTTCTTTTCCCTAAATATTATCAAAGCTTATGTCTCAGATCTCCACTTCAGAGTGAAAAGAAGTACTTGCCACTCACAAGGGCCTTTCAAGTCTGACCTGCCAGGAGTTTTTCCCTTTCTTTTTTGATGTGGCCAATATCAACTTAAACAAGAAAGAAAAAAAAAATCACCTTAATTATCACCTCTACCTTGTTGTAACAGAAGTCACTAACTTAAGAGCACATTTTGGCTACCTCCCCTGTGGATGTTTCAGGTTTGAATTGGCAGCAAATAATTAATAGCTACTGGCATGAGTAGAGCTGCTGCTTCTAATCAGGAACTTGAAGTTTCTCCAAGAACTTGTGCTGCATTCCTGGCAATTAATTTGTTATTGAATGACAAATCTGGGATAAAGGAAAAATGAGCAAACAAAATGTTTCTGGAATTTACCACATTCTGCTTTCCATTGTCATCAAAATGTTACTTCATCTGTTCAGAATCATATACTTCTCGTTTTGGGGAGTTGAAGGACTGCAGTGCTAGCCCCCAGATTTAAAGGATTAAAGGTAACAGAATCTTTCAGGGAAGTTGCATGTCTTGACTATGAAACACAGTTTGTCGTATTTCACAAGATTAATATGAGTTTAATTGAACCACCAGAAGATATGTCAGAAGAATAATGCACAGAATGACAAAGCTGTTAATTCTTCCTCTTCTATGTCTGATCTAATTCTCGCTCAAAAGGATTCATTCCAATTAGTTTAACAGAAGATGCATTGGACCCACAGGGTGGATCCAAATTACAACGAAGGGCTCAGGAAACCTTTGCTAATTTCTGTAAGCAGTAAATAGGCTCCTTATTTAGTATAAGCAAAATTGATACTGAAATGGATTAACAGGATTTCTGTCGGTCTTTGCAAAAAAATAATTTTTTTTCTAGATTTCTTTTTCTGGATTGGTCAGAATTACGTGAAAACAAACAGCGTTATTCAGAGGTCAATGCATGTTATACCAGAGTCTAGAAAAGATTCCATCTTTGTCAGAAAGAAAATCCATTTTCCAAGTTTGATAAAGCAAAATGTTCCAATAATTTCACAGACTGGTGAAAATATAAATGAAAAAAATCTCAATTAAATTTCCTTTATATATCCATCAGTCTAAAATCATTACTTAATCTTTTTTTACCTCTACTTTTTACCTTGAATAACCTAGAATAATAATCCTTAGCAGAAACATAAAAGAGGATGATGCCAGCTGGAAGGATCAGTGGATGAGAAGTTGGACTCTGATCTCATCTGTGACTTTGATTCATAAAGCCTTGAGCAAGAATCGGTATGTTAGAGACTTAGATGTCTACAGATGTCTATGTTTGTCTTCATAAATTTATTTCCCTCGATTCTTTTTATTGGCAGTGAAAAGACAGAGGATTTTGTAGACCATTGTTCGTTTGAGCTATTTTTTACGTTTACCTTAGAAAGAGCTGAGTCATATCTCCAAGGTCTCTAATTCCCTCTAATGACTACAAAGACTTTCTAGACAAGCAGCTTAGGTTTAGACATCCATATCTGCATGTATAAATCCTGCTCAGGATAGTCCTCCACCTTTTCTTTTTGTCTTATTCTTTCCTCTGCTCAGACATTCAGCTGTTCCAGACAAGAATATATTTAGCTGCAGAGAAACTTTTTCTCATTGAACATTACAGAGACAATATTCATATACTCCATGCTTTGAAATGGCTGCAGAGAGATTCAGTGGAAGTGTTATTTCTTTATGCAAAGAACATTACACAGTTTGTCCAGTTATGTCACTTGGATATATCTGTGGCTAGATTTTAGGCTTTCCTCTAACCCTACTATGATCAGAAAATTATGTTGCTTTTCCTCAGGATTCAGTTATATTGGGGATGTTCCTCTTTGCTCTATTGCTCTCCTGCCATCATACAGCTGAGCTGTGCCAGCTATGGAGCTGTGTTCCAGCTATGGAGAATTGGGTAACCTCACATGGTGAGTGTATTTGTCCTCTTGCTCCCCTTTCCAGAGTGCTCACATCAGCTCAGATTTTCTGCTGGTGGAAAGATACTGTGCTATTCAACTTCTCAGCTACCTCTGCCTCACTTGGCTTATATTGCACTTGCTTTTGCTTTCCCAAGCCTTTTTTAAAGTAGTTCCAGCACTATTCCCAAAGGACAAAAGTGTTAATATATATGAAGGATACCTCGTTAAAGATTAGTTGTGTACCATTCCACAAATGGGAGCATGTAGCTCCTAAAGCATTCCTGTTTCTTAGCTCTGGATGGTTGCAGCATGCTAAGTGACCTATACTGTGCATAAAATGGTATAGGTGTCCCCTGCAACAGTAAGGTTTGCTTGTTCCTTTTCAGCAAAAGCAGCTAAATCCCTGGTCCCTCTGGCTTTTTACCCATACTCATACTTACCTTAACTTTTACAGCAGAAGTCTTCTTCATTGATCATTAAAGCTGAACCAATGATATCACCTACAAATTAGAGGCCACAATGTGCAAGTGTCTGCTCGTGTTGTATATGTGATTAACTTTTATGGTGAGCAAGGAGTTGTTCTTATATCTCCTTCCCTATCAAAGTGTTTTATAAGAACAGAAACTATTTCTTCACCCTCTTTCACACCACATCAACTTCAGCCATCTCTGAACACACAGTAGATCTTTTCCACCTCTAATTTCTGAGATTTATTTACTGATGCCTATGGCAAGGGAGGAACAAAGCAGTAAGAACAATATATGACTGTTAATAGCTGGATTTTGATGCTAGTCATGTTTGAGCCTTTTATTGCTGGGTAGTAATAACTTTTTTATGAATGTTAGGAGATAACATACATCTAATCACCTTGCTCCTTATGGGGTGGAACTGTAAACAAAATATTTTATACTAGTACTTGCTATTAAATTTAAAATGAATCAAGTTACTCTCTTAGCCTGGTTAAAAATACTCTTTTCACATGATGATTTCCCCCTCTTGCTCCAGGGTGAAGATCCCAGACCAATTGCCAGTTGCATAGACGTCACACCCAGTATTACTCCTTGTATTTTAAAAACTGTTTGGGGTTTAAGCTGCTGAGAGTCCTCTCGGGAAGTAGGGCTTATTAATGCAGGCCCAGAAATGTACTAACATATAGCTCTTGCACTGTAGACGGTTTGCAGCGTGGGCAAAGGAGGTCTTATCTATTTGCACTGGCCTGAGTAGCCATCTTGATTTTCTGGCCTGGCCATCAGGCGGTGAAGCAAAGCAGAGTTCATCTCAAGTCAATTTCAAGATGCCACTGTAGCCAAAAGATCTTGATTCAAAGCTCTCAGAATTTCAAGTTCAGCCTCCCTTGGCTTTGATGGCATCTTAATCAAAGATCTATTTCACTTCTTTTACTTATCCCAAGTTCCCTTGGATTCAGAATTTAACTCTGTGAAAATGCAGATAGAGACAAAAACTTGATTCACCTCTACCAGTGCAAAATCTATTTTATTCCTGCTTAGAAATACATCTAAATGATTTTGACTGATGTCTTTCAGCTGGAAAAGGAGGAGTTGACTTTGAGGGCCAGGTTGGTCCCAAGTCAGAGGGCCACACATATCTTGACCTAACTTATGCAAAATCAGTACCTAAAAGTTCTAAAAGTTTTTGCTCGCTCAGATGCAAGCTATTTAAGTCATGCATCTGAGGACATTAATTGCTTGTATGTTCCATTCATAAACAATTGATAAATACAAGTTTCTCTAGAGGACAATGAAGATCTGTTAAGATAATAATTGCCTACTGAAGGTACCTATCCATGCGCATTAACTCTATCGAGTTAGTAGAGTGATGACAGTTCCTAATGTAAGCAAGTCAAGCTGATGTCCAACTTTTTGTGGAACAATCCTGAATGTATTTTTAGACTTAGCATCAACAGACATTAGAATCATAGCATAGAATCATTAGGGTTGGAAGAGACTTTTAAGATCATTTTTGCCCAACTTCCTTTTTGTTGGTATGCATCACTCCTGAACTAGGAGGAGGTTATCCCTGAATGTTAACCAGATCTCTTGGGCCTTTTCTATCTAGGGCTTTATCTCATGGTATACTACCAAGCACATCCCTGAAGAGGTCAGATTCTGCTCTCCTGAAGTCCAGGACAGTGAGCTTGCTGTGCACCCTCCTCACTGTCATAAGGATCTTGAACTCCATCATTTCCTGGTCACTGCAGTCCAGGCTGCCCTTGAGCTTCACATTCCCCACCAGCCCCTCCTGGCTGGTGAGAACTAGGACATACAGCATAGCACCTCTCCACATTGGGTTCTCTATCATATGGAGAACGAAGTCGTCATCAAGGCATTCCAGGAATTTTCTGGTTTGCTTGTGCCCTGTGTTGTCCCTCCAGCAGATATCAAAGTGGTTGAAGTGCCTCCTGAGGACAAGGACTTGGGAATGCGAGGCTGCTCCTCTGTCTCTTGGGAGACTCATCTGATCAGTCTTACTGGTCAGGCAGCCTGTATCAGACACCCACTGTAATATCACCCTGCCCTCCATTCAATACTGATCCATAAGCTCTGAATTGGCTCCTCACCCAAGAGCTCTGTACAGAGCTCTGTGCATTACAGTTGGTCACTGACATAAGGTGACACCCACTCATCTCCCTCATCTTCCCTTCCTGCTCTTCCTAAAGAGCCTGAATCCTTCCATTCCAACACTCCCGTCATAGGAGCCATCCCACCACAACTCTGTCATGCCAATTAGATCACAGCCCTGCAGGGATGCGCACAGTTCCAACTTCTCTTGTTTATTCCCCATGCTAATGCATCTCCGTAGAGGCATTTAAGTTGGGCCCCTGATGAAGAAGGCTCACTGGCTTGAGAGGCTGGAATGACTTTGTGTTGCTCTTCAAGTGCTCTCCTTCATATCTTCTATCCTTAAAAAACCTCCCTGGGAGCTCCGCGGCCAGGGACTCCCACGCAGAATGCTGAACTGCCAACAGTGGAAGGGAAGGCAGAGCATCATTGCCTACATGCCATCTGAGAATAAGGACTGCAGAGAGTAGGGTCACACACCATGGGTGCAACTCACAGGAAGCTCAGTAGGACGATTTAACAATGATTTTTTTTCAATCTCTTCTCTATTTCTCTAACCTGTGAAATATTCTGCCACTTTTTCACTTTGTTTTCATTCTTGCTGTGAGCTGTATGTCTATACTGAGAGCATCCTTGCTGTCAATTCCATCAAAAGGATTTCTGTAGCAAAAGAAACATTTCTGTTGTTCCTTACTCCCACTCGGAGCATTAACAAGAGCAGGATAATGGATTCCTATGTACATGCCATGACATTCTTCCTATAAAAATGCATATACAGTACACTGCTTCTAGCTTGCTAACAGCTACAAACTGGTTTTGTATTGATACCATAATATATCCTCAGCATTTTTCATCAATTCTCAACAACAAGCTATGTCCTACACTGAGGTTGTTATGTTTTAATCTCCACTGGGAGCAGAGTAATGTGATGTGCAAAGGAGATGTAAGGCCTCTTCTATGTCCATTTTTTACGTTAAAATCTCATTGCAATGCTGCCAAATTCTAAGAAAATCATGAGAATCTATATATGTTCAGCAAGACTGAATATTTGAGGTCAAGAAAGGTGGAGGGAGATAAACTATATGTTTTCTGAATTTTATTCTAAGCTTTTTTTCCTTGATTTTTTTTCCTTGATTGTACCTACAGTTCTAGTATTTGTGATGTTTTGATATTGCATGTAGATAAATTGTAGAAAATTCAAGACCAAACAGAACAGGGTAAGAACATGTGGAGATGTTATTTTTTTAAGCCTCAACTGTGCAATTTAAAGTAGGTAAAACATTCAACATTAAATATCAAAATTAATATTAGTGAGTGTTCACTAATGGGAAGTAACAACGGCAAAATCTGTATCTCTTTTTCTTTGCTAACCATATGCAGAATCACAAAACCAAGGAACTTAGAGTGAAGAAACACCAGATCAGTTTAGTCATTTCATATGATATCCCACACTCAGCTTGCTAAAGATTTCTAAAGCTACTCTATTCTATACTTCTGAAAAAATAAGCCCTTCAGATACACTTATGTGCTGGAAAACAAAACCTCTCCCTGTGGCTTGTAACTCTGTCCTGTGTAACATCTGAGTTACTAGGAAAAACTTTGCACTCTCCGCACTAAATTCTTCCCAAAAGCTCCTCTGGTTTTACCTCCATCTAATTATTGTAATAAGATTACTTGAAGGGGGAGGAAGAAACAACACTGTAATATGTTTATCTAAGATTTTTGCTCTATTTTTTTCTCCAAAGTTGAAAGTCTTCTCATAGCTGGTGTCAGCATATTTTCATCGTGTTATAAGAATATACATTAAAATACATTAAATGCATGAAAATACATTAAAACACACACAATTTGGAAACTTGAATGTTAACGTGATGATTAAAAAGATTTTGAGAATGGTAATTTAGTCTGACTTCACTGACGTGAGTGCAACTGTACTGATTTATATCGGCTAAGGGACTGGACCAACGTGTTAAGTACAAACACGGCACTAACATATGTGTGGTCAAAACATCACCCCATACCACAACAGTGGTTGTACTTGAGTGTATAAATATGTAGTTCTTATTTTATTGCATAGTCATACAAGCTCAGAATATTTCAGCAGGCTTTATTTGTTGACTAGCATGAATTTGAAACTATATGCAGGATGTTTGAGTTACAAGTTGCTGATGATTCAGCTCAGGTTTTCTACTTCTATTGCCATTGCAAGAGGTATGACAGAGAAATCAAGAGAACTTATCTCCAAGGGAAACAGAAATATCTTTACTGCTCACTAAACTGTGCTTATATGAACTGTCTGATATGGCTGTGAAGATTTTAACTGAGCAAAAGCCACCTTTGTTGTTAGAATTCCACATCAAAGTCAAAGTATAGGATTCATGAAGCTAACAATTTCCAGATCACTCCAACCCCGCTTGGATGAATGTTATAAATGACCTTTCAGGGAGACTCCTGTGACTCTGTGACAGTCACACCAGCCAGAGAACATTTCTCCAGTATTTGAGTTGAGTAATATCAGGTTACTGCCTAATCCTGACCTATCATTAATCACCACGGAGCCAGACACACACAAAAAGATATTAGCAATCAGATAGAAAAGTCTGGAAGGAAAGAGACTCCCTTGCCTGACAGATGCAGAAGTAAGTGCTCTGGCAGGCTGTTCAGATTTGGAAGGCCCTCTTTGGAAGGCTGCTCTCACTGCAAAGAGGATCAATAGAAAAAAATCAAATGCATTATCTTTGTTTACATCCTAGGCACAACAGTGTAAAAATCCTCACCAGGCTAAGGAGCCTGACAGCATGTGATGGATGCCCTGTTTAAATGATGCCTTTGAAAGCTTTCACAATGCTCTGACAGAGGACTCACTGGAGAATAATGACTTTCCCTTAAATTACAAGAGCCTGGGATGAGAAGGCAGACAGTGTGAATGTTGCACTATAAATTCAATATATTCAAGAGCTTCTGGTACTAAAGTGGTGAAAACACACCCGAGATTCATCTTTGACCCAAGGATGTTTTGGTTATCAGTAATGAGAAAGCTACAACATTTTATTTTGAATTATTTTTTTCTACTGACAGAATATGCTTGCAATCAACAATAGAAATGTGCTTCAGGGTTGAATTTGCTACACTGGCAATCCATATAACAATAATACATAAAAATTCAATGGAGGCGCTCAAGTGTGCATTGTATGCTATTCTTAAATAAGTACTGAGAGAGTACCAGTATAGCTATTTAGTATATTAAGTATGTTATGAAGCTTTGGAATAATAGGTGAAATATCTGGAGATGGAAATATTATCAAAAACCAGACTCTCTTTAAATAAAGTACCTATATTTCATGCAAAGTATGTGGGGTTATTGGTAAAGGAAAGTTTGATCTTTTTGTAAAATGTGCACACACATGCTCTTCCCCTACATTACCAAGCTAAAACTTAAGGAAACCCCTTTGGAATAAAGCTGATGGACCGGCAGAAACATTTACTTTGTGGGTCTCTGGTCTACAAGTAAACCCACGCTAAGCAAGCAAAGCTCTTTGACCTCCAGGCTGGATCTAGATACACCTGCATTCAGATTACCACTTACCACACCTGGCAAACAAACTTCAAGATATTTCAGCCACCACATGGACATCAAAATAAAAAGCCTGTTTAGGAGCTGAGCCCTAAACATAAAACTTTTGGGAACCTAGTTCTCTTCCCTGCTGAGGGGGCTACATACTTCTCAAAGATACTATCCTGAACAATCACAGTGGAAAAATGCCTCAGGCTATAGTGGCTTTTCAAAGACCAGACTCAGCAAAGGACTGTGAAGGACCTCGTTATGGAGAAGACAGCAAGTCAGGTGGAAATTACTTAATTTCGTGATACATTATACTCTCTAGGAGGTCTAACTTTTTTTTCTTTTGCCATTAAAACAATCCAAATTTTCAAATTCCTGTTACTTGCTAAAGGTAACTTGCTGGTAGCTTGACTAAATTAAAGATTTATAAGTTCTTCTAGAACACCATAATACGTGCAACAAATATCCACATGCTATATCTATCATGTATCACTCTGATTGCCACTTTGTACAAGAGAAATGGAGATAAAAAGAGACTGAGAACTTGTGAGCATTGCACAAAATCAGAAAATACTAGTTCAAAATGTAAAACAAAAATTAATTACACCAATGGATAGACCAATACGCACTAATGTGTATTACCTTTGTAATCTGCTGGGAAAAGGAACAAACTAAAATAAACTGAAGTTTCTTTAGTGTCAAATCACAATGTGCAAGCCCAGGTTTCTGTGTTCATTTCTTGTTGGATTTTCATTTATTGGCCAAAGGAATATCTCAAAGTCACCACTGGAAGATGGTGTAAAAAGAACCCCAAAATATGGGGAGTGTCTTTTGTTCTTTTTGTTCTTTTTTTTTTTCCCCACTCTGTCACGGAATTTGATAGAAACACATTTTCTTCAAAATTTGGCTGAAGAATGCCAAGATGCTCTATAGAAAAGGAATATTGGGTACCCAAGAAAGATGGAGATTTGGCCTTTAGTTTGATCTGTCCTTTTCTTTCCTCCTCTTACTCTTTGGTAGACTTTCAGGTATCTAATCTCTGTAAATTCTCATTCTCTGTATGAAGAAGAGATGCTCTAAGAGACTGAGTGAGACTCACAGAGCTCCTACTGCTGTACTGTCTTTTATAATCTGTAACTTTAAAATAATAACTGTATAAACAAACTGAATTTAATCCAGTTTGAACATACTTTGTCTAATACTCAATTTTGTCCTGAGAAAAATCTTAGTAAATGACATCTTTTTTTTTTCCTTTCTTGAATCACTTTGCACCTTTCCTGAAACTACTCAAGCAAGAATAAAAATTTATAGTGGATTTTGGAGATACCATGCCTAAGAATATCTGACTCTTTATGAAAGTATCAATCCTAAGTGGGTAAGCCTCAGTTCATCATAAAGCTCACAAGCAAATGTCATTAAATTTTAATAGCAATAGTAATAATAGCCATCATCATCATCATCATCATCTTATTTTTATTCAATTTTGTATGTCAGGGTGCTATTTAATTAAGTTCAGATATTCACTTCAACTAAGCATATGACTCAAAGACCAGAAATGCTTTCCTGGGATTTGAATTTCACTTAGGTCACAGGATGGACCAGAACCCCAATTCCAGTGTTTGAATTCTCTATTTGACCTCACAGTTCACTTTAGAGTTGACATCAGCACCCTTTGCCTACATATGAGTAAGCCTAGCTACATGATGTGCTGACTCTGGCAACCTTTTATACCTTGCTGTTTCAATAGAGTTATTGAAAATGGAATTGGGTTGTCTCTACTTTAATCTAGGGTGAAAGCAAGACAAGTTGCAAAGGAGAGGGAATGAGCAGTACAATTTGTTGACTACTGCAAATCCAGCTCCATAATTACATTTTGTTCTACAGTAGTTATTTGAATTCACTTAGTAGTCAGAGCACATAATTTCTAAAAAAAAAAATAATTTACAGTTGAAGCTAATGGGGTGTTAATAAAATATAAATCTGCTGGCTGTTGAGGCTCATGGATAGTAAAACAGACAATTATTGCTCTGCATGTTCCACTGAAAAATAAAAAGTTGTTGTCTTTGGAAGTATTTGCCTAAACCATATTATTTGGTTTGCTCAAAATTGGCTGAGATGTGTTATTGGAAAAGTTTTTTTAGTGGAGAAATGGAAAGGTATGAGTCCTAAATTACGGGAGAGGGGAAAAAAAAAGATTCCCATCAAGCAATGCAGTTTAATGATTTCAGATGATGATCTGCCTAGAGAACAGGTCTTTTATATCTCTCTGTGTTGTGTTTGCCAGTAGGTGACTTTGCAAACTGGTTTGCAAAAAGTAGGATTAAAGGAAAAATGAGGAAATTAAGGTTATTAATAAGGTCTTTGGTCTCACTTTGTTTTTCTCATCAAATGGTCAGAGCAATGTCAGCAAGGCATGAGGTGCTTAGGGTTGAGAAAGTGAGTGATGTTTGGATGGGAGGATGATTTTCTCTCCTAGCCATCAGTGAGCTCTTTTATGATCTTAAGTAATTCTTCAGTCCTTCACCCTATTTGTACCACATTGGTAACTTGAATTTTCACTGAGACTTCTTTAAAAGTGTGTTAAAGCCATCACAAACAGAAAAAGCTGATGCATTTTTTTCATATGTAGTTGGTAGCTCTAGTTTGTTTAAAATAATCTCTAAAAATAATTTTTTGAACTCAGTATTTGGGAATTGAAAGCCATGCCAAGGGTATTTCCACCCTGAGAATTCTTGTGTACTGATATTTCTGTGTATGTTAGTAACAGGAAGGATTTATCATAAGAGTGTGTAAAAATGCTACACTGTCAAATGTTTTATGGAGTATGAAATTGCAAGTGTCAACACAATAATAGTAAGATGGGGGTTGTAGTACAGTTAAGAGTGACCAAAATCAATAAATTCAGAAAACTGTCTGGATGCATCATAAAAGCAGAAAGTTCATAATGGTTGTCTCTCCAAGCCAAAATGAAAATAAACCAGAGAACAGAAAATGAACAATTATGATATTTTAGGATCTAGCATCAACATCCAAGTGATGTTCTTTGGTACTGGGCAGTTGTCTATAGCAAAGCCCAGACTGAAAGCCCATTAAAGACAATGGAATTCCTTCTTTTGGCCTATATGATTGAAAACATAAATGAAATGTGAGGCAGTCTATTAATTCACCAATAAGGTCTCAAGTCAGCCTTAAAATTCAGTCTCATTGTAATGATGCATTTCCCAATCTACAGAAAGAGTGGAGCCAAAGCAAGTCCTTGTTTTCCCCCTAATTAAATACTGGTTATGTCTGGGGCACCCAGTTCATTGTCATGGCACAGAGTATTAATATTGCACAATGCAGAGGAACTATTCAAACCCTTTTCTGATTAGCCTTTATTAATTGCAGGATGAGGGACTTTAAGAAAAGTGATTTAGAATCCCATAAATGTAAATTTGCAGAATTTTGAGTCTAGATGTCTGCAATTGGGAAGTAACTGTTAAAAAATGTCCACAAACACGACAGTGTTTGGAAAATTACATAATTTTTTTTTAAATATATATAATTTTTCATATGCAATATAGGTTTTATATATATATATTGAAAAAGAACTTAAATCCTATGCTTCCATTTTTATATGCCCAGTTTGAGATGGTGAAAATACAAGTCTTGAGGTATAATGAGTTCTGAAATGCTTCCTGTTAGGACTCCTACCAGCAACACTTTTTAGCACAAGTTTAATTCAAATGCAAGAACAATGCCAATATTTGCTGACTTAAAGTTAGATATAAGCACAAATATTTTGCTGAATATGTGCCACAATTTTCAGTTCTCCACCACGAAGCTAACACACATTCAAATACAAAATATCTTGAGGAGCAGCGATCCAACCTAATTTTCATTTTACCATGGTATATTCATGCACTTAATTTAAACAAATCCCACCCCACAAGTGAGGTCCAGTAGAAAAATTATTTCAATGGGTTAATTTTGGAATAATAGGAGATAAAGATATCCTCAGTGTACAGGGGCTCCTTTCTTAATATGTGATAGTTATAATTGGACTTCCATAAGCAGTTATTTCATTCTATTTGCTGCATGTCATTACTGCCCTTGGATAAATTGAAGGCCTCTTTCCGCATGAGTTTAGAATTCAAACATGGTGTAAATTGAGAAATATTCTTTCCCTTCTGGTGCATAAAAATGGAAGGATGATATTCATCCATTGCCTTCAACAGAATTAATTTTTGGATGAATTTAGAACACAAAAACTTAAAACTATTTTTCCATATATGCTACGTTCTTGACTTTGGGTTCTTAAAACCTGTGCAAAAAAAATCTTCTTATACAGAAGTGCTGAATAAAAATCACATTCATACTTGTTCCACTTGTAGTGCCAAAATAAACAACAAATACTTTTGTTCACTAAAGAACTCAAAGCAGAAATGAAAATATTCTGTACAGAACTGTACAAATGAAACTGCTCAGTTCAGAGTCTACTACTGGTGATTTCTGTCTTTGCATCTGGGCAGGAGCTGTTAAGGTTTGTTTAATTATTACTTACACCATAATATAGTCCACAGAGAAAAATTAATTGCAATATGTATCCATTCTAGAAGGGAAGTAATATCGGCTAGGATAAAAGCTGAAGCTTTTCCAATTAAAGCTGCTGTCAGTAAAATGCAGAATGTGCTCGTAAATGCAAAAAAGCAGTTTAACTTTAGCTCTCCTGCAAATACACCATGGATTGGGGATGAGAACACCATCTGTCCAAATACTGGCCAAACTGATCTTTTAAATAATTATATAGATTCAAACACAATCACCATGACATGCAGTGTAATCTTGCTTCAAGGTTCTTTAAGACAAGCAAAATCTCTGTTTATTCATGAAGACCTAAGTGATGAGTCAGTTTCTGAGTATTTATTCAAGCCACTTGCACTACATTCATTTGTTGCATGTCTGGATATGGGCTCAATAGAGTGTGAGATCAGAAAAGGAGCACAGTTATATGCACAATCCTGTGAAATGGTGATCTGAAGAGAGCATAGGTTCAATCTTCCACTGGTATTAATTGTCCTAGCTGCCATATTGCCACTTTGAAGTTATAAATATGGCATGACTGATTAATTAGCAGTTTTATTACTTTTTAATCTATTGTCTCCTTAAGGAAGCAGTCCAGTAGACCAAATAAAAAGCTGTTGTCTATTTTAACCCAAAAATTATTCAAAACGATAATGTAAGGTATTACACTGTCTTTTTTGAAAAGTAACAAGCTGATTGCTCTCATTACTTTTTAAAATCATCTGATGTTGACTAAGAAAAGAGTTTTAAATATCTTCTGTAGACAACACAGACATGTGTTGGATTGGTTTTCTAAATATGGACTTTTCCTAAATATGGATGCTGGATGAGGCTAAGTGTGGTTAACATCCCTGAGGTATGGGATGCCATTCAGAGGGACTTGGACAAGCTCAAGAAGTGGGTCCCTGAGATCCTCACGCAGTTTAACTAGACAAGTGCAAGGTCCTGCACATGGTTGAGGGCAATCCTCAGTATCAATAATGGCTGGGGAACAAAGGAATTGAAAGTAGCCCTAAGGAGAAAGACTTGGGGGTGACAGTGAATGAAAAGCTGGACATGACCCAGAAAACTGTACTCGTAGCACAGAAAGCCAACCATGTCCTGGGCTGCATCAAAAGAAACATGACCAGCAGGTCAAGGGAGGTGATTTTTCCCCTCTCTCCTTTGCTCTGGTGACACCTTACCTGGAGTATTTTGTCCATCTCTGGGGCCCACAACACAAGAAGGACATGGACCTCTTGCAGTGGGTCCAGAGGAGGCCACTAAGGTGCTCAGAGTGCTGTAGCACCTCTGCTATGCAGAAAGTCTGTGAGAATTGGGTTTGTTCAGCCTACAGAAGAGAAGGCTCTGGGGAGACCTTAAAGCACCTTCCAGTATGTAGAAGTGGCCTGTGAGAAAGATCGGAACAAATGTTTTAGCAGGGCCTGTAGTGATAGAACAAGGGATAATGGTTTGAAACTAAGAGAGTGTAAATTTAGACTAGATATAGGAGAGAAATCTTTTCCAGTGATGGTGGTGAAACACTGGAAAGAACAGGCTGCCCAGAGAGAAGCCACATCCCTGAAAACATTCAAGGTCAGGTTGGACAGGACCCTGAGCAACCTGGTCTAATTGAATATTTCCCTACTCATCGCAGGGGAGTTGGACTAGATGACCTCTCTTCCAACCCAAATCAGTCTATGATTCTGTGATTCTGCTGTCATGACTTTTGGTTGTGTAGGAGTCTGCAATAATTAGTGGATGCTATTAGTAGGTGAGCATTTATAGAAGGGATACCTTGGTCCCATGGGAGTTTTACTGACCAAGGGTTTCATCCAAAATTTTGAAGTGTGGAGCTAGGAATGAATCAGTACGTGCAACACAGTATCTTGTGTTGTCATAGCTGGAATTTTTATAGAAAATATGGAGGATTCCCAGCTTGGATACACTATTCCAAACCTCTTTCCTCTAGTGAGCAAATATTTTCAAGTACAGATCGGGAAGAGCAGATTAATGTGTCAGTTGATTTAATGTGTCAAGTTATCTGTTAAGCAGTTCTCCAAAACAGATGAGTTTGAGTTGAGTCCTATTGCATTTCAAATCATAGCAGTATCTGTATAGTCTAAAGTTCCTCTGTACCAATTGAGGATCTACATCACCAGGCTACTAATAATTCCAGTCTGTGAAAACAAAACATAGTTTGCAAAAAGGCATCTTTCCAAAAATAGCCAAAACAAGCAACTGTTGTAGTGGGGAGGGTATAATAAGAAAAGGCATAGGAGTATCCCTCCCTAAAACACTCTCCCAACTCCAACAAATTGTATCTCTCAAGAGATACAAACTGAGATCAAACTGAAGTCATGAGGCAGGAGTAATATCTCACTACTCAATACCTTGTGACAGATTTTCTTCCATGACTTTTTCCAGTAAATTTTTTAATTCATGTAATCTTAATACTCATAGACATGAATTCTACAGCCTATTTACATGCTGTATAAATATTATTCTATGAGCTCACCAGCTTTGCTTGATAATAGATGCTGAAATCTTAATACCATAACCTGCTTTATAAAGGAAACCTATAGGTTTATTTCAGAAGTCAGTACTTAAGAAAAGTAGAAGAATCTGAAACCACTTCTTGAAGTTCCTTTAGTATTCAACAACTGTGTGCAGGTTCCAAATTCCAATTAAAAGACACATGCACAATACTCTAAGCTTCTTTATAAACTCAAAACAAATTCCTTTTAATGAAAGGAAGGTATTTCATTATTTTTGATTTATGTACAATTTTAAATGATCTGCTAGGAGAAAAATTATTGGTATCACTCTCTAAGGGGGGAACAGCAACTTTGTACTAAGAAAGTCCTTATTCAAAGGCTCATTCTTAAATAGAAAAGCAAGGAAAAAAGTAGAGCAAAAATGTGAAGTTGTTACTAACCTGCCTGCTGACTCATATATCCTTTAATGAGAAAGCTATAAAGCTGTTGCAGTAAGAATCTTTCTTTTGCTAATGCTGTAAATCCAGGAAATGTACCTGTCAAAATAGTATTCCGTTCGAGGAAATGTAAATAATCAGGCCATTTTCCAGTTGCAAAAAGCAACTGTGTTATCCCTTGGTCATACAGTAGAATAAAGAAAAAAAAGTTTTCCGAAAGATACCATTTACTACTTGATGTACACTTGTTATCCTCATTATATTATGAAAATGATCATGATATAATGGTTACATTATTTTTTTTCACCAGCAGTCTAAGGCATACAATGTATACATTGCTGTTCTGGGTTATCATGGCATTTAGGTAGTATTGCACATCTTCCTTCCCAATACCACTATCATATTTTGTGAAAATAAATTAACAAAAATGTCCAGGGCATAACCTTTCTTCTTATGCATAATTTATATAGCTTCATAATGAATAGATGTGTCTGAGACACAAATTAGGCATTCTAAGTAATGAGAATGTTCTTAAGAAAAATGTGTTTCATCTCACACCAATGCATGGGGTATTTGTTATTTATTCTTTTTAAATGACCAGTATGTAAAAATATTGCATAAGCATCATCATTTTTTTACCCTTGAGAGATTATTTTTATATACTTGTTTTCATGTGTAATGGTTCCATTTTTCTTTTGTTGGTTACTCTCTCTTTCATTGCAAATAAAAATATGTGTGGATAAATTGCACATAAAGTTGTTTATTACTGCTTAAATCTACTGGAGGTTTTAAAAAACATACCATGCTGCAACTCTCATTCAAATTGGGTAAAGATTCCAGCTCTTGTTAAATTCTATGCTTTATTTCTACTACACCAGCATCTTTTAGGAAGACAATAAACAGAATGACACTGGAACTGAGGAGAGGTTTCTCTGTATTTTAGCTGGTGTTCACTGACATAGATCCAGCAAGCATGAAGCTAAGTTTGTTTACAGGTTATGACGGTTGAAGACACTGTTGAATTCTTTATTCTCAACTGCTTCTTTCATTTACAGTTCTTTATATGAAAATGCCCCCTGGAATTGTACATGCCTGCACAGGGCCAACAAATAGACTCGTAAATAAAGCAAGCTCCAGACAGTCCTTCGACCTGAGCCACTTGGTGTGGTATTACTTATGTACATTTATCTAAAAACAGGAAGGCTCTATCCTGGCTTATAGGAAAAGTTATTGCCCCCGGATTGTGCTTGAAGTGGTGAAAGGCTATTAGCCATCAGCAGCTAAAATCATGCCAGAAAGCACGCGACAATATGGGAAAGTATGGGACAATCACAAGCCAGAGTTCACATCCCACTACTGCTTTATTAATTAGTATAGAAGTTTGTCAAAATTTGGGGATAGGAACCCAACTGGCAAGCTCGGGTGGCAAGAACAGCAATCCCTGACCCAAAAAGAGCACAAAGCTGAATGTGAATGCAGTTGGCTTCCCAGTGCAGGAGCTGCAGATTCTTCTTTGCTGGAAGGAGTGAGAAAAGGTAGGAATGCATATGGCCTTTACTTAGGAAGTTTAAACCCCATGTCTTCAGACGACCATAATTACATATAGCTTTGAACAGACCTGTTTAGTTAGCACAAATTTGGGGTTTTGAGAAGTGGAGTATACACATGCCCTACATTTGTCATCTTCAAAGGCACATCTGAGAAAACTTTTATACTTAAAAACATACATGACTATAGTTAGGGTTGATGAATCTCTGGCCTCTGTCATAGCCTATAAAATACTATTTCAGCTTATATGAAATGGCGAAATTTTACAACTAGTGATTGAGGTTACTTTCTGGGTGTGCACTACAAATACAGAAACATTTAAGCACTTTCTGAAAAGTCACTCATGCCCATTGTAAGCGGCTGAGCTGGGTCACTGCAATCACCCACCCGCTTTTGAAAATGTCAGACAATAAGTAAAGCTAACTAATATTAAATGTTGGTATATAACGACTTGGTGACCCACCACCTTCTAAATATCTCACTCTGCAACTGCTGACTGGTAAAACATCAACAATGTCAAACAAAGAGAATAATTTCCTTCAAGAGGCTTTTCCATTGTGCCTGATTTTTCTCCCATTGAAGTCAATAGCAAAATTATCTTGGATTTAAAGGGCACAGGATTAGGTCATTAGTGTCTCCTAAGCCATTTGTCCTAAACCTCCTGGAGAGAGACAAGTGCTGTAAGTGTAGAAGAGAAGACATTTGTTTTAATTTTGCTTATTTGAGGTAACAAAATCTGGCACCAAATGCATTTGTGTGTCTGGGTGTAATTATTCTCCTTTCAAAGAACTGCTATTTCTCTCTCGCCTCAGGACCATTAAGGTGTTAAGTACAAAGACACTGCTTGATGGAAGTAGGCTCCAGACAGTCTGAGATGTGAAGAATCAGCCTGGTGAGAGTTACCACATCAGACTGTTGATTAAACAAAGGTAACTCAGTACCGTATCACCAACAGGGAGTGAGAGGAGGGGTGGGATGCAGAGGAAAAGAAAACGATAAGAGTGAAAAGAGACAGAAAATCCTAACCCTTGTATGTGTCACAAAATTATTTCCTATTTATTTTCTTCTCTCTTAACCTCTCTCAAGTTTGAAGTTTAATATTTCTGTTGAATATAATCACAGCTTTGTTGGCTGCAGAAATTTATAAGGTAGAGGTACACAAAAAACCAGAAGCTGGCAGCAAAGGTTTCCTTATCAATAGCTGCTCTGTAAGTGTGATCATGGGTTTGCAGAGCTGCCTCCCACTCCCTCCACCTACTATCCCATTAGTCAACAAGGACAATCACTCATCACAGAAACAGGCTTAAAAAAGGTGCCTCTATCTAACAATAAATTGACCTGGATATTAAAATGCAAATCCGTCATCATAAACCTCTGGAAATTCACTTGGATAATAACAACAAATATGAAGTTAGCTTAAGGTTTTAAATAATGAAATTGAAAATAATTCTTTAAAAAAACATGCTTTTTCTCCCCATGTTTATCTGTTATTCATTAATTTCATGAAGCCAAAGTTTTTCTGTATTCTCCAACAATATCTGCAGACTAACCAGTGACAAGTGGGAGGAAAGAAAAGAAATAATCATGCTCTGGAGCTGCATTTGACCAGATGGTTGCAACTGGAGCAGTCTTGTCCAGTCATACAGGACATTTGCACTGTCACCTCCAGTGCTATCTTACCTAGGGTATTTTTCTGGCTTGAACATGGCAGTATTCACAGCTGGACATGTATTATGCATGATGCGGCCCACCTATCAGTTCTGGAAGGTCTCAGTCAGTCTGTACAGAAGGTCTAAAAAGTAGTGTTTAAGATATATTGAACTGAAAAGACAATTTAAAATTTCCCCATGGACTTTGGAAAGAAAATCAATTTTTTTTCACAATTTGAAAAGACAGGCTCTTTCTTCTATATATCAGGGATGATACTGGTTTTGAACATTATGTTAATACTAATAAATCTTTGTCTCAGAAACATATTGGGAGGGGATTCAATCATCTTTTGTTCTGCAGCTTGTGCTATTTTGTGTGTGCGTGATCACAAAAGGCGAGTTTTGCCTTGAATATGGTTGTGTTTGTGAAAGGTTGGTGGTAAGCAGTTGTATCTCTTATTTTACAGGAAAGAGAAAGCACATATCAGTGGAGGTCACAAGGCTATTGCCAAGATCATGTTAGATCTTCTGTTAAAGAGTTTATAACCCAGATAAAATCTATTTTTATCATGATAGAACCCGGCTAGACAGATCTCATACCTAGAGCTCCTTTCTGATAGCTGTTGGAAACAGCCATCTATCTGGAATAATTTTAGCAGGCATGGAATACTGCAAGAATCGGTATGCATAGAGTGGGTTTCAGTATCTCTCCCTAAATAAATCAAGCTCTTTTGATTCTTTCTTTCTGCTACTGGAGAATGTATTGCAGGAAACAATGCAATAAATTCTGAAGTAGCAGAGATAAGTAACCACTTTCTGGTTGTTTTTCACATCAACATTGCATATCTGCAATTTCTCATTAATCATGGTACATAGAAGCCCTATCAGTAATAGTACAAGACATGATGCAAACAAAAATTCTGCATTCTCATAACAAAAGAATATAATAGAATCATATAATGATAGACTGGTTTGGGTTGTAAGGGACTTTAAAGATCATCTAGTTCCAATGCCCTCCCGCCATGGGCAGGGACACCTTCCTGTGTCCCTGTGTCCTGGGCTCAGAGCCCGGACCAGCCTGGCCTTGAACACTTCCAGGGATGGAGCAGCCACAATTTCTCTGGGCAACCTGTGCCAGTGCCTCACCACCCTCACAGTGAAGATTTTCTTCCTACTATGTAATTTAATTTCATTTGCTGCAGCAACTCCTACCTTTACTTACTTCCCCTTAATTCGGGAACACTCTTAAAAGTAAGCAAATAAGAGAGCAGCACAGACATAACAAAGAGCATGTGTGAAACATCCACATTTATAATGGAAGCAAGAAGCATCCTCCAATGTCATCATCTTTCCAACTGACCCCAGTGAGCTTTCAAAAATATTAAGGTCTTCCTTGCAGTTGCAAAGTTTATATGCCAAATGAAGTGAAATAAGGATTTATGGAAAAAAATATGGACCTGAAAAGACATGAAATCAGGATGGCGTGGAGAGATGAAGTGAAGGATAATGCAGGGAGCAAGCTCTGGCATGCAAATGTTATTTTAGAAATTTGGGCCTCAACTGTTTTCGACAGATTTGAATATTACCATTCTCCACCAGCATCTCCCAGTCCTCTTTAACAGCAAGTTTCAAATAAGAAGAACAATAAATAGTTTTCTTATAAAATAGGAAAGCAAATAATTTGCATGGTTTTCCAGATGGAAATAGGTCTCTGTAGGTTTTTAGCAACTAAAAGTCATCTTTTCCCCTTAGCACACTACATCATTAAATCATCAGACCATCATAACAAGGACAATATGAAGTGCTGAAATGATGGAAAGCAGGCTTGGGTCCCACAAACAAGAAGTGTATTCTCAATGTGCCACTGATTGAGCCAGTGGAGCAAAGAGTGACAGCATACTTGTCATACTGAAAGCTGATTGATAACAGGGGTAGATTATTTATAGCAAGCTCTACAATTTGACTTTTTGTGGAACTTCTTGCAGAAGAGTACAAACCCAGCTGGTTATTTTTGTTCATCCTGAACCAAGGTTCAACATCTAAAATGCTATTGTTAGTGTGGATAAATACCCTTCTCTGAAATAGCATCTTCTAGCAAACCTGTTTCTCCTTCCGCAGGTGAGGCCTTATTTCATTTTTGTGAAGAGTCACAAATCTTGGGCCCAATCTCGAAGGAAGAAGGGGCAGACAACTCAGGAAGACTACAAGGATGTTGTGTGATTATGCAGGGAAAAAATCAGGAGGGTCAAAGCCCAGCTAGAACTTAATCTGGCTACTGTCATAAAAGATTCTGAAAAACATTTCTAAAAATACGTTAGCAACAAAAGGAGAGTGAAGGAGAAACTCCACCCTTTATTAGATGCAGAGGGAAACATAATAACAAAGGATGAGAAGGCTGAGATACTAAATGCCTTCTTTGCCTCATTTTTTTTTTTTTTATAGTATGACCAGTTGTTTTCCAGGTACCCAGCCCCCATAGCCAGCCAGAAGACAGGGACGGGGAGCAGAATAAAGCCCACATAATCCAAGGGGAAATGGTCAGTGACCTGCTATGCCATGTAGATGCCCACAAGTCTCTGAGACTGCATGGAATCCACTCAAGGGCTGAGGGTGAGGGGACAAACAGAAGTGCTCACTGAGGCACTTTCCATCATTTACCAACAGCCCTGGCTAACCATGGAGGTCCCAGGAGACTGGAAGTTGACAAGTCTATCTACAAGAAGAGTTGGAAGGAGGATGTAGGAGACTGCAGCCCTGTCAGCCCGACCTCAGTACCAGAGAAGGTCATGGAGCAAAACGTCTTGAGTGCCATCATATGAGATGTGCACAACAACCTCGGGATCAGACACAGCCAGCATGGGTCCACAAAAAGCAGATCCTGCCTTGTGCAATTCTGTATTAATTACAGGGTGGTCATTCTGCTCCCAAAAAGTGATTATGCCAGTGTGATAGATTCACCTGAAGATACTCAGATAATAGAAAGCGTTGGAGGAAAAAATGTTTCTTAGCAGCATATTTAGAAGTCAGGGACAAACCCATGAGGAGGGTAAGTGAATTGGCCAAGTTTATTGGGAATGTAGGGTAGAGCTGGGTAGAGCTGAATCCCAGACCTTAGACCTGTATCTAGATCCTCAGCCTGAGAAATGCTTTCATCCTGATGATCTTGGAGATCTTTTCCAACGTAAATGATTCTGTTCATCTCTATTTCCCCCATCTCTATTTCCTGTGTCTCTGTTTAAGCTTCTGTACTACTGGTTAGTCTATGCGAAAATAGCTGGTTATGTTTTGAAAGCTGTCTTGGCCTACTGATTTGGCACCACACCAGTAATTAGGCTTGTTCTAGAGGCTGGCAGTTTGACTTTGTGGAATATTGTGATGTTAGGGGTGTAACTATTGTTAAATAAATGACAAATAGTCATTATTTAAAACTAACAAATTAACAAAATCCCAAACAAAAAAAGCCCCAACAAGCAAAAAGAAAACAAAACCAAAGACCCCTTGAAAAAAGCTTAAGAGAAAAATCTATAAATACCCCAAACCTAAACACACAAATGGCAGAGATACAAGAAGTGAAATGATACAGGAATACTTGCCAATTGACTCATTACACCAATGCTCAACTCTGCAGGGCCGTTTTCCCACCAGCAAAAATCAAACTATGTGGAAGACACTCTCCAACTCATAAATCACATCCACTTTCCCCACGGCAGTGGTGACATTACCTCAACTTTGGGGACATCTGACCATGCAGGACCTCCAGGGACACCTGGGGGCAAGCTCACATGACCATAGCTGACAAATTCGACATCCTGCTTCTCCTGAACTCCAACAACCATCACTCCAGTGAAGCAGGAAAGGGGAATTAGAAGGAACCATGCTTCTGCAGCTGTGCATTGTTCTATGTATTAACAACTACTCGGTCACAGAGACAAGTAATACTTAAAAATCCTTCACATGGATCCTGTTATTGAACAGTAATTAATACATGTGCTTAAGTCTGTCCTGACCTAACCCATGTCAAACAGATGCGTTTGACTGGCTTACTCACCACTTCTCAGCAAAGACATGCACAAATGTTTAATTAAACATTGGAATTAAATTAATTAATTAAAAATATCACCTGAGGAACACATCATCAGTCAAAAATGGAGATTTCATTCAAAAGAGAGATATGTCTGATTATTGAAAACTAGGAAAGAGAGGAAAAAATATCATTTTTGGAAAAACCCGACTATTGTCCCATAAAATCTGTGAGGCATTAATATGGCCTTTAGACAAAAAAACTTAGTTGGTGTTCTTTGTCAGATGTTTTAGATTACATGCATTTTTCTTGAACTGACATAATTAGACTTAGCCAGTTTTCCGTGCATAGCAATTAAATCAATAACACCTCTGTATTTTATAGAACTTCCTCTTTAGCACTCACAAATCTAAAGTATTTTTACCAATATTTTGCCCAATATGGCCCAATATTTTATATAACAACATTTGGCGATCTAGAGAAAGCTTACTTTTTTATTTTTAGTAAATCTAGCCTTACTCTAATGGGTGATACACTGCCTCAGAGTGAACAGCAAGAGGCTATCCATGCAGTGAGGCCTCAGTTCGAGTAAGCCTGGATAATGAATTAACCTTTTTCCCTTTAGGGAACTCTTTGCAAGCTCCCCAGTCAAAACTAGCACGTTCTGATTCATCAGGAAGATGTCATTTATATTCACATGAAGGGCTCAGACCACATAAATGATCCAAGACTGAAATGTCACTCAACTTCAGCTACTTAAGAGTTCAGCACTAAGTATAAGACAATGAGCTAAGCTCTTCCAACGAGAGTCAGCAGCAAGGCTGAGGTACCTCTGAAGGATGCTTCACCCCTTGCTAAAATAGGTATACAGATCTGCAAGTACTTCCACTGGCTAAAGACTAATCTGTGGATATATATAGGTAGCTAAGATACAGCTGAAGTCAGGTGTTGCAATTCTACACTTAAAAAGATTTAAAAATCCTATGTGCAGATCTTTATGGCTGGGGATGATTAGTGGTATAAACTCATAATTTTTAGGATTTCTGGCCATGTCTGCAAACGGAAATCTAACAGGCATTTGTTTACTTGAAAACAGAATGTGTTTGGTATGTAAATTATTGTCAACAGACTTTCTCATTGGCATTTTCACAGTGTAACTCTTTCAAAGCAGACCATGGTTTAGCAGTACTTTTTCCCGGTAAATAGATTACAGGCTGAAATTAAAGATGTTGCAGATATATTTGTACATAAGAAAGCCTGATAAGCCCAAAGATGTAGGGAATGTGGCCTGCAGGTACTTTGATAAGCACATCTTTGCCTTCACAAAACAGTATCAGTTTGCTTTTCTAGTTAATTCATTCAAATATTCCCTCTCTTATTTAGAAATAATATTATGTCAGTACCACTGTACCCTTATTAGAAGAACTGCAAATAGAAGAATTCTTATTATAAGGAAATCAGCCCAAATGATGCTGAGCTCTGAATCATAAGTCAACTGCTTCAGCATTCTGCACAAACTAAGGTACTTCCTAGTGGTTAAATTTGTTTTACAAGCAAAAACTTAGCTGCTGTCAAGAATACAAGTGCTTCAATGTGAACACCTTCCATTTGCACAAGTGTTTCTGAAGACCTCCATTAGTTCAAGGTTTCTTAGAGAGGCAGGTAAAGGCAGTTTTGCTGCCCTAAGAATGAGCGGCTGTGCTAAAGCTGATTTTGTTGACAGAAATGGGTAAGAAAGGGCAAAGTTGGGATACGAAGAGTGGAAAAAACAGTCCAGGAAAATCTTGGTGGAATACTTCTCCACTGCCACAGTGATCAAGAAGATAGTGAACGGAAAGGTGAAGAACACAACATATGTAAGCAGATTTAGTCAGATTTCCTTATTTATAGGATTTGGTTGTTAACTTCTAACATCTGATAACAAATCTTCTCAAAAGTAATATAAAATGGATACCTTCAGGAAGTTTTCTCTCCAGCCATGGAGAATGTGCTTTGAGGCTCTGAAATCCTGTCTCTCCCGGTTCATTCACAACTTTTAACATTAAACTAGCATAGATTGAGACCATATTAAAAAAAAAAAAAAAAAGGAAAAGAAAAGAAAGAGAAAATGTAGATAGCAAAAATAATACTGTTCAAAAGCTAAATCCATGAAAATATCCATATTTGAGTGGCTCAGTGAATGTACCAGTCTGCTGGTCTTGTCTGCTAAGTAAATTAAGATCCCTTTTAAATATATTGGCCCTTTAAATACACAGCTATAAGACATAAATGATATTCAGTTGTCTTTTATAAAAGTGATGTTTTAGGATTTATAAAAAATATTTAGCTCTGTTGTTGATATTTGTAGCCATGACTAAAATGATAAGATTATAAACATCTTTATAAATTTAATGGAGTTCACTCCTAGCCTTAACACAATTGCAAGTCTTAACCTCAAATCACCTACTGAAATCCCTGCCATAGGTTAATAAAAAATCAGCATAACTGCAACTAACTATCTAGAATTTTAGCATAAATGCTGTACTAGCACTACTACTGATGCTAGAAATTCAATATTAATTGTGTTGGTAGAAATTAAAATCTATAGGTCACGAATTATGAAAATAACTGAAGGAGATGATATAATTTTGCTGATTGCATATAAATTTTAAAAGTTCTCTGTATATAAGGCTGAATGCTACATGGCACTAAATATAACAGCACCATTTCCTTTTTCATAACCAATTTGGAGTTAATGTGCTAATTAATATGTACACATGCAAATCAGAGCTCTTATAAAAGGAAAAATATGCAATAATCTTTACTTAAATAAGATTAAATAACCCCACCTCGTGCTGTTTTCCTACACATAGCATTTTGCTGCAAGTATAATTAGACAAATAAGATGTTTCCACTAGCACTGCATTTTGCAGATAATTCATTTTTCAAGCATTAGTGCCAAGCCTCAGCAAGATCTCTTATCTGATATGTGTTATGCATTGCCATTTCTGTGCAGGTTTTCTTCCTGTCACTGGAAGTATCTTAACCATGAAGAATGTAGTTGTGAGGTTTTTCTTTCCCCCTAAGTTATCATTGAATTTGTAGATAAATGTTTCAAAGTATTTAGTTAATCATGTATGAGCTGCAATTTTAATAAGTTTGCAATGGCTACAAATCTTTATTGATATTTCATGATACTAACAATGAATTTTAATCCTTTATTTCCTCAGCATTCACAATAGTTACCCATTATCAAATTTATCATTCTGGAATATCAGAATGAAGACATATGTCAAATGATGACCAAAAATACCAAAAAATAAAAATACTAGTAAATGCCATTGTGATGAAGGAGTAAAGCTTTCTGACTTTTTAAATTAGAGCCTAAAAAAAGTAAATGCCAGTTTCCTGACCTGAAACATTTAATTTCCTTTGACATGTCTAGGTTTTGACAGACTTTCACTGAGTTCAAAACAGGGGCTGGACAGAGTTCTTTCTGCCTTCCTGGTGTCTCTGTTCCAAAATTTTCAGAGCTTGAAACTCTTTAATATTGATATTCTTGTCAATTGCTCAAACTGTGAAACTTGTGATGGAAAAATCAATTTTTTTGAAGAGCTGCAGGATTGAGGAAGTTTCTAATTCATAAAAAATTTGAAATATATTCTAATTCAGACTGAAACTGAATGAAAACCAATTTTGTTTTGCAAACTGTAAGAAGGAAAAAAGAGAAGAAAAGAACTGTAGAATAATGTTCAGTTGACTATGCAAAAGTGTATGGAGTAGCTGATACACCTGAAGGCTGGGCTGCCATTCAGTAGGACCTTGATAGGCTGAAGAGTTGGGAGGACAAAAACCTAATGAGGTTAAACAAAGGCAAGTGTTGGGTACTGCACCTGGGGAGAAATAACCCCAAATATCAGTACAGGTTGGGAACTGACCTGCTAGAGAGCAGCTCTGCGGAGAAGGATCTGAGAGCTTTGACAGATGACAAGTTGACTGTGAGCTGGCAGTGTGCCCTTGCTGCCAGGAGGGCCAAAGGTGTCCTGGGGTGCATCAGGAAGAGTGTGGCCAGCAGATCCAGGGAGGTGATGTTGTCCCTCTACTCGGCTCTACTGAGGCCACATCCAGAGGATTGTGTTCAATCCTGGTCTCCACAGTTCAAGAAAATCAAGGAGCTACTGGAGCAGGTCAGTAAAGGGTCAGAAAGATGATGGGTGGTCTGGAGCACCTGGTGGAAGCTGGGCCTGTGTAGTCTAGAGAAGAGAAGGCTGAGAGGGGATCTCATCAGTACATATAAATATCTCAAAAATGGGTGTCAGAAGGATGGTTTTTTAATGGTGCTCAGCAACAGAGCAAGGAGCAATGGCCACAAACACAAATATGAGAAGATCCATATCAACATGAGGAAGAACTTCTTTACATCGAGGGTGGCAGAACACTGGAACAGGCTGCCCATGGGGGTCATTGAGTCTCCCTCTCTGGAGACATTCAAACCCTACCTGGACACATTCCTGTGCAACCTGCTCTAGGTGATCCCACAGGGAAGTTGGACTGGATGATTGCAGAGGTCTCTTCCAACTCTAAAAATGCTGTAATTCTGTGAAGAAATTTTGGAAATCTTACTGTAGCCTTTGGAGTCATAGTATTTAACAGAGGCTGCAGAGAAATAAATAGGAAGAAAGTCTTAGCTGAAAGACAAAGAGATGGTTTCATTGATTTTTACTAGAAATTCTTCCCAATAGCTCTGTAAATAGGAAGAAAAGCAGAGGTACAAGGACATACAGTCTACTTGATTATAGAAGAAAGGCTGTAGATACAAAATTTGAGTCTGATATAAAAAAAGTAGTAGGTGGGGATGATGCAGATGATTACAGTCTTTAAAGGCAAAGACAAAAGACATAGTAGAGTATGGTGGTGATGACAAAAACATATGCTGTACTGACAAAATGAGGGAACAAACGATGAAGGGGGCAAATTGAGGGAGAATATTCATACAAAAGTAGATCACTCCGCAACAGCAATCAGACAAGAAAGGTTTATATGAAAAAGGTGAAAAGCAGACATAAAAAAAGAGATTTCTTTCCATTTTCAAAACCTGGTGACTCTCTGAAGAATGCTGTCACAACGTTTCAGAAACATGTCTCTGAAATATGCTTCAAGGTGTGAAAGCACAGTCTCAAAACCAGAATGCTTTTACAGATGATCAAAGTGGAGCTGTGAGTGAGCTAATAGCATCCTTGCAACTATGAGCCAGAGTATCAGAGTTCAGTCAGTCAAAATACTGGCCCAAAAATTTGCATTCACATAGACCAGTCTAGGCAAGAAGGATGCAAGTTGCTCACAACTGCAAGTCTCCAGATCCATTATCCATTCTGCTAAAGTGTTATAGAAGTGAATATATGGGAAATGCCCTAAAAGAGTCAAGGTACTACTTCACATCTTTCATACGTGTTCCAGTTACATTATCCGCTTTAAATATTAATATTGGCTGTAACTATGACATATAAAATGCAAGAAAATCATCTTAATTATAAGGCTTTGGTAATATTTTATGAGATAGTCCCATGAACCAATGTTGAAACATTGGCTTCTTTGTACTTAATGAGGTCAGATGGTTTTTCTGGTGTGAGATAGGAAGTGTTGTCTAGGGAAAGAAGGAAAACTCTCTTGCATATTTTAAACTAAAGACATAAAGTTATGGAGAAAATAATTGAAAAATGGTCATTTATTAACTTTAGACTTGACATATGAACTTCTTTTACTCACTACACATATTTCCATGGACTACTCCACTGCTGAGGTAAAGAAGATTATTCTAATATATTTTACCTTGCAACTGAGTTTCATTAAGCATAATTGCAATAACCCATCCAAAGGGAAGAAGTCTCGCACACCACCATGACAATATTCATTTAGCCTTCTATATTGTTTAATGATAACTCGTGCAATAAAGGCAAAAATAAATAGGTAAAAGACCTGTTACTCCATCCATCATAGGTCCACATTAGTCGAGTTCTAGGGAAGGAATTACAGTTTAGTGTCTTATGTAATAACCCCTAGCATCTCAACTAATGAACTTCTGAAGTGGCAGAACCATTTACTTTTATGTGCAGTTGACCATTCTTGAACTTTTCTTGGCTCTATATATAATTTATGTGTAGCTTTTGTAAAGTCAGTTTCTTTAATTTTAAATTCTACTAGTTAATTCCTCCATCCCTATTAAAGCTTCTTTCACTTGTTGATATTTCTAAAGAAATATGAACATAAAATTGTGGTAGCATAGCAGAGAATGAAAAACAACTGAAGATCAACCAAAGACCAATAATACATATTTTTCTAGACTGAAACTTGTGTAAGCCAAACATGCAAAACCAGTCAATTTCCCTGGAAGACCCTTTATTATACATAGCAGATAAGCAGGTTCTGGTTATTATGTTTGGATAGGATTTTCACATACACTTTCCATATATTACTACTCAAAGCTTTATCTAACCGAGGCACATAATTTTATTCAACAGGCATCTGGAAAATGTATATAGGAGTTAAAGTTTGTCTTAGTGAAAAATTGATTATTCTTCCAGAAGAAGGTGTCACTTTTTTTTTCTCTTGAGTCTTCATAGTAAAATCTCTCAGGACAGCTGATAAAAAGAACTTGAAGTGTCTAATCTATAGACTTATAAAGAACTGCAAATAACCTGCATAAGAAGTAGTAACTCACAGAAGACAAAGAAAATGGTCTACATTTCTAGTAATGCATCAGGCTCTTCTCTTCTTTTTAGTTTAAGTTTTATTTAAGTTTGCCTAGTATACAGAGTTATGAAACACTACACAAATGATTTGATTTTTTAATTTAATTTTCTTCTGTTTTTTGGAAATTGTTATTTAGGCTTATATACAGTATCATTGCCAGGAAAATTACATATGTCCATTGCTCCTTCTCTGTAATGTTCAATAATAAGGAGTCATTTATTTTCAACAGATGACAAGATACACCTTGCAGAAAGGAACAGACTTTCCTCCATGCCAAGCTGATTTTATTCAACATTTCTTTAGGTTCGTGCTCTTCTATTCAAGGCATTGACATACACAGTTGTGCTTTCAATCACGAGCAACATTTATTTTCATGAAACCATGATTAACATTCGTAACATTCGATTAAGATTAACATTCGTAACTCACAGTGCCATAGTTTAGATCCAGATTTTCCAAAAGACTCACTCAGGTACCATGACACTCAATACTGCCACACTCAGCTCTGGAAATAGGGACCTAAGTTCCTTTTAATCAAGAGTCAGGTAGAGTTCAGTGCTTAGTTTCACAACCCCCTGCACACTGAACTGACAACATCCAGCAGTAAGTACCGAAAGGGAAGTCTTGCCTGGCAGTCAACACCACTCCCAAATTGGTGGCTCAGGCAAACATCATCATTCCATTGCCTCAAAGAAATGCACAGCGTTTCTTTTTGCACAGATGACTGACCCGGGTCATACTCGTCAGTTCAGTCCACCCTGGAGCTGGCAACATAGATCCATTTCCCTCTGCAATCATAGGTGGTTTGAACCATACATGCTCTCTTGGTACAAGTTTTTTATTCACACTCAGAACATACTGGGATAGTGAATTTTTATCCTTTTTGACATTCTAAAGCCATAATAGTTACCTTGAGCAAGCAAGAAATTTGACAAGACTGAACCAAATTAGAAATGAGTAACAAAAACCTGATCATCCTAACTTCTAGTAAAACATCAAGTACTGAGATGTAGCTTCACCATTCTTTACTTCCTTTTGACCTATGCTGGGAGAAAAAGCAATGGAGCCTAATAAGAATCTCTATATTCCTATATCTTGTATACAAACATTTTTGAGTTTGAATACATATTCTGCTGGTTTGAATTTCTTTTTGCTTTTCTTTTTTATGTTTGCAATATGACTTTGCTGGCATCCTGCAAGCTTATCTTAAATAGCTAACTCCTAGTCAAATAATATTCTGCTCTGAAAGCCTTTGATATGCTAATACAGCAATGTAATTTCAGACTTGAATTCAGGTTAATATACAGTAATTACTCACAAACACAGGTGAGGCTCTTTCAGTTTTATTGATCCTATTTACAGATCAAAGACCTGGCTTAGCCCTCACATCAAAGATGTGATTTAACCTTTTGAATTTCATCACAGGGAAAAGACCTGAGTTACAATTAAAATAATCTTTAATTGTCAATGAATAAAAGCATGGTCAACTAGTCAAAGGCAGCAACTCTGCCGATTAGAAGTACCAGCAAGCATAAAACCTGACCTACAAGTAGGAAGATGCAGGCTGGATTCTTAGCAAACCTACTCATAAGCTCTACCACGGGTGGTAGATTTAATTGTCCAACTTATAAAGAATACTCCAGTAAATAATCCTGACATAAAGAACGCACTTCAGAGCAAAGAACTTTCTATTACAATGCTGTCAGAGCCCCATCTAGCATGTATTGTTTTAGGGTATGTCCTTCAACTGTTTTATGGTTACACATTATTATGTTAAAGAGCATTTTCATAGGAATAAATGGAGATTATTTTTGTGTGTAATACTGTACAATGTATAAATGCAAGGTCAGAGATTTATTGCTCTTTCAAGTTAACAAAAAATTTGAGAACACATATTATTCTCTGTATATATATTAACCAGTCTTCAGTAATAAGTAAATTATGTCAAGAAATAATTCTTATTGCTTCTCCATCAATCTTTCACTTAAAGTGTGCAATACTTCCATTCATATATTCATATTGCACATAGTTATACAGCAAAACCATATAATTTCTATTGTTCAGTGAGGTCTCAAAAGCTTTAAAGAAAAAAAAAACAATGAATTATCAGTAAAATTATTAATCTGCAGCAGTCTTTAAATACGTTAGAATAAACAGAATTCAAGATAAAAACCTATTACCGCAATCATGAACAACAAATATTGTCACAACGGATTTACTGCTGTCTTATAATTCTCCAGCTTACAAGCTGGGGCATTTTATTCTAGCTTTTATGCCTTGTTCCTTATATCCACATATGTGGATATATGAGAGTGATATGTGAGTTTTTCAGATTCTTTCTGCACAGCATAAGTGCAAAAGAGTACACAAAGCATCTTTTTCCTCCTCCCCCATCAGTCGGCAATATCAGCAAAGTATTAGTCAACAAAATTGTAAGGGTATGATTGCCGAGGGATTTCTTTGTTCGTGATCTCCATTTCGAGACACTTCGTTTGAGCTACCAGATATCACCACCTATCTGTGCCAATAAACCTGTCTAATGGGGATGTGAGTCTAGTGTCAAACACTTCTTTAACAGCAGTGTTATCTCTCATCACAGACTGGCTGATGATGCCAACCTCTTTCATTTGCTTTTCATGTCTTTATCCTTTTCCATTCTTACTTTCATCTGTACCTTTCCAACAATTTAATCCTGATACCTTCAAACTCCTTCCAGATGACGATCTTTAACTCTGTTAAGAGCTCAAGACGGGGTTGGATGTGGCCATGAGCAACTGGTCTAGTGGAAGGTGTCCCAGTCCATGGTAGGGGGGGTAGAACTAGATGATAGATGATCATTACGGTCCCTTCCAACCCAAACCATTTTGTGATTCTATTACAATTAACAGCTGCACTGCTTAGCATATGCCGACCCATCTCAGTACACCCATCTGTTTTCTCCTGTCCTACACTGTGAGCCAGTTGTGGTGAAGAGAAGTTGTTTGATTTTTTTTTTTTAATCAACTTAACATACTGAGGTCCTGATCAATGCCTAAGACCCTGACACACTAACATAATAATTGCCATGCATTCTAGTAACAGTCATAACATTTGGAGGTATTAGAAAGCTCTGCTTTATTTTCAAAGCTAAAGGACAAAATTCTACTTCAGCCACAGTCAGTACTTTTGGATATCATATGAAAGAGCTGTTTGCTTTATCCGAGTCAGCTTCTTTTCTTGATTCGGAAATATTTTAGGGATAATATGAGCACTTCTTCACGGTCTCATTGCTTTGCAAAAGACATCATTTGTTGGCAAGGAAAAGCCTGCAAATCTTTCTTTTCCAGGACAAATATTTTTTATTTACTATTATTTTGCCCTAGAAACATAGTGAATAACATGTCCAAGTCTTCTTGGCAAGGCATGGTTTTTGCCTTTGTCATTCATCAAGAAACTAGAAAGCCAGTATATCTTTCCATTCAGCTTGTGTCAAAGATATTGGCATTGCTACAGAAGATGCCAGCCACTATTTGTTGCTTTGACACTCAGAATAATAACATTGGCTGCAATGAACTCAGTTTGTATGGCCATATTATCCTCTGTATACACTCTACTTGGAAGATTTGTGCAATAATATTTGTCATATTACCCATTTCTGGCTGCAGTTAATATCCATGAACAAGAAAAACACCGCAATTTAAACTCAGCAAGCCAGAAAAGACACCAACATTACTTAGGTTTATATTTCTAGGTAGTAGAATACCTCTTACTACTTCAAAACCTGCTAGGTGAAATTTCATCTTCTATTTGGAAGAAATCTCTCAGTCCTTCAGTGAGATTCAATGGGATTTTCAGGTGTTGAACCACAGATCTGGTGTTCAGAACCTGCAGCTTCAAAATGGCACTTTCCTGTAACCTATCGGAATCTTTGCACTTAATCTACATAAACCAATTTGAAAGCTCCAGATTGAAGTTTATTTCTGCATTCCAGGACAAGCTTTTCAATACCAATATGAAGTCCTTTTCTAACATCAGAGTGTCGACCCTGCGCTGCTGAAGCATGTACCAAACCATTGAAGACTGATGTATAACAGAAAAGGTAACAGAGATAAGTTCAGATAACACAACACAGAAAACTTCTGTTAGGGCAAGATTCTTTACCAGAATGTCAATAGGAATTCATCACTGACAAAATCAGGATCTGCAGCAAGACTTTTTGTGTAAGGATCAGCTGAACTCCTGGTCACTCGTGTTTGTATCGTAACAAGCCCTCTGAAGTAGCTCTATATTGCTTTGCATGCTTTCCAGGAGAGGATGATGATTAATCCCTTATTTAATTTTGAATTCTCAGATTAGATCAGCAATTTGCTATAGGCCAAGCTGAAACCCTGAGAGACATTCTTACCAGCTCTATGTGTTAAACAGCTCCCATGCAAGCCCTGGAAAATGCCATCTAAAAAAAAAAAAAATTTAATCAAATTTGGATTTCATTCATGTCCATTTCAGCCCTCCTCCTTCTAAAGAGGAACACAGTCACAAAGACTGGAAATAACTCTTCATTTTTACTGGCTTTGTAGGCAAGGAAAAAATAATTACTTGTCAATGGGCATCTTTCCACAAAGTTGAGAATTTCACAAAAGAAACGCCAAATGCTTCTTGAGGACCAGCTGTAGGATGATTTTTTACCAGTGAGGGGATTAGAGACATGACACATGGATTAACCACAATAAGAAATTATCCACTGTGTTAAAGGAAACAACAAAATTAAGTATGAGTGTTACTCATTTTGCCATACTCCTTTGGTTCAGTTTTCTTTAATGGAATATGTGTTATGTTTTTGATGGTTATTTTCTTGTCCAGTTGAACTGAAATGGGAACTCTATCAGGAACGTGCTAATAAAACTGTCTTCTAACTAATGCACACTTATAAAAGGTAATAAAATTTGACAGATTTAGCAATTTAGCAGAGGATCATAAAAATAACCAGATTTTCTTCATAAGCCTCTTAAGGTATTAAGTACCAAAATTTCATACCCTGATGAGACTTCAGAAGAAGAATATATACGGTCATTTGAGAAGAACACATATAATAAAATTTATATCCAAAACTTTTACTATTTATTTATTTATTTATTGAAATATTCTACTAAACAAGACAATAATATCCAGTAAAAAAAAAACAAAGAAAACACACAAACAAAAAAAAAACCTAGAAACTCAAATCCAAACCAAAATGACAACATCAACAGCAACAACCAAAAAAAAAAACCTCAAGTCCCTACTGGACTGGCAAGAAAAATCTCATCAGAGATGCAGGAATACAGGGAATGTGTGAAATCTGGTTTCTAGTTCTAGGCTATAATGTCTGTCATTTGTCACATATGAGTTTTTCTCATATGAGTTTGCATAACGTAAACCCCATCAATTTGAAGAACCATTCACAGTGGAAAAAAGTATTATCATCCCATCAAGTATGAAAACTGTCTCCATCATAACACATGATAGCCCCAACAAGCCACCAAGGAGACTGAAATTTTTGGATGGATCCAAACCTATACCAATTGCTCAGTGATTAATACCACTTAACCTATGTGCTTCTCTCCCAGATTAATGTGAACCAGCTTATCTGCCTGTTGCTGTTTCTAGGCCATCTCTACCCAGAACTATCATACATAGGGCAGAAACAACCCTGTTTACTCCTAATCCATCTCCACCAATTTTGCACAGGCTTGCAGCCCTGAGGAAAACAGATCAAACTTTTCTGTGAGCTACAGGGTGCTCCATATGTACTATATAAACACTTTGACCACAGTAAATGCAAGGTCATTTGACTTAACCCAGGAGGCTTACTTAAACTAAATTGGTATGATACAGGATGCATGCTAATCAGATATCCATATTACTGTCACATATAGATTTCTGTGAGACTTACCACTTATTCCATGGAATGCAAAAGACTGGATTATATCCTAAACTTCTTGTGAGGGCAATGAGAAGAGAGATGAAAAAGACTGTTCTTCTTTCCATGAAATAGTCCAACACATTGTTAATAAAATGAAAAAAAAAAAAAAATTCAGCAATAGAAAGAACCAGATTTCCTTCTGTGCTTCCAGTTTGTCATGTGACCTTCAGCAATTTCAGCCTCCCTCAGTTTCTCCTCAATTTCACTTCTGTTTTCATCTGTAAAAATAACATTAAATCGTTTTCTTTACAGGAGCATGTTAAGACTTATAGAAGTCTTAGTAAGTAGATAGTAAGTATAAGATAAAAAGTAGTAATATAGTAAGAAGCAGATAGTAAGTATTAGATAAAAAGTGATAAAAACATGCCAACTGTTGTTAGCGGAGCTGTTTTCACTTCTAGCTCCCTTTCCCTTCACTCCTTCTGCCTCTGTTTTCTGTTTTCCTCATCAGAATGAAACTGCACAGCACCGGGAGAAATCTTACTTCAACACTTGCATCTCGTGTTTTCACAGTGTTTAATTTCTTTGTTCATTCCCTTGCACAGAGTCTGTCTGATGGAAATCAAGTCCAGGCTTTTCCTCCTAGACAAGATAGCCCTGCAGTGAATTTTTACAGTGTCTTTGTGTGATGTTTTTGGCTTGGGTAGAGTTAATTTTCTTCAGAATAGCTGGTATGGGGCTGTGTTTTGGATTTTTGCTGGAAACAGGATTGGTACATACATGGGGATGTTTTCATTATTGCTGAGAAGTGCTTACACTGAACACAGAGCCAAGGCCTTTTCTGCTTCTCACTCCACCCCACCAGCGAGGAGACTAGGGGTGCACAAGGAGTTGGAAGGGGACAGAGCCAGGACAGCTGAACCCAACTGACCCAAGGGATATTCCAGACTGTATGGCATTATGCTCAGCATACAAAACTGGGGAGAGAAGAAAAAGAGAGAGGGGAGACATTCGGAGTGATGGTGTTTGTCTTCCCAAGTCACCATTACATGTGATGGAGCCCTGCTTTCCTGGGGACGACTGAACACCTGCTTGCCCATGGAAAGTGGGGGATTGATTCCTTGTTTTCATTTGCATTCATGTGCAGCTTTTGCTTTCGCTATTAAACTGTCTTTGTCTTGATCCACAAGTTTTCTCACTTTTACTCTTCCAATTCTCTGCCCCGTCCCACCAGGGGGAAGTGAGGGAGCAGCTGGATGGGGGTTACTTGCCAACTGTGATTAAACCAAGACACTTGGTTATGCAAGAAATGTGGCCTTGAAAGAGCTGCCATTGGGCTGATTGAATTGTCTCAAAGATAGTTAAAATGTGTCATGAGCTGATTAGGTCAACCAGTGTCGATGACAGAGGAAGAGCAAAAGATTTACCATCAGATTTAGCAAGGTTTACCTGAAAGGAAAAGTGGAACACTCAGCACTATTTGCTTTTTAAGCAACAAGCATTTTGCTCTAACACCGCTGAGCAGTGTCTATTATATATTTACAGTTATACTATGCTGTGATATACACATTTATTTTTCATGTTGCCTGCTATGAATGACTTGCAAAGTTTGGAATATCCTGATTATCAGGGTCTAGTCAAGTTTGCAATACCTGAGATTGAAACTAAGCCACAAGGTGGAAAACTAGACAGCCCAGCAAAAGAATAACTTGTGGAGTGGTGCTGGAATAGGTTCTGTCCTCACAGAGTTACCAGTCTCAGAGGATATAGCCTCAGAGCATCTTGGGCAGGATGTAGTAAGAAATGTTACAGCAGTAAGGAATAGAACATTTATGCCATAATGCAATAATAGCTCAGACAAATGCCCTTGAGCCTACAGAGTTCACTCAAAACCTTAATGCTAAGCAGAAAGCAGACACAACAAAGAGTATTCTCACTGTCTAACTTCAGGTTCCCAGAGTCATCAGGGAAGGTTACATTCCTTATAATGTGCTCTGAATCATGCTCTGAAGGACAGTACTGCTGGCTTAAGAGGGATCATGGAGTAACTTCTTGGGCATTTTGCTAGATTGGCAATTTGTATTGGAATCAGTATTCATTGGATGCTAAGACAGCTGCAGGCATTTTGCCTTTATACCGTTGCAGAGGCTCTGAAGCAAACTGCCTGCAGAGATCCACCACCCAGCAACAGGAACCAAGAGAGCCTTGGGACAGTAAACTCAATCACAGAACAATGTGACAATGACACAGGGGGGACAATGACACAGTCAGCCTCAGGGCTTATGCATTTCTGGTCTCTTCTCCCAGTCACTTCATTTCTCAAATCCAACTTTAACACATGGAGGAAAAAGTAAGTTTTGTGTCCTCAGGTTTGCTGAAGAAGGTGGCAAGACTGCTGAGAGGGTTAGTTGTGCAGTCCAATACCACAGTCTGATGCCACATACAAGTAAACAACAGAGGGAAAATTACTTACGGTCACTATGGGCATTCCCTAGAAGTCTGTGTGTGGTCGGTGACCAGAATCACTTATGAAAATGTGGGAAATCAAGAAGGCAGAGTCATAAGGGTCAGGTAGCTGTAACAGAGAGAGCAACATTTCCAGATGCAGGAGCACTGTTAATTCAGATGCCTTCAGCCAATCTCCTCTTTCAGAGTTACTGCAACGCATGTGTTGATATTATTCAGTTGGCATCGAAGCTGGAAGATGGTTTGGTCAATAATCACGTGCTTCTTTTCATTATATAATGATCTTCCCTGTGATGAATTTTATTCTTTGTTGTAATTACAAAAATAATTTGAAAGGTACCACTCTTGTTTTCATTTAATTATACACCATTTCTGGTTCTTTGTTTTTCTCAGGCCTCAAATTTCATAATACCAAAGGCAGACAGTGATATTTTCAGGGCAAAGTTGATAGAGACTTGAGTCCTTTCTTAGCAAAATTTTCTTTTGTAAGGATTAGAAACAGTAGAGTTGTTTTCAATTTCTGCTCTTATCTTGTGATAAAATTCTAGGTTAGATTTTTGGTTGTTGTTGGGTTTTTTTCTGTTTGTTTAGGTTTTTTGGGGTTGGGGGTTTTTTTGGTGTGGTGTTGGTTTGGGTTTTTTGTTTTTTGGGGAGTTTTTTATGGTGGGTTTTTTTTGGTTGGTTGATTGGTTTTGGTGCCATATTACCAGCTTAAGGAATTCCATTGGTTATGGTATAAATTCATAATATACTGGATAGTTAACATTGTAAATGGATAGGACACACCAAGGATAGGAGAATAGTTATCGCAGAGGTGAAAGGTGTTGTTCAAAGTGACACATAAGGTTAGTGTTTGGGCCAGAAACAGAATTCAGTTTCAAATCTTCTTGGAGAAGGCCACGCGATGACAGAGACTATAACCTCTTCTCCCTGCCACCTTTAGGACTGTTCAACTTAGCATATCATAGCAGCTTTCCAGCTTCCCTCATTCGAAGTTCAGATTGAAACCAAGGTCTCAAACACCCCAAATCAGTCTCCCACTACACATTATTCCTAATGTGTCAGCCCACACCAGTATCACCATCTGATAAAATTATGCAGGAGGAAGATAAATCATGGAGGTGCAAGTCTGTAAAACCAGCTAGGTTTACAGCCTAAATATTGATTGTTCCATTTCTACAATGCTTAGCCTTCACGGGAGTGTCATGAATATATTAAGGATGATACTTGGGTGAGGGTGTTGTATTAAGTCATTTGGACTGCTCCCTGGTTCTAGCTTGTGGAGAAAACTCCACAGCAGTAACACCGTGCTGCACACATATCCTAAATAACAACACTGAGATGTGCTTGAACTTAAGAGTGACAGAATAATTTACTAGCAATGTGGGACGCTATTAACTGTAATGAGATGACACTGACCAAAATGAAATTCTGAATTGAATGATTTCCTAGTAACAGCAAGACTATTGGGATGCAGGGCTGACCCTCTGTGTGAAATGCTTTATTTTTGCAGTCATTTATCACAATGCAATCCTGTGAATGAAAGCTGGGGTGGGACCAGAGATTGCAAAAGAGAGTTTGCTGACGTGCATGGCTGGTATGCACAGGAGAGAGACTGAATGTCTTAATTTGTCGTTCAATAAATAATCAGCACGTGTTTAAAAATATGGTGCCTTGTTTTTACCCAGCCATAGAATTCATAACGTGCAGTGGCACCAGCCAGTTTAGAGAGAGGCATAGGAGGTAAGTGAGAACAAATGAACAAAAGCAACTCCAAACAGAAACTGCTCCCATAGATAGAACTCAGGCATTGCAACCACATCTTCAATAGCAGTGAACATGAGATAAATGGAGTGAATGGGGTGGTACCCTCTGCAAAAATGGCAAAATTCCTAGAACAGCGATGAGGGGTGTCCAATAGCTCTTACAGATGGCAGTATGAGATTTCAAAGATGTTGGAACCCTGGGTTTAGATAAATTTCAATCTTTCAGTGTTTTAATTAAAAAGCAATTTTTTATGTCACTGGGTGGAATATGTAGAGATGTATAAAATTGGGTTTATGAGCTATTAGTAATGTATTAGTAACAAGATGGAGGATTTTGGGTGTGGGTTTTTACTTCTTTCTTCCTTCTTCTTCACAAGTCTGGATAGTTTGGTATGGGTTCGAGAAAGCCCGCAATGCAGACAATAAATGAATAGCTATTGGGTTATAAGTAAAAACATGTTAGTTGGCAACTCATAATTGGATAGATTGGACTTTAAATAACCTTTGAATTCACAACTCAGAGCCATTTTCCACCTTCTTAACTTAGAGAACGCTCTGTGCTGCTATGCCATAGATAAGAACTTAATAAACGACCTAATTAGAAGAACATCTCAGCTCCTCCTGCGTCTCACTCCAAACTCTGAGCAAAGAACTCTCCAAACAATAAAAGAAGAAATAGAAATAGTAATATTAACACAAAGATATATGTTGTGGGTCTTTTCTAATCCAGAGCTGAATGCAAATGAAGGAAATTTAAACTCCAGCATCTACATGCAAATTTGGAAACATTAGAGATTCTCTATTAATTGACAGGATGGGCTGTGGGATGTCTGACCCTACATGACTGGAGAGACTGCTGAGAGGAAGATTTCACCCTGCAGAAATGCATCTTAATAGTAAGGACAGCAAAACTGTCTGGGAAAAAGCTCCCAGCAATGACAATCATTGGTTCAGAACAAATATGGTTGAACAAAAGGTCAAAGACAAAGTAGCAACCAAAAGCAGATTGACCAAGAGGACCAATGCCCAGCTTATGTGTAGAGGAAAGAAAGACAAAGGCAGAAAGAAAGTATCCAAGGAAGGGCAGACGTGGAAGGGAATGGACAAAGAAAGCAGAATATGTTGCAGTTCAGAATGAAAAGCTTCCGGGGAAAGAGAAGGAAGATGTCGGTGTATGGTGGAGACCCTGCTACTGTGGGATGACTCACAGAAGATGTTCGAACTGAGAGCAGCATCAAAGGAAAAAACGCAGCAATATTTGTTAAGGGAAATCTGGCTTGATGTTAATGACCTGCTGGAAAGTTTTCTAAGAAAACAGAAAATTTTCCTCCCCTTTTTTTAAAAATAGTGATGGAGAAATGAAAGCTGATTCACAGTGTCTGCGGGACAACAATTGAAATATGCCTATTCATCTTCTTTTGACACAAAGAAGCAGATCTGTTCTCTTTTGTAATCTTAATGATCATTAAGGGTTGTAGTATTTGGATTAAAAATGCTAGACCAAAAGCTTTCTTCTGGAAAACTAGAGAATAAATGGAAGACCAAGTTTGAAAAGGCAGGATAACCTACGAAGAGGTACTTCTGTTTTTCAAAGACATTGAAAAAAAAGTTGAAAGTAAATAAAATATCTGATCCCAGAATCTGATGTGCTTTCCTTAAATAGAAAAATATTTAGAGGGGCATCTGAAGCATCACTTGCTACATTTCCTGTTTGTTAAACTGGAAAAGCAAACCATTTTACTGTCAAGTAATAAGTGCAAAAAGGGAGAAAGAACAAAGAATGATGAAAGCATTTATTGATGAAACAGGTTCAGTTTAAACTAAAAATGTCAGTACTCTGTGTTAATTAAACCCTTAAAAGTGATTTGTTTTTAAAGACAATATTAATTAGAGAACCCTCATGAGAGAAGACACTGAGAGTTGTATGTCAAGTGACAGAGTTTTTTACTGTACAGCTGATTTTCAGATCTCACTGACACAATGCACCCAAGACAAAACATTCTCTAAATCAGACTTACTCCCTGGATCTTATTAAAATTAGGAACACAATTTCTCAAATTACGTATGCAATATTGGAGGAGTGGGAAAACAAGAAAGGTGGAGAAAGAAAATGCCACATAATTTCACCATACCCTTCAGCCTGGCTTTCCAGGACTCTACCGTTGCAGACATATATTGAAAATTATTTAGATGCTGCAAGTAACCTGCTTCTGTATGCTACTGCTCTCTATGTGACCTCTAGTTACAGTCCTTCTCCTGTTTTTCCTTTTGCCTTTTCCTGTATTACCTAATTTTACATAACCTGTAATCAGTTGTAATCTATGGTTTTTGTAAATGTAAAATCATTCCCACTAAAGGACAATGATATCTGCAACTTCATAGTTTTACCCAAACAGACATTTTTAGCTCCCAATGATGGTAGCTTCGGTTTCTTATATGAGTAGACAAAAATCTTACAAGTGTGAGCCTTATCTATTTGTTTATATACGATCACAGAATCAGAAAGTTTTGGGTTGGAAGGGACCTTGAAATCATCAAGTTCCACCCTGCCTGCCATGGGCAGCGACACCGACCACTAGATCAGGTTGCTCAGATCCCCATCCAGCCTCGAACACTTCCAGGGATATAGATATATATCTGACATCTTGAGCTGGGTAGGTGATGAAGGTGGGATTTTGTGCTATGTCTGTCCTTCGTGAGTAGTTTACAAACCTCCTTGGTATTTTGGTTTGTCTGCTACTGAGAGCACACCTTTCCTACAAAACATTTTAGAAATTGCTTTTGGGCCAAGAAATCATACATATCTTGAAAATTCCATGTGCACACAACACAACAATTTTTATTTACCTATGTTTTTTTCTTTCATAGCATTTTTTTCTGACTTATTTTTGTATTCCTTCTTTTTTTTGTTTTTTTTTTTATTTTCCGGGACATAGGAAAGAGTGTCCTATGGTACTATTGATAATTGCCAACAACAGAGTCTTTCTTGTCACCCTCAATGTATTTCTTGTCCTTGTGGTGATACACTTACTTTTATCCTTGGTAACTCCTGTACAACTGAATCTTAGTCCACAGGAGAAAACACCATCCACCTTTAGTCTGGTGCCTCCAATAAAAATTGGTTAAAATCAGATCACCCAGATTCAATTCAGACACAAAGTGTTCTGGTGCCCAGGCATACTTCAATTTATTTATATTTAGAAGGTCATTTTTTTCACATCAATGATTCAACACATGCTAACTATTCAATCACTCTTGATCCTCCTTTACATCTCTGGAAAGGCATTAATTTAAATAATTTTTGAATTACCAAGGGAAGATAGCTTAACATGATAAAAATTTTATACTCCCACTCCTCCTGAAAACAGGTAGATAGATATCTAGATCTAGATCTAGACCTTCCAAGATATTCATTCCTACTTATTTCCACTAAGGATAATTTGAAGTTTTAGCTTAACCAATTTTTAAAACTTTCAATGTTTCTTTCAAATGGGGATGCCTAAATGGAGTACCTCAGAGTCCTTTGAGAACTTGGAGTTTGAACTCTGTTTCTCACTTACTCATCTATAAAACTGGCATAGTATTGCAGCATTATAGTATGATAAACTACAAAATGTTTATGAGATGCCCAGGTACAGAATTCAATAAATAAATGGAAGTGAAACTCATACAGAATATTTAAATAGGTCTCAGCTGACTTAAGAAGGGATGACACCTGTGAACAGCTTTCATCTCCTATGAATAAGCTTTGAGTTTGTACCTCTACAAAAGCCCTAAATTTGTTTATTGCCACCAACCTACAATTTGCTAATGAAGTGAGGTATGTTATCTACCACCTCATTTGTACAAACTCTTGCACTTTTCAGGCTACTTTCTTTATATGAAAAAAAAAGGCCCTTGCCTGCAACCAGAACAGGTACTAGAAATTTTCAAAGGATATGAGGGTCTATAATGATTTGACTGGCAGACCTTGAACATGATAAAGAAGATGGGGGTCATTGAAATACATTTTCCACAGATGGAATTGGTCACAATTGTTTTCCAGCATCTCCTTTTATTTGCATATGTATTTACTGCATTCATAGTGTTTCATAGGTCTAATTTCACACTTGCTTCCATCAGTGTTGTACTCTGCTTGTAATTTGAAGTTCCAGTAAACTGTTTTTTCTACTTCCTTCCTTGGGTACCAATAAAATCTCCATCTGCGTTAAAAAATTAATATTGATGTGCAGATTGAGTATAAAAATGTACCTAGACCAGCTTCAAACAACTCCTGATGATTTCACTAAATCTTTTTAATAGCCACTGTCAGTGGGAACTCTGTTCTCAGAGAAAATGACTTGCTCTATTTCTTCAAAATCAGTATTTGATTTTTAAAGCAAAACAGCCCCAAGCTAAAATAACAGACAATTATTTTGCCCACAGTCAAACTGAGATTTGTCAACTAAGATCCTTTATGGGACATGCAGTGGATGTAGCTTGTTTTACTTGGAAACAAGAAATTACACTGTAGTTTAGTTTTACTGATTGCCCTATTACAAAAGGCTTGTATATTAACCAGTTTAGTTATTGCTTTAGCAGTTTTATTTCAGAGTGGGAAAAGGATTATACTGGTCCAAGGACTTTTATGGCTCTTCTTTCTTTAGCTTATTAGGTATACTAACTGAAATGTGATTACAGCAATCAAACATTACAGTAGCTGGGCCAACATAAAATTTAGTCTGGAAAACTGTCATGATTTATTCAGGGTACTTCCCACAATCTGTGAATTTGATCATGACATAAATTCAGATTACTTCCTCTCCATTTCAAATTTGGAAATACAGGTAATACATTCCAGTAGAGAAAGTAATATGTCAGACTGTAGAACAGGTAGCAAATTCATAAGCCTCTCTCAAAATTTTCAGGATAATACAAATCCATTGTTTTCCTCACTAGGTGTGGGGAGGCTCTCTCTCAGCTATGACTGTATACATAAGTTATCATGAGCTGAAGTAGGGTGAGGATTTCTATGTACACCAGCTGCTCTGTGAGTAGCAGCTCTCCGCAAGCGCAATTTTATTTCGCAATGAGCTGTCATCTCTGCCTCACAGAGAAAGTAAGACCCTTTTCAGAGTCATTGTCATGGAGTAAATCCCCTGGCTTTCTCCATGGCAGCTTGTTTGGATTGCCACACAATTAGAATCAATAAGCAATTTTTTTTTTTTTTCACTTCTTTCTACTAATTCTATTTCAGACAACTTCTTTCACAGCAATAAAGACACTTTGGTGAATCTCTCTCTCTTCCTTTTAATGGACTAATCACAGGCTTATCACCAAGAACATATTTAAGGTCTTGCTGAGTGCTGGGTTGCTAAAAGTAAGGTTCATCACAAATAATTTTATTTATTTACGTTAGGCATTCTGCTTAAACAAGTCAGTCAAGTTGTAGCAACATTTCCCAAAATGTCTCACTTTCCAACTGTTTCTAGCTCAGTGACTTATGCGTTTGGTTTTATACCCTGCATGGGGTTTTCTTCCACGAATCTGTCTAGTAAGTTCTGGACCCCATGTCATCTTTTAGCATCCCAAATGTAACATGGGGTAGAGTTCCTGTGCACAATCACCCCTCGTGAAGAACCAAAATCTCAATATCATAGACGTCAAAGATTCAATATGGCATCTCTTTTCCACATACTTTTTCCTGATATTTTTAGCTTTTCTATACTGTGAAAGACACTCTATGTGTCCATCCAACATGTTTAGCTCCTCTATGAGTGGAAGGCACTGTACCTCCATTCCACATCTGCTTTGTCCTTCTCTGAATTTTTCCCAGTTCTTTCATATGTATTTTGAAATGGAAGCCAAACTATGAAAAAGATAGAGATGAACAGTGGATTCATGCAGTGAATAACTGAACCATCTGTCTGTCAAGACATTATCTTGGTTATTGTGTTTCTAAAGCATGATACAATCAGGCCCTGATCTACCTTCTGAAAACACATGCTATTGCAATATAAGTAAAAATAATAGTGGTGATATACACCTCGAAAAGAGTTCTCTGACACCGAAATTAGATTTTTACATATCTATGAAAATATTATTTTGAAAGGCACATGCATTTTAATTAACATATGTTACAAATGGTTGGATCATGTTTTTGAACACATCTTTTATCAGTTTCAAAGGATTATTTTAAAGGATTTCTACTAGCGTAAGGATGATTTTTGTTTTCTATTGCTAGGCAGGCAAGTGGCAGATGACTCTCTGTCACACCTGCAAAGGAGTTTTTCAGCCACCTCTCCAGTACAGGACCTGGTTATTCCTGGGGTTCTCTATGGCAGTATAATACAAAGCACAATTATCAATATATTATTCATAATGTATAGATTCCAAGGGTAAAACTGAAGAGTTTGTAGATTAAGTACAGTAAATTTGCATTGTGTATTTGCAAGAGTGCACCTGGCTTCTCTTAGACATGTCTCTGTAGGTTTGCATGTGAATTGAGGTGGTAATAAGAACTATAATGCTGACACACAAGACCAACCAGTTCATTCACAAGCATTCAACAGTTCCTCTCTAATTAAAGCAAAATGCCTAATGTGATCAAAAATATTTGCATTATTAAGATATGACAATCTAAAGCATAAGCACACTGAAAGATATGGCAGCTATACTAAAACTGTAAATGACATATCAGAAGGGAGAAAAATGAAAGCATTGAAATCTTGATATATTACTGGCCAAAAATGTCTGCTTCATATATGAGGGCTGCTTAAGAAGAAGTCTTAAACCGTATTTTCTGCATTTTAGCAGGGAAAAATACATTGCTTTTGAAACACTGCAGAGTGCATCACTGAAACAGCAAAAATCTCATTTAAACATAATATACAATAACAAAAAATTCGAAAAGTGTCCCTCTTTCAGTTCTGACAAACAGTCACTGCCATGGGTACTCTCCAAGAACATAGTACAGACACATAAATTATACACATATATCACTCCAGAGCAGACTACTTTTGTTTAACTTCAGTTGATTGCTGAAGCAACTTATGTTATATGCAATTTGTGTGCTGTTATTCAGCAGCAACGGGGTTATTGAGAAGTTGCAAGGGTTAATTCCGGTAGACAAGTACTTGGAGAGGATATTTATTGTGCAGTTGCCAGTGTTTTATTGTCTAGTGATATTGAAAAAAACTTATCACTTAGAAAGCCAAGGGAGCTCCTTCATTGCCTTGGGAAAAAAAAAGCATCTCATATTTCATAACAAATATCATAAGTGTTCCACATTTTATCACTGCATTATACACCAGGGAACATTCTGCTCTAAGCTATCACATCTGTCTCCCATGTTGGCTGTCCTTAGGCAGCAGGATGAATTAGTCTGCAGGAGCATGTTATTTCCACACTGAGATTTTCCAGTCTTTCTTCAGGAACCTGAAGAAATCCTTTGTGATGGTGTTTTATATGATGATGTGACATGTTTGAGAAAGGAGGGAGAGCTAAAATGTTCCTCTGGATGGAAGTAAACACTGAAGGGTTCATGTCCAAACAATAACCTCAATTCAAAATAAAATCTTTTCATGGATTTCAAAGACATAATGTGTATAGACATTATTAAAGACATAATTTATAAAGATGCTTTTGGTCAACTGAATTATGTTAATTCTACATTTACAGAAGAACATGCTCATATTTTATGAGATTCATGAATTCCTGGGAAATTATGTATTTCTTAGTAAGCAAAAGAGAATGTCATATATTTTCCCAACGCGGCTCTACTCTCTTTCCAAGAGAATAATATGACATTTTCTAAGATTCCTCTCAAATGTGCAGGTTTATTTTATTTATTTAATGGATTTAAGTTAATTTCAGAGTTGGTAATAACAATTATTTTCTAGATAAACTGGGAAGATAGTGTTAATACTCCAATGTTAATAAAGGATGACTGGAAAAAGGTATCTCAAAAATTAGAAATAACTGCTTTACAAGAATCTATGGAACTGCTAACTAGAGGTGTCTTTTTCAAAAGTGAGCTGAATAAAGAAGAAACAGGATAAAGACTCCTTAGCCATTATATATTATTTGGGAGTCCTAAGAACTCATTAAACAACGTGCTTTCATTAGTTTCTTGCTAATCCAAAATGTCATTTTACATAAGAAAACTCTAAATTTGGAAAAAAATCCCCAACCCTCACTATGAGCACTGAAAGCTGTGTTTAAAATGCAACAAATTATTGAAATAAAAATAATTCTAAGTTGGAGAAAAATCGGTTTAGGAGTGTAAAATAACTAAGCTTAATGAACACAAACCTAAAAACTTGTATTCTTCCAGACATTACTCATATAGTTTGTAATCCATCAGAAAAATAGTTTACAGTCCCTTTCCAGTCACTGGAGCCTCCTTCCCAGACAGGTGCTATACTATGCACCTAATTTAACATACAATGGATCTCGGGAACTCTCAGATTTCAGGTGAGGCTTAAATGTTGAACTGGAATCTGGGACAATTCACTGCAATAGTGAATGTAAAATTAAACTAAACATGCCCATGCATTCATGATTTGGCAGTTCATACGTTTGATTAATTTATCACATTATAACCTCATCCCTCTATTAGCACCAGGAAAGCAAGAAATTCAAAACTTTATTGACAAGTGCTCTATTCTGGCCCCATAGAGAATGGCCATGGTTAGATGTCTTACATGAACTTGCTCTACTAGAAGCAAATTGAAATTAAGAGAAAATATTATTCCTTTGTTAGAAGCAATTATCTTCTCACAATAGCTTCACATCAACTACAAATTCAGGGCTGCATCCTCTTTCATGTGACTCAGTATGATTTAGCGAACTCAGTCAATCAGGAAATAAGCATTGTTTCGTAGAAGAAAGGGGGAAATTTATTATAGCTTTTTACTTCGCAGCTTGTTAAATCTACTTGTCACAATCAGAATGCAAATCACATGCTGCAAGTCCAAGTAGACATATGGTAGATAAGTTCTTTTTTAGTATTTTTCTTTTTATTTATCTCCCTATACCACCATCCCCCCATCATCACCCCAATCTTCTTTAAGCATTTTTGAGGAAAAAGTATTGGACACTATGGTGGCTTAACCTTGTCTGGAAGCCAGGTGCCTACAAAAGCCATTCCATCACTCCCCTTCTCAGCTGGATAGGGAACTGAGCACATAACGAAAGCCTCATGGGTCGGGATAAAAACAAGGAGACTCACTCACCAATTACCATCATGGCTAAAACAGACTCGACTTCAGGAAACCAATGGAATTTTTTTACAAGTCAAAATCAGAGTAGAATAATGAGAAGAAAACAAAATGTTAAAAATGCCTTCCCTGCACTCCTCCCTCGTTCCCAGGCTTAACTTTATCCCTTATTCTCTACCTTCTCCCTCCCAGAGGTGGAGAGAGATAGGAGAAAGGGGTTATGGTAAGTTCATGTTTTTTCTGCCACTGCTTCCTCCTCAGGGAGAGGAGTCTTATTTTAGGATATGTATCTATATGTAAATGTAAAGATTCAATCACCAGCTAGTTTTCCAAGAGAAGTCCCATTCTGCAGAACATTGCACAATTTCCGACAAGAGACTCACCATGCCACAGGAAACTTAGATCTTAAATGTACAAGACAGTGTTAGACAGAATGACTTCCCTCTTATGTTTCAATATAGCAGGAGTCTAAGAATAACATCCAGGATATCTGGAAGGACGTATTTCAATTACTGCTATTCAATAGCTTTAAATACCTCTACCCCAGTATTCAAGATCTTCCTTTCACCATTTTACCTTTATGGCATTCATCATTTAATACCGCAGAGAAGATTAAGAGCTTTCCTAGTGTTACGAGGGTGGCTTTTTGTCTGGATTGGTTTAGTTTATTTAAATTATGCTTACAGTACAAGAAAGAAACCATTTAGCCTGAAAACAAGAATCTTAGATAATATTTGTACAGGAGATTTAAAGTGACTTAAACAACAAGTTTGCTATCTAATATCTCTCTATTTATCTAGTATTTCATAGAACATAAAAAGGCATTATTGCAACCTAAATGAAAACTCTTGGAGTCACCATGAGCCTTCATTAATGGATAAAGCATTACTGCTTTGTTGAAGAGCTGAGGCAGGGTCAAAATTCAATATGAAATGTAGAAGTGAAAATCAGTCTTTTTCCCTCTCTCTCTCAGCAACAGACTAGAGGAAAACCATGCTAGCTAGGCATCTCAGCACTTTTTGCTCTCCACTCAGCCAAGTCTTTGGTCACCTTAAGACCTATGACTGAACTTGAAATCCAACACAGCATTCAAGTAAGAATTTTTCCTTTTTAAAGAAGGCAATAGGTAAGTTTGTCAGCAGGCAGTAGTGAAGTACGTTTAGAAGCTGTTTCATAAACACAAAATTATCTACTTGGCATAAGGGCCTCATATTTTTGCTTAAAACTTCTCACGTAGACCTTTGCTTTTACTAGAAAGCACAAGATATGACAGGCAATCTACAGCTAAGCATCAAGATCTCTTCAATTTCTTATTTTCATATTTTTCTTTCATGGAACTTAGCTGATTTTTTTTTTTTCTAATTTGAAAATCAAGTAATTCTGCCTATTGTGGTGGTGGCTTGGTGTGAGAATGGGCCAGCTACCTAAAGTCTCCCCCTGGGTTGTGGTGTTGAGGAGGGTCTCTCCCCCTCCAAGCCCTGTTTTGGTACATTCCCCTGTTTGGTTTAGTCCTGTCAATCTGTGTTCTGTATATGGTTATGTTCTGGAGAGTTCTCCCTCACTCGGTGCCTCGTTGGCCCTGTCCCCCTGCTCCTCCCCTCACCTACCCTCATTGGTTTGTGTACTGTAGTCCCGCCTTTTTCTCCTCCCTCTTGCCCTCGTGTTACTGGTCCATGGTGTTCTCCCTGCCCCTGTTTTAGTTCTGTATATAATCCCGTGCACCCCTGTGCTCGGGGCTCTTCTGCCCCTGGATCCCTGGGCAATAAGTCTGTTGCAATCTCAGAAGAGTCCGCCTCCAACTCTTTACCCCCATCTTAAGGTGCTGGATGTGCGAGTGCCTGCGCTGCCGCTTGCGCTGGTGGGATTAGCGGGGAAGGCGCAGCCCTGCTCCTCTCCCGCCGGCTACCGCACACCGCGCCGAGGCACTGCCGGCTGCAGGAGCGCTTTCGGGAAAGGTTGCGGCAATTACCATCCGAGCACGCTGCAACAGCCTATCTTTCGTAATTGAATTATTTTATCTATGCCATCTGAGAATTTTTTCCAGAGTGTTTAATTTACCTGTAGCAGAATTCAATTTTCTATAAATCCTGGAAGATCTAGTGCCTTTATGAAACTTATCTAAATAAGACACATCAATCACAACGGCATCACTAACTGGGCTATGATATTTTCAAAAAAATGATTAGTGATTAGGGAAATCAAACGCGCTCTCTCTCTTTGAGGGCACCCCCTCTTCTATTAGGAGTATCATTAAGTTTATTGAATGGCTTCTCTAAACTTTTGACGTGAAGAATGTCACTCCATTAAGAAAGGGTTAGAGTGTCCTTTATCAGAGGAAGTACAGTCTTGCAGATTATATGATAAAAATTGCATGTGATCTGACTGTGTTGAATGATCAAAATTTTCCTTGGTTTAAAGACACGGGGTTTTATTATAACTGAGATATATTCTGCTAATAGGTAAGTTTTAAGAGGCTTTTTAAAGTTTTGTCTCAGTGGAGACAAGTTAGCATAAAACCCACACACATAAAAGGTGCCTTTGCTCCCAGAAAGTGTAGAAAGGTACAGTTCCCTTTAAGAAAATTTGCATTAAATTTCAGCAAAACTGGTATTTGAGCTGATATTGAAGAAGCAACACAATTTCTAATAAGGTTTATACAAAAGTTCCTTTTCAAACTCTGGAAGAAAATCTGTTTCTAAATTAATACCTAGTAAATCCCAAGTTTCTCATATGTTTTTCTAACATAAACTGTATGTTCATTTTGGAGAGTTCATGGTCAGCATGTGAAAATATTTTGTAGTCTCTCATTCAAAAATTATTTGCTTTGCTTCATACAGGAATGTCCCACTCAGGTAGCAGAGAATTAAACCATGTTTCCAAACTCAAGACGAACACTCATTCATTATCAAACTAGCAACCTGACCCTCAAAACCAAGCTTTTTCAGGGACATTTATCTCAGTAACTTTTGAGATAGTTACTCTGGGCTCCTCCAGGAGAGGAGGAAAATCAAAATGCTTTAGAAAGATGATTCATTTGAAGCATTTTGCACATTTCTGTTTGGGTAAGTGAAAACACATTCTGCAAGTGCTCATTTTTTCTCCACTGACTGTAAAATAGTTCTACTAACTCCAGTTCTTACAGGATGAATAAACATCTAACAACAGATGCCTATATTTTCCCATAGGATTTACAGGAGGAGCATCAACCCTTTTTCATTCTCATTTCATTCAGTGTTTGTTTGGTAGCAGGGCAGGTTTTGCAATATCATTTGCATAAATTCATATCTCACATTCTCACTTGCAGACTTGTAATTTGCAGAAATGTGTTAGGAAATTCTCAACAGACAAATCCAAGCAAAGGTTTGATGGACATCACTGTTCAAATTAAAAAAATAGTTGCTACAATATTGCTACATCAGACACATATAGCACAATGGCTACATTTCCAGTAATGTCACAGGAAAGAGGAAAGGAAAAGCAGGAAGCCAAGTTCAAATTGCTTGCCTATCTTAATGTATTTAACTAATTAACTAATTAACTAATTTAACTAATTATTAATTTAATTATCCATTAAATATGGATATTAATTAAGTAGGTAGAAGTAAGGCAGGAAGCAGGTGTAGATCTAAGCCTTAATTGTTTGTCTCTATCAAAAATATGGAATATTTTTCATGATGGCATGGGATTAGGAGGTTAATAATAGATGGGGTCTGGGATTTCTCACAGACATCATTTGGTCATAAAGAAAGATGCTTTTTCCCTGAATTAAGCAGTCTTTTCATTTAACCCAGAATATTCCCATATTATTGAGATAATTAATAGTTGCTGACATTGATTTCTGAATGCTGAAGCTTTTTTTTTTAGTTTTGCTACTCTCTGGAACACCAAATTTCTTACTTTTCCACTAGTTAACAAGAATCTACTTTGAAAACATTGTACAAACAAAGCCAGGCTATTGAAAAGAAGCGTCTTAAATGTAAAAGTTCTGCAAAGGATCTCTGATAATGGAAACAAGCATGGAGAGTGATGAAAAGCCGAAAGCATCTGGGAAAAAGCAAATTAACTGAGTTTCTGGAGTGAACAGAAATGGTCTTTAGAGTTTAGAAGTATGATTTCCTCCTTCGTATTCCCTAATGAACCACAGAGGCAGGACACTATAGCTTACTTTATCTTCTATATATTTTCCCTGAGGTTCACTTGTTTCTTTCTAGGGTTTGTATTGAAAATATCCAAAGCCATATTCAGGGAAAAAAGACTGTTCTGAATACCCTTGACATGATTAGGAGTAAAACTCGAGAGAAAATGAATCTTTTTGTTCAGTTATTATGATTGATTAAAAATAAAATACAATGGTTAGAGAGTGAGCATACAAAAGTGGACAATGACATTAACTCAGTGAAAATATTTTCACTGGCTGCTCAGCTGCAATATTATCATCAAACAATTTCATCAACAGAAGGAGTTGAGCCAGCTCATCTTCCCTAAGCCCTATTGCAAATGCTGATCTGAAACCAAAGAGAAAACTTAGCCTGGAGGTAGAGATTGTTTATATTATTGCCTTTATAATTGCCTTTGAGTAAGCTTGAACAATTAATTCAGTATGTAGCACAAGTTCAGGCTAAAGGTCTTGTTAACCCCCAGATCTTACTAGCCTTCAAGATGTTGAAGAGTAGCTGGTCATCAATACCAAGAATAAGAATAAAAATATTTAAATATTAAGTTTGAAAATAATCTTTCTAACTGGAATCATCTTATGTGAGTGCTTTAGCACTGCTTGCAAGCAGGGTGAATTATGATCTGCGATTTTCTCTGTCATCTGTCCTGAATACAAGACACAATGTTTGTCTTTTAGAGTAGGATCAGATTATCAAATGTAAACGTCTATCAGTGAGTTAATCATACTGGGCTGCTTTTACAGTTGTTAAAGGGAAACTGGCACCTTTATCTTAAAAGTCTTTGCATTCCATGTCTGAAATAAATCATCACTTTCACATTCCAAAGCAGGTAATTATTTTATCCATATCGACTATAAAAGTAATTGATCCAAACTTAGCTGAGAGAAGTCATCTTTGAGGTCCCCTCTCCAAGTGCTGGCATTTGGACCTCCATCTACTCATGTGGCCATGACATAGGCAATTCCTTACACAGAAAAGGTGTTAGGGATTTTAGGGAGAATAGAGAACAGACTATCCTCGCAGGCACAAGACATGGCCACATGCACACACTGACCAGCCCAGTTTTACACACAACCCTCCCCTTTTAACCCCTTATCTATTTTCCCATGTTTATTCCTCTCACAACCACCTTGATCCCTCCATTTTCCACCTCCGGTTCATTACCCAAACATTCCCCAGTAAGTAATCCTGAAACGTCCTTCCCAGCACCACACAGTGTCTCACCCCCATAAGCAGTGACACCTCCCCTCCATTTTTTTTCTTGTAATACAGTACATATTTGCAAGGGTGAGATCTAGCAGTGCAAGATTTATCATCAACATTTTGCAGACTTTTCCAAAAGAACACTGAAATCTAAGGACTGAATCACAAGCTAGTACATCTGGCCTTTAATGATTTCAGTGTATCATCCCTTTAAATGTGCCTTTCTATCAGTTTTACCACGCTGAGAAAATTTCATTTCATATTCCATTTTTCAGGCACTGGACATGGCTACATGGTAATATTGTCAATTTATATAACTACATGAAAGTTGCTTCTCTTCGACTCACTTGTTAAAATCTTTCTGGAACACTGTATGGCAGAACAGATACATGAATATCAGGTTAGATATGTTGTGTTGGCATGTGGCATCCATAAAGTTGTTACAAGTTTTTAGGTCTTTTCCCCCAGTACATCACAATGAAGAATACTCTTGTTTCAGATTCCTATGAGGTCACAAGAGAAAAAAAATGTGAAAAAGGAAGAAAGATGTGCTCTTTTTGAAAAGACAATAAAATGTGTCTGGGAAGCTTCAAACTTTGCTACTTTTTGTTTTTTGGTTTTTTCCCCTTCCATTTAAAACCAGTTCAATCCATCACTTCTGAAGATGACATTTCTTTTTTTCTCTACCAAACAAAACCAGAAAGCTCCAAGCACCTAGACCACAAATTTATTTTTCTCTTTAACTCCACTTGAAACTTCATTGTCTGACACTTGCGTCTTGCTCATTAACAATGATTTTGTGGTATCACTTTACAGCTGACTTTGTTCTGACACTTAAGATCAGAAAAGCCTGAGCCGAAATTGCCTAAGTCATAAATTTTAACTGTCCTTCAGTTTAAACGCTTCCTGAAGACTGTTCTCCATTTGGTGATTTGTAGATGCCGAGTTTTTTTCCCCTCTGTTATTACATTGCCCTCTAGAAATGCTGACAAAGATTGGCTGCACGAGTTCACCCTGTGTCAGCCTTTCATACTCTTCCAAGTTGAAATGTTTCTGTTGTCATTACCAGGAAAGATCCAACATATGCAGATGCATATTCTGGGCATTATTATGCTCCCAGCAGCCAAATCATTTCTTTTATCATGCTGTCAGCTTTTTTCAGCCACTAGGAAGTGCCAGTCTTTGCACGTAAGACTCAACCCACCCTGTGTGACATAGAGGCTGCAGGAGATGCAAGTACTGGGGTGCTTGTAGGCACATTTTGACCTGTATGCTCCGCACAAAGCAGGGAGAAGGATTCCCCAAACCCCAGAGTGTTCGTGGTTTCCGAGAATCAGTCACAGTTTATAAAACGTGAGTGCTGATGAGTATGCTGCATAAATTGCCCATTTTCTCGGTTGTTAAGTTGCTTACACACTACATGCAAAGAATAACTGAAAAAAAATCCCAATGAAACAGGATTTCAAAGTTTATAATCACATCAATAACACCTTCTTCTCACATTTGTCTAGGATCATGCTCTAAAACACAAGTTAACATTTGTATGGAGAGCAAGAGGATGGGTAAAAAGTCAGTCTGAACCTTCCCTGACCAAACCAAGCACACTGTATAAACAGGGAATAGGGTTGCTAGGGTGGACCTATGCAGAAGATGGATTTGGGGCAAAAAATAGCTGCTTCTGACTGAGTAGTCTCATCAGGCAAAACCTGGTGTGCTATAGATCAACGCTTGTTATTGTTATTATCCCAGGAGGAAACCAGGATCCAGGGTTAGACTTCTGTGGAACTTTCTTAATTCACTGATATATAACACTTTGGTGGGAAGTGCAGTCCATGATTGTAGTTGTGCAGGCAGTTGAGACTGCCCAGACCCCAGAAAGAGAGGCTGGTCCGACAACCTGGTGGTTTGGAGCAGGAGCAGAGATTTGACTGCTCACTCAGTGAAAACCAACCTCACCCCCAGTTCAGCAGCCAGCAGGCCCTGTTGCTATGGTAACTTGTTCTCCCCTTCCTGTTCCATGTATAAGTCTTTGAATATTCATTTTCCCTCATTAATATGTATGGTTTCTGGAAAGTTCTACTTTGTTCAGTGCCCCATTGGTTCCCTCCTGAAGTCCCTCCTCTGTATTGCTCCCGTTGGTTAATGTTTTATGTCCCCGCCTTATCTCCTCCCCTTAACCCTCAGATTATTGGTTACACTTGCTCTCTCTGCCCCCACCCAATGGGGTATAAAACCCTGTGTAACCCCGCCCCCGCGGCTTTTTCGTCCCTGGAACCTTCAGGTCAATAAACCTGTACGTGGAACCTATATGGAGAGTCCCCTCTCGGCTTCTTTATCTCCGCCCGCGCCTCAGAACATCTGTTCTGGAAGCTCCCTCAGGTGAGGAGCCGGTTCTTCCAGTGTGAGAGGGTTTGCGAGCCACCTGAGGTAGACGCCTCAGCCCCAGTGTGGGAGAAAGCAGCGATCCTCCGGGCTTTCAGTGAGGGGCAGCGTGCGATTCTACACATGATGTCCCTGATTCTGATGTGGGATTAACTTAGATCAAGATAATAGCAACTTAAATACAGGACGAAATAAATGCAACAATAGCAAATTACGCTTTAAGAGGATGAGATAAGGACAGGAGGAGCAAGATGGAGACACACTTCAAGTCCTGGGTTCAGTTTTGTGCCCCTCACTACAAGAAAGACACTGAGGTGGTGAAGCATGGCCAGAAAAGGCCAACGGGGCAGGTGAAGGGTCCTGAGCACAAGTCTGATGAAAAACACCTGAGGGAGCTGGGGATGTTTAGCCCAGAGAAAAGGAGGCTCAATAGGACTTTATTGCTCTCCACAACTGCCTGAAAGGAGGTTGTAGCCAGGTGAGGGTCGGTCTCTTCTCCCAAGTAACAAGAAATAGAACGAGATAAAAAGGTCTCAAGTTGCACCAGGGAAGGCTTAGATTGGATATGAAGAGAAAACTCTTCACTGGAAGAGTTTTCAAGCATTGGAACAGGCTGCTCAGGGAAGTGGTCGAGTCCCCATCCCTGGGGGTATTTAAAAGATGTGCAGACATGGCCCTTGGGGACATGGTTTAGTGGTGGACTTGGCAGTGCTGGGTTAATGGCTGGACTCAATGATCTTAAAGGTCTTTTCCAACCTAAATGATTCTATGTACAGGAATTATAAGGGTCGTGGGGATATTTGAGACAGGACAGTTTATTCAATGAAAATATTCAGGAAAAAAATAGGAGCAAGAATAGCAAACGACATTATGGAGAGCAAGGATTAAGGAACATGTGAGAGAATCAGAAGCAGGGCACTAGGAGATCAACAGGAGTTCTTTACTTGGTGAAAAAAAAAAAAACACTAATAGAAAGCAGGACAAGGAGGAGCAAGTGAAGAGAAATGATCACTGAAGTCTGGGCTCTGATATAGTAACACTTTTCCACCCATGTGAAATATATTTTTGCAGACTATAGAAGGCTGTGGAATGCAGAAATGGTCTTCCATCTGATTAGTAGGAGTAGTGTTGATAAGAATATTATAACTATTTGTGATGTGGTAGCAGGCAAGAGCATCACTTAGATTCAGTGACTATCTGAGGCTATGAATAACGCAGATAAAGTAACAAAACAGGCACTAGTGCCATAGATAGCTCCTGCTGGCCCAGATACAGCAGACACCAAGATAACAAATAGAACTAGGAGAATTGATCAGGAGAGCAGCAGTCACAGCTACTTATGGCCCAGTGAGCCAAAAGCAAATTCTGCTCACTTTACAAAACTTTCAGAAGAAGGTATATAAATGGACATCGTGTTTCCTTATCCCTACTACTTCACAAAGAGTGAAGTATCCCACTGGGCTAGCTCAGCATCTTCTACTCTTCTCGGAACTACTGACTGTCTGCAAATTATTGGCAATGATTTTATTTAACCTATTTAACTTATTTGACCTATAATTTCTGACCCATAACTGAAAATAGCAGCAAATTTTGACAACTCTGTAACAACACATCTGACTTCCCAAGCAGGTTCTGCCCTGCCATCTCTGACAAAGATTTCTCTAACCATTAAGTTCTTATAATGCTACAAGCTAGACAGAAATAATTTCCTACAACAGGAAATGTGGGGGGAAAAATGTTCCTTATATTCCAGCAGGAATAGAAATTAATGGATACTTTCAACCTCATATAAAAACTCCTAGGTTTGCATGTATCTGAGGTTTAATGATACTTATTTGCATAAAGTCAGTTCATGTAGAAATAGTATAGAATATTGACAAGTCTTATATAATTCTACTTTTAATTTAAGAAAAAGGCCTCTTTTTTTCCTGTTTCTCTTCCCCCCCCCCCCCAATGCAATAATTCAAATCATAGAGGAAAAGAAATTATCCCCTTTGAATACCACAGACAAAATTTCTCTACTCATCTCATGTTATTATCCATTAAAAACAATACATTAAAATCAGAGCAGTACTTTACAAGAGGGAGATACAACTTCTGTTGTCACCTAATGTACTATTTAAACCAGCTACTTCTTACCACAGCTTATTATATTGCCTCTGAACAAAGGATCCCCACGCCTGAATTTGCAACCACTCACATTAACCTTAGACCTCATCTTACCTTCGAAAACCTTATTCATTTCCTCTAAGAAGCACAGAAACCTTTCAAGGAGAGTTGGGTTTATAATGTCACTTTCCATGATAAAGTTAGCCACATGAAAACTGTTTTTACTAGGGAGAATTAGATGCCTATTTGGCTTTTTGCAGTGATTTGGTATCATGAAAAGCTTGTGGAGAACAATGGCTTTTCTTTAGAGAAGCGGATTAAGTCAGATTCTCAACTGATGGAAAGTGACAGTTTGAATGTCAAGGTTTACCACTTGTGGAGCTGGTCAAGTAGCCTTCATTTTTATAAAATACACTATTTAATGAAAAAAAGGCTGTAGACTCTAACTATCTAAATTTTTACAGAGTGTTTATCACTGGAAACTGGAGAGCAACTAACTGCCTGGTTTATATATTCAGAAATACAAGTATGGAATTTCCTCAGACCTGAAGCCCTGCCTTCAGGAAAGCTTCTTTGGTGTGATACAGTGTGCTGGGTTCATACAAAACTTAAACCAGCCTAATTTCCTTATTTTTCAGTTAAAGCAAGTGGGGTTTGCAGGATATGCTGTGACATAAATAGACACCCCAGCTAAGGATGAAGCCATGTGACACAAAGAGATCTGGGATGAATGGAAAGGCGTATATTTCATGTGGAGTAATGTGACACACTTGCAAAGTGACAGATTAGGATCTTGTCCAGAGAGTGATGCAGAAAGTTTATTTTTCTTAATGGGAAAGTTATATAAGAAAAGCTAGTGTAAGACAAGAAGTGGTAATTCCTTGAAAGAAGACATTCGATATTAGCAGGTTTACACAGATGCACACACACACACACAAAAAAAAAAAGTAAAGAAAATGTCATCATCCATCCCCTAATATTTGGACCTGAGATTAGGTGTTTAAGTCAGTATCGTGCATATCCCAAGCCCCTTCTAGAGACAAGTGGAAGAGAGAAGCATCTCCAGTGGGTTCAATCCACTGCTCTTCACAGGTTTGTATAAGTGCGGTTTCAGGTCTCAGCTGAGATTCCAGCAACAAGGTTTTCATGGTTGGATAATCTTCCAGTGCTGTTGTTGAACGATGAGGAAAACCAGTTGGTGCTAAAAGAACACATTCCCTCACCTGAGATCATATAGTGTACTCCTGGCAGCTTGGATTATTATTCCAGAAGTTTGGCATTACATCCCCCCATCTGATATCTCTTTTAAATAGATGTCTAAGAGCAGAAAAATCCTCTTGTTTCCTTATTCCTGTATCACCTTAACTGTCTTAGATGGCTTAATTATATGTCTAGTACAGTAAATGTTGTCCAAGAGGCAGAAAGCATAAAATGTGTTCTTCATTAAACCAGGTGTAAACCTAAGTTTGTTTCCAAAGGTAGAAGCCTAAACATTGTGTTTAGGCTTCCAAGCACAGGGATGCTTAATACCCACCTTTGTGAAGTTACATCTTCATAACATTAGGGTTCCTAATTGCCTCCCTAAGTGCAAGAGGTAGGTGCAATGAGGATATAACCTGAGGCACACTGCCAACAGCACAGGGGCCAAGCAGTGCATCACAGTAAAATGTAGGCAGTGGTATTTTTTCCTACACATTCAGTCCTCCTAATTTAACCTCAGTTGGACTGTATGTTGGCACCTTTCAAAAATTCAGGTAACCAGGGCTTAACCTACATTTCTGTGTATGCTTTGTTAATATGCACTGAAATACAAAGATGCCATACCCCATGCAAAAGAAATAATCATCTGATTCATCTGGTGAAACAGCTCCCTATATAGTATCTTTCATCAAAGAAAATTCACATGGAAGTTAAGTGAAATTCTGCCAGATGAAGGATTTAATAAAAAACTTATGTCCGCAACTGTTCATAACTTGTGATTTATGCACTGTTTTTGCCAAACAATGCATTTCATGTATTCTTTCATTCAATACGGCACACAATCTTATTCCAGATATTTTAAGAACAGATATGTGCAATTTTTTTGCAAAAAGACCTGACTGTCTGCCAAGAATTTGAAGAGAAAGGTACTCATTTTCTGAACTGTTTGACAGCAACTCAATATTTTTTAAGTATCCCTGAAAGGCCATGTGCACTCTGGCTTAAAGACTGGGCAAAGGTGAAGTAGGGCTAACAGGTGAAAGGTTCACTTTCATCAGACTACAGTCTACATGAGAAAAATGTCCACAGGTCTCAAGGTGACTCAGGACATGTCTGAGAATTGGCTTCTTACATTTTAGACATCTGCTGTCCTAAACAAGTATTTCAGGCCTCACAGAAGGGTTCAGCTCAGCAGAAATAAAATTAGTCTACAAAGTAATTTATCCAGTTACATGAAGGCAGTTTCCAACTATTTCTCAGTTTCCATCAGCCCATATTTATAGTCTTCAAAAGTCACATGTTGTACACATTCATTTTTGTACAGCTTGCACTGCTTGACAGGGACCTCGGTATCCAGGGGTCCCCTGGGAGTGCTATGACTTGCTAGGGAGCAGAGCATCATCTGTTTTTCATCACTTTGGAAGAATTTTTCTCACTAGGAACATTATTCTGTATCTTCCTACTTGTAGGTATTTCCTTCATTCCTCTGAAGGATGTAGTTCTGCATGTAGTTTTAGCTAGTGTTGGAGAAATGTTGCTAGAGTTCACAATGAGTCTGATCAGTCTGGCACTTCCTATGATCCTACTAAAGAGATAAAGATATATTTGAAAATCTGGGTTCATCTCCTGTCAGACTGTGCCAGTTTGAGCTGAAGGTGGATACTGCAAGAGCACTTCTCTCAATAGTGGTCATCAAAGAGATTTCAGACTGTGACGTGCAGCTTCACTTTGCTGTTGGTCTGCTGGGGTTGGGATATTTTTGGTTGGGTTTTTTTTTGGTTGTTTGGTTCATTTGGTGGTTGGGTGGTTGGGATTTTTTGGAGGGATTTGTTTGGGCTTGTTTTGAGTTAAAGTTTAAGAAAGTTTAGCATTCATAGGATCTGATTTTTTCAAAATAGAGAAAAAAACCCACAATGTATTAAAGCCTCATGTTTCTCTTTTGCATAGCTAAAAAGGCTGGAAAAAAATTGCTCTTTTGAATATCTTGCAACGTACTGTCTGTATTAAAAAAGTTATATAACACATGCAAGCATATATTTCCTTTGATTCTTTTTAGACCTAAAAAGGGAACATCTTATATAATATATATATCTGCAGAACTAGATTATCCTCTTTTTTTTTATTTTCATAGGCTGGAAGAGAGCTCCCTTTTCATCATAATTAACTACTGAAAAGTAGAACACTGGATGATTAAAAACATTTCTTTCTTTTTTAAAATGAAATTATTTCTCCCCAGAGGCTAAACAGAATATTATCTGCATATATATATATTTTTTTCTTCAGATCGTGTTTAGCTACATATGTATAGATTCCATATGATTGATCTAGCCAGGAACAACATTCTGATCAGTGGTATCTGGTAGAGGACAACTTCAGAATTAAATGTGTGTCAAGCCTGAATCTACTTATTATTTTCCAAATTACACTAATGAACAATGTCCTGCTATTCTATAGCTTAGAATATTTTAAAATTTAAATCTCCTCACTACCTCCTCTGGATTATTAAAAGTTGATGACAATCTAGACAGCATACTTTCTTAATAAAAATTCAAGTGCATTCAGAAATAGCTTGTCTTCTTTTTTAAAATAGGACAACAACAGTTTATAGAAACTATATAAACTATTTAATTCTTCAAAATAAGACATTCTTGTAAAGATTTGTAGACAGCTAATGACACTGATCTTTATTTTGATAAAAAAATCTCTTACCTCATAGCAAATTAGATAACTTAGTAGGGTTTTATTATTTTCTTCTGAATTATTAAAGGCTTGTTCTGAGTTAGAACTTAGAAGACTCAGTCACTCAGATTTGCTTTGCTAGATATGTACCAAAAAGAGAATGAAAGATAAACTGTATCCACAGCAGACTGTTGTACAAGAACAAACATTTTTGTGCCAGGTTTTCATGTTTTTACTGTTCCTTGTGCAAATTCTTTCTCATGTAACTGGGTCATTTTGTTCATCAATTTATCGATGCGAAATTGATTACTAATTGGAAGAACTGGAAAAATAAATATATTTCATTAGTTCCCAGGAACTAATGAATTTTAATTTTAAGAACGACATAAATTTCATATCTTCTTAATTTCAAGTAGAGATAAATATTATGTTACTAAAATGTAATGAATGCAACAAAAACCATAATATTGATATTTACTGTTTTCAAAAGCCGAAATAAACTCCATTGATGAACAAAATGTTAACTGTAATTGAGGCAATATTTTGATAGCATTTTTACTTCTTTCGAAATAACATTAGATTACAACCCCCCAAAAAAATTTTATAGAAAAAAAACCACATAAAATCTATCGAGACTGTTATAATAAGATTTTTGTCACCAATAATATGTAAACTATCATCCAGTTCAAACACACAAGATTATTATGAGTTAATGAATTGGAAGAGATGGTGACATGAAATATAAGAAAGGCAGCAGGATTTGGACTTACATCTGGCTTTTTTATTTACATCTGGCTTTTTTAGTAAGTGTTCTTACACCTTTCTCCATCTGCAAAGAAGAGATAGTGATACTGATCTTCTTTTAAAGCGCCTTTCCATTTACAGATCAAACGCACTGTACTGAGCTTGAGGGTGTCCCTTTGGGGTCAAATACCAATGACAATGGAAACACGGGGCCCCAGTGATGTCATTAATGTTTCATTTGTAGAATATGCATGAGAGCTATCAGAATCTGGCTCATTGTAACATTAAGCAATAAATTACAGAAACATACTGATTTCCTATGATTGGTGTAAATGTTATTTTAGCAGCAATATATAAAACGCTCTTTAAAGACATGAAAGAAGAACCCATTGAAATTCTTCTCAAGATACCAATGAGAATTTTATCCAGTCTTATCTGTTACATCTTCATGAGAATATTTAAATAAAACAGCTGACTAGAATAACAAATTTCTCTGAATACATTGACATTTCATAAATGTGACCTATGCCAAAATCAAGACAGTGGTCGGAGAACTGAGATGACATTAGAAATTGTCTATTCTAATGGTCTTTTTTCTATGAATAAAGAGACAGAAGACATAGTAAAAAACTATTCCTAATTAACACAAGTTAAATATCAACTTTTCTAAAGTTTGTTGACATTAAACAAAAAATTATGTTTGGTCTTCTACAGCAAATGAAAAATAAAATCATTTGCTGTGATCCAGTAAAGGAGATGAAGTGTAGGAAAACCTAACAGATCTGTAGATCTTTGAACAAGCAATTACAAGAAATGCACTAAACTGTTGGTAGTTCTGGAAAGCAAACATATATTTAGAGTAGAAGATGACTAACCAGCTACACTTCTCTTGGAAAACCATTCCAATGGCTTTCCAGACCACAGCCAATAAAGTAGAAAACAGAAGGATGATACTGAGCAAACCCTGGGAGCTTAATTAAAGTAAGTCATGAAAAATGGGAAAAGGCTGCTCTTTTCACAAAAAAAAACCACCAGTGCCAGGTTTTGAGAGTGGATGATTTGAAAGTCTGAGATGCTGATACTACTATTACAAACAGCTAATCAGTTACTGCCATCTACAGAGCTGATCTCAAAGCTCCACATTGATGAGGAAGTTTTGTGTATTTGGTGTCACAGGATTACTCTGCAGGTCAGATCTCCTTCTGTCTGATACCATAAGGAATCTTAGCACTGACTTTAACAAGTGCAGGAACATTGTGCCAAATTTATGACAATTTGTGTGGCCCCACACGGGAGAGTTAACCTGCCATATTATTATTATTTCTGTGCCAGAGACCATTGCAGAAATCTAAAAGGTACTTTTCACATTTATATAAATATATACATATATATATATTTATATTTGATAAAGAACTATCTGAAGTTGACAGACCTTTTTTTTTATTTTCACACAGTTTTTCTTCAGTTTTAACTTTCTTCTTAAAATAGAAAATACTCTAAAAATCATGTTTGCAAACAACACCTTTCAAAAATATCCACACATCCACAGTGAAGTTTGCTTGAATGTTCAGAGAGCCTGAAACAACAGGACTGCTGATTAGGTGTTTGTGTCAGTAGGAGTGACAATAACATCAAAATCATTGTCACAGCTCACTACAGTACACAACAATGGACTAAGAAGATCTAAATTTACATTTTTAGTATTTTAGGTAAAATTGTTTGGGGAGGGGGGAAAAGAGTATCTGTCTCACAGATGGTATAAAAATAAAATTGGATAATAAGACTGAAGGATCAAAGACAGTATAATCATTTTCATTTTCTCAAAGAGGTATATTCCAATTTTTGTTAAAGTCATTCAAAAAAATATTAAATGCCTTCAATCTATTTCCCGAGATGCCTTTACTTTTGAAATACACGGCACAGAAATGTAACAATATTTGGAGAGGAGCTGTTGGGTTACATTTATACTTTACAATGGACTTTTCCTCTCAGAAGTGGATGTGAAGAATTTCTTTTCTGTCAACTATGATCTCTGACTACAGCAAGGTTGGGAAATATGCCATAAAACTTCCAAAGCGGATATTTGGTTAGGATACTGGATCTGATGTTGTTGGAAAGAACTAGGTGAATTTAAGTTGTAAAGCAAAGCACTCTTTGTTAGTTGGAAAGCACTAGATGAATTTTAGTTGTAAAGCAAAGCATTCTTGTATTTCTGGGTCTAGACAAGAAATTGCACTCCAGACCAACAAGGTGCAGAAACAGCTGCAGTTCTGTCAGGGGCTACTGGGCTACACAGTGGCACCTGACAGCACGGCAGAGCCACACACCCCACTGAACTGAGCTGTGGAAAAGGCAGGGGCATGAAGGCTTCATTTCCCTTAATGTCCACTTGCAGGTGTGTTTCATAGAATAGCTTGGGTTGAAAGTGTCCTTAAAGATCACCTCACTCCTATCCTCTTGCCCCAGTCAAGGACACTTTCCACTTGACTAGGCTGCTCAGAGCCCCATCCAGCCTGGTCTTGAACACTTCCATGGATAACCATTTCCAGGGATATTTGCATAACCAAACCCAACTGCAACGTAATTTCTTCCCAAGAGTGTGCAATTATTTGCACACTAAAGAAAAACAGCATGAAAGATATGTATCCAAGCAGCACCTAGTGATATCTGCCAAATCACTGGTTCCCTGTTATTCAGAACTCAGAAGAAAGCCCCCAAGATGTATGTACACCTGCAACCAGCACGTCCATGAACACCAATCTATGACCTTGGAGATGTCTTTGAATCTCATTTTTATAGACCAGAGGCTTGCATGTTTTCAGTTAAGATCTTTCATCAGAATACAGGCAAAAATATCTGAATTTACCGAAAGATATGTGATTGGCAAGTACAACTTGAAGTGGTGTAGCATTGTGCTATCACAGTACTTTAAAGGTGTTGACTGTGAACCTCAGAGGATTCTGCCTAGAAGCCAGTTGTTGAAACATATATTCACAAGTTATTAATTAGTAAAAGCTTGATGATGACATTGAAAGATGTCTCAAGTTTATGAAGACCTTGAACATTCACACTTACCAACAATAAACGTTTGGATTTTTATTGATTCACCTGGATTTTTCGTTACAAGAGCAGTGGTTTTGTTATCTGGGGCAACCTTAATTTATTTTTATCCAACAGTGATATTACATGAAAAGAATACAGGTGACTATAAAAATATATGAAGTATTTAAAAGCATTTTCTTGTAACAAACACAGGCACTCTATTCCATCTTTCAGAAGGTCCAACAGGCATGATGCCAACAGAAGGAGTAACATATGTAGGTCAGAGCTGATACAGCAGAGCAAATATTGCAAGCAGAACTCTTCTGAGTACTTATTGCTATATATCCATGACTTCCTCAGCTGGCCTGAGGAATCATCAAGAACAAGACTGTATCCCACTGTTCACCCCACTCAGGTGTGCTCTGCTGTGGAACACAGGTTCTCTTCTTTGAAAGAAATGACCAGGAAAGGGAGGTAAATATTGGAGTTAACCCTAACTTTTTCTTTCTTATGTAATGAGCATTATTCTTAGTATTGTTGTCATCACTATTGTTGTTATTTGGATGAGAATAAGTGAATTTCACCTTTGTACCTTAGTCAAAATGGCATTTCTTCCCAGAAACCTGCAAAACTTGGGAGGCAAAGGGTTTTCTATGAGGGAAGTATCACTACATGCCTAATTATTTGCTGTGCACCTAGCCACGTTTGAAGATGTGAGAGTAGCATAGGTGGACAAGGCCAGGCTGGATGGGGCTCTGACCAACCTGGTATAGTGTCACTGCCCATGGCTTTGGGGGATTGGAGCTAAATGGTCCCTAAGGTCCCTTTCAACCCAAACCATTCTAGGATTCTAGGATTCTATGACATGTGGTCAGATCCTGTAGAGCTGTGAGGCTTTTTCTCTGAGTCTCTTGCCTGCATGAGGGACAAGAGAGTCAGCAGAGAATGGCACTTTACCTATAGACTATTTAAGTATTTTTCAACAACAAAGAAGACAGCCTTTGGGATGTTTAAGTTTTCTACCCATTTTTTCTGTGAAAGTAACTTGAAACCAGATGGGATCATAAAGATAAAAGAAGCTCCATTAAGTACCAGCAGAGATGCTATTAGTATGCTAATGGCCAGATGTTTTCTTAAAGAAGAGATAAAAGATATAAAAGGTGTCAGGAGAATAAATAGATTCTTTATTTTTTAATGTAGAATCCAACACAGAAATGACCAATAGGATAAGCAATTCAGCAAAAGAAGAAGTTTAAAAAGTCATTTTAGAAGTCTTGGCAACATTGACTTGGGAATTTAAAAAAGTTCTTGTTAAAAGTTTCTTTAATAGCCTTATATATACCAGTGTCCCTGAGTGAAGAAGAGATGTTAGATAACGGCTTTTCACAATATAGCTATGATCAAAACCAACAGTCAATAAAACCGTTTCAAGAAAGATAAAATGCTACAATACTTCACATATGTTCAATCAGTAGAAAATAAATCTGGTCACAAATGCCTTAAACCAGATACTTAATTTATGAATAACGTTACAAATAGGCCTTTTTAAAAAGAAGTTCTTTAAGCCAGATATGCATTTATTTTAGTCTAGATATGTGTCAGAAAGATGACACAATTACAATTCATATCTCAGGTCCTGAAATACCGCCTGATTTTTTCTTTGTTCATTTTTAATTAGTCAGGTCTGAACTTGAGAAAAGTCTTATTACTACATGAAAGCATCTCCTATCTATGAGGTGGTAGCTGTATCAAGATGATACATTCAGAGAATGTATAGGTTAAAGTCCGTAGCATTATTACATTGTATGAAAAACAAAGGTGGG